>OY856412.1:371475456-371865456 GCA_963693085.1 Alisma plantago-aquatica
CCTACTCATCTCGATCCTCATCTCGCACCTCAAAATGAAGACGCGCACCCATCCGCCAGGGATGGTGTTGGCCATGGCCGTCACCGCCTGTGTGATGGCTGGGAGTTGTCTAAACCAAGGATCTATGAACCCGGCGAGAGCTTTCGGACCCACTGTAACCAACTGCTTCTTTAAGGATGTGAAATGCCACTTCCACTACCAGCTCGCTTACTGGTTGGCCCCGGTGTTTGGTGCTGCTGCTGCGGTCCTTGCGTGCAAGTTTGTGCCGGATGCTGCTGCCTTGCCAAGAGGAGGATACATGCCACAACCGCATGGAGATGAGGAGGAACAGCCGCAGAATGGTGAGCAGGAACAGCCTCTGGGAGATGAAGAGGTTGGGAGAGGCGAACAGGAACCACCTCAAGTATACGAAGAGGAACACTGATCCCATCTTCCTATTTGGTCAACTATGCTAACGTACATAGTCAACAGTTACATACATAGTCATGGTTGTATCACTCTCAGGCTTCTTTGCCACCTTTTTTACTCTTTGCTTATAGAGAGTTTGATAGCAAAAAATATGGTTATACATGACAGAGATTCAGATTTGTCTAAAGTAGAAATGGGGTTGCTGAGCTGCCACTGCAGCCATTGTGTTTTGCTAGCAATCGTATATACTAAACAGATTTTGGTCTGTTGTTCTGTCATTGTCATCTTGTTTTGAGCAACTTAAGGATACATTGAGGTTTTTGCTCTCTGGTACTCTTTTTTTCCTTTGTGGCGCAAGCAGGGAGATCCTGATCCAATTACAAATTTGTGATAGTCAATGTGGTTCCTGAAACATAACATGCTAGTTCTGTCATCAATCTCTCAAAGTTTCTTCATACTAATTCTATGATCTAGTGCATTTCGTTTTGCGCACCTTTGGCCTGAAGGAGTTTTTCAACAATCCATGTACACAGTAGTTTAGAGCTTTATGCTTCTAAGGAATTTTGTTTCCTTGTTCACATTTGTGAAATTGAGTCAATGCTCATCTTCAGGTACTCATTATTAGATATTGGAAGACGATGGATAGAAGTATCTTGGTCTCACTTCTCTTAATTGATTTTACAGTACATGATACAAGGTTAATTTATAGAGGATGATTACAGATGATAATTACAAAATGCAAACGGAAGCAGTTGGCTCAGATCCTAGATAATTGGATCTGCAGTTGTGATTCCACGGAAGCGTCTACGAGAATCCGGAAGTGGTTGGCGTTGGCGTTGGACTCGGTTCAGCTGCTTGCTGTTAGCATGCATTTCGACTCTACGTCAGCCAAACTCCGTGCATGGCTTGACACTCATATGCAATCTAAACTTGGATTGGCTTTTAATAAACCAACTATTCTTAATTAATCTAATATGCGGCTGATATAGTATCTCAAGCAATTTCACAGATTGAACCAACATAGTAATACATTCCAATATATTTTTCCAAACAATAATATTCTACCAACTTTGTTTCTGTAATAAACCTGGAATAAATCACTTGCAAGTTTGGATCAAGGGTATCCATAATGATTGTTTCCCTAATCCATTTTATCCTAGAAGCACTTTTCTACTCTGTTTTAAATCAACAAGGCATTGTGCCAAAAATAGTTTCTGATATGTAATATTTACAAAGTACTATGTATTAGTTAATGTTGGTAGCTGAATATAGATTGTTAAGAAACTGTCTTGTTACTCTAGTTTAATCCATATGTTGCTTGGTACCCTACTAAGGATGTTCAAAATAGACGTGGAACTTTAGTTATGATTGTATTCGTTTTGCATATAAGATGCAGGGGGATCTCCTTTGTAACCGAGCGAAAAATAGCGGGCATATATAACAACTATCAGCAGGAGAAGTTTGACAGCACTGAAAGAAAGTTTGTTTCAAAATGTACTACTGGCAGTGTTCATATGTACTATTTTATTAGCTGCATTATGTTTGTTAGCTGCATCTGATTCTTACAAAACCCAATTGCTCTTTTTTATGTATGTAAGTTCCCAAAACTGCAAGCTGTCGATTCTGAACATTACAAATTTTACGCTTTTAGCGTTACCTGTTCCCCTGGCGTAACAGGCTTGTTGTATCATCAAATAACTCTTCTTATTAAAAACTGTACAATCTGTGTTTTCTTTGCACTCCATTCTTTTAGAATGCGGTTTTGTACAATATCTATACACAGCAGCATAGAAATTTCTTTCATTTAACATTTTGTTTTTCTGATCTTTAGTCTTCTTAAATCAAATCCTATTTTCCACCAGATCTCCATCTGCAGTCTAAACTTGTATTGCTTGCATATGCAAAATCCTAGTAATCTTGAGGATATCCCCAATAGATTAGACGGAAAATCTTTAGAAGGAAGTGTAAGCTCTCCTTTTTAAAAATGACCGACCATAGCTCATCAAGTTTTTTTTTTTTTTTTTAGATTTGCATGGGCCGAAGCCCACCCCCTCTCCAAACAGGTGCCAGAACCCGGATGATCCAAGAAGTTGGTAAATACAGCTCATCAAGTTTCAGTATATGGGATAGCTGCTGGATACTGAATCTCCGCTTCACATGTGTCCATCATAAAATTTCCTTACCCCGATGCTCTGACCACCTTACAGTATTTGACTAGTGTTTTTGTTGTTGATATGTGAGTGGCTAAAACATCTGGACCATGATCCCTTGAAACTACAGACCATGTAGAAGTTCCTACCTACTGCAGTCATATTCTATCTTTCACTTTTCTACTAACAGTGATATGCTGCTTCATGCTAATGTGGACACTTTCGTCGTATTCCAGTCTGTACGTCCGCATATTTCTTGCAGTGGGGAAGGCTCAATATTTGAAATAGCCATGGCCTTCCATTCTGACTTGGCTTTCTGTGGCGACCATTCTTACTTACCAGTATGCCATTGAACCTCCGAATACCATGGTTGGAATTATGAAAAGGTTGCAAAATAAGTGATCATTTTTTTCATATTAATGATGTCATGTAGACAAACTGAAAAGGTGGTTGAAATTATAAGGGGGTTTGAACAAAGAGGGCCCATATGAAAGTACAGGACATCAAGAACCTATGCGGAATTACTTGAGCTATTAAGACAAAAAACTTAATACGTGTTTGTATGAAGAAATTTCTAGATAAAATTGGAAAGAACAGGTAGATATGATTCACGAGATACTGCCATGTTCAATGACATGCTATTTATCCTTAGTACCAACTTCATATAGTACTATGCTGATATGATTCTTGATAAACTCGTTCGTGGTAACTTGCAACAATTTCAGTGGAAGATTCATTCCGCTTGCTATTTCTTTTAAGGCAAAAAAATCAAAATGGCACGTTTGGACATTTTAATTCCCAGAATAGCACGTTCTAGAACTTAATTCCCAAAATGGCACATTTTGAAAGCAATACGTCCCCGTCAGAGACGTATTGCTCTCATGCAAAATAATGTATCCCGGATGGGGACGCATTGGCCCCACAACAGGGCAATGTGTCCCGGGTCAGGACATATTGCTCTGCGAGAGAGCAATGCGTCTCATGACAGGACACATTGGTCCCACAGAAGAGTAATACGTCCAGACGCGAGACACATTGTCCTGCTGTGGGGTCAATGTGTCACCAGCCGGGACGCATTGCTCTGCTACAGAGCAATACATCTCCGACGGGGACGTATTGGCCCCACAGGAAAGCAATGCGTCCTGCATGGGGATGTATTGCTGCCACATCAGAGTAAAACGTCCCCATGCAGGACGTGTTGCAATTTTTTCAATTATTTTTGCATTCATTATTATTCTTTCATACTTATTGATTTGTATATTAATAATATTGATTATATTTTTACATTTACAATTCGTTCACTTGTATTTGAATGTCTATAATATAGTCAATTATTATAAATTTGTTATTTTCAATAGCTCTGAATATGCATATGGATTATAGAAGTGGTATTGCAACCAACACTAATTGGTTCTGAATTGATTATATAAGAATAAATTAATCCCAAAAATGAGATATCAATTAAAAATAAGGTTAAAATATGAACCAACTTGACGAGAAAATAATACACAACAGAATAATATGATAGATCCAAAATGAACCAATATGATATCATAATATGATAGATCCACATACAAACCAAATAAATACCTTCACAAAGGCATATATACAACACAGGACAATATATCAAAAACTAAACACGTCCTCCACACCCACGACGTCCTTGCCCACCTCCTTGTACATCTGGCTCCTGAGTGCCAAAGTCATCTGGAGACGCCTCAATTGGGGACAGTTGTGTAGCAGCAGCCTGACGAGCACCTAGGAAGTAAGGATAAATTGGAGGTGGGGTGAGGGGTCTCTGAAAACTAGAATGTCAGGGGGGGATGTATCTAGAGAAATCTAATGGAGTCGGTGAGTATGTGGCATAGGGTGGTGGTCGAGTCTCATGAATAATAGGTGGTGTGAGTGGAGTGTATGGAACAGAAGAAGAACCTGCTCCGTAGTAGGATGACGGTGGAGGTGGGGTGACGAATGAAGAAAATGAACTAACTCCTGTATAGTATGAGTCTGTCGGTCCCCATCCCATGAACTGAGAAGTGGGAGTGGGCTCAGGAGCAGTAAGCACTGGAGTAGGAGTAGGAGTAGGAGTAGGAGTAGGAGTGGGCTCAGGGGATGTAGTATGAGTGGATATGGGATCATACATGCAAACATAGTCGGGAAGATTGTCAAAGTAAGTCTCCTAGTTGCCATAGATGTCATCTCTGATCTGTGCAGGGGCATGTTGTAAAGCCGCTCAAATCCGCACACGTGATTCTACCTGTTCAAACAAAATATGAACAAATAATAAAGACCAATTACATATATTACAAATAATAAAGATAAATAATAACAGTTTGTAAAAGAAATAATAATGATACTCACAAATTGTTGTTGATGATAACTTTGTGGGTAGTATGTGGTCAGAGGATGGGCTGGAGGGGGCAGTATGTACTGGGGATGATACCATGTGTAGTGCACCTGTAGACTGAAAACTATCTCCGCTGGTGGAGGGGGGAACTAAGCTCTCAAGTTTGTTGTTTCACAGTTGCACCTCCCAACTATAATGATGCAACTAGTCGTCATCCCCTCCCATCTATCCTACTAAGGTGTGGCAACTCCAGAGTAGGTTGTACCTGAACAAATCTGAATTGCCTAAGTGCTCTGTCAGGAAAGTGCCACTCTACTACTGTGTAGCACACTAAAGGCACTCGTGCCAACCAAATATCACGACCCTCTCGACACAAGACGGAAGTCTCTCTAAAATATCAGCAGTGTAAGGAGTTAACTGTATCTCTTATTCAAATAGATACAACATGTATCATATAAAATAGAGTAAATTATATAAAAAATACAACATATATCATACAACATGTTAGTAGAAGTAAGTAATTTATACCTGAGAGGGCAAAATCTGGTCAAATGCTGAATCATAAAATTGGATCGATCATCTCATAGTATCACTCCTTTGAATAAATGTAGACCACCTATTAAATTGACAAACTAAATTTAGATAAACATTATAAAATATTTGGATAATTATATAAATAAATTTTGTAAATCTTTATCTGTAACCCAAGAGAACATCTTCTGGCTACTCCCCCCAGTTCATAACCAGTGAACCTGGGCGTCCAATTCCTAACCTTTCCCAACACCACATCTGCAGTAGACATACACAACCAAACAGGTGGGCACTTTTCCTAGAACGGGTGGTAGTCTTGTACAACTCCCTATACAAGTATGCTAGAGTTGCAGCACCCCAACATCGAGTGCTACAACTTGTAAAGTCAGACACAAGCGGAAGGTACCGTACATGAACTCTATCCCCGGTACTATCTGGAATAAGGTAACTATCTAAAAAATATAGGAGATATGATCTAGTATACCTTATCCTCATTTGTCTTTATTGTTCTTCATCTTCCAAGGTGAAATCCATCCCCCTAAAGGTCTCACACAACCATATCAAGGAGATATGCCCCTTAGACATCCCATCTGGTGCATCTCCTAAGAAATTCTCACAAAGATGAGACCATAAAGAAAATTGCCCCTCATCTATGCCTAAAGGATATGAAGCTATAACCGGTGGGCCATCAATCCTAAGCCCTAAAAGAACTGTAACATCCTGAAGGGTTACACTCATCTCAAAAGAGGAAAACCTAAACTAGAGTTGTCCCACCGGTTAACTAAGACAGTGATTAAATTGGGATCAAGGTGGATAGGTTGTAGCTTATGAACAAGTCCAAAACCATCCAAAGAAATATTTTTTGAAACACCCGAGTCAGTAATAGGCTACTGTGACAACATGAAGTGGTGTTGGGAGAGTGAGAAGGATGCTTGTCTAGGAGCCATATCTATGAAAAGTGCAAATATTATATTAAATAAAAAGTAAAAATATTACATTAAATTGAAATTGCAAACATTACATGACTTGAGTGAATTGAAATTGTAAATATTACATGACTTGAACAAACAAAAATTGCAAACATTACACTACTTGAGTAAATTGAAATTGCAAACATTACATGACTTGAACAAACTGAAATTGTAAACACTACATGACTTGAGTAAATTGAAATTGCAAACATTACATGACTTGAAAAAACTGAAATTGCAAATATTACATGACTTGAGTAAATTGAAATTGCAAACATTACATGACTTTAACAAACTGAAATTGCAAACATTACATGACTTGAACAAATTGAAATTGCAAACAGTACATGACTTGAACAAATTGAAATTGCAAACATTACATGATTTGAGTGAATTGAAATTACAACATTACATGACTTGAACAAACTAAAATTGCAACATTACATGACTTGAGTAAATTAAAATTGCAAACATTACATGACTTGAACAAACTGAAATTGCAAACATTACATGACTTGAGTAAATTGAAATTAAAAACATTACATGACTTGAACAAACTGAAATTACAAACATTACATGACTTGAGTAAATTGAAATTGCAAACATTACATGACTTGAACAAACGAAATTGTAAACATTACATGACTTGAGTAAATTGAAATTGCAAACATTACATGACTTGAACAAACTGAAATTGCAAACATTACATGACTTGAACAAATTAAAATTGCAAATAGTACGTGACTTGAACAAATTGAAATTGCAAACATTACATGACTTGAGTAAATTGAAATTGCAAATATTACATGACTTGAACAAACTGAAATTGCAAACATTACATGACCAGACATCATATTACATTAGGACAAGTGTGTCTATTATGACCCCTTTTGCCACACTTACGACAATGATATGTATATTGATTTGGATCAACATCCATAGTTGAATTTTTTTCTTTGGTCTTCCAGTGTGACGTCGTTTCCTTGGGGGTAATAAGGGATAAATACCTTTGCTTTCATCAAATTGAGGCTAATACCTCTTGTCAGGAATACCACGAAATTCAATTTTGTATGTATTTAAATAAGCATCATTTGTGAAATATGGGCTCACAAGTCCATCAATATCATAATTGACAGATCTTGTAGCTACCCAAACATGAGAACATGGAAAATACCATTGTTGTGGAAAACCACAACTGCATTCACTTGCACCATTTGGACGCACTATGACTTGAAATTTATGTCCTTCTATGTCATCAACAAGCCATTCATCATTGTTCAAGCGGAGGTTTACTCTTAGTTTTTATGCATCTTGTGATACATTAAAAAACTTATTATGAAACCTAAAGGGCCATTTATGTCCCTATTGTGCATGACCATATACTTCATTACACCTCTCCAACCACATTGTAACTGAGCGATAGTATGTGGTAAAAATTAGTGCATGTATACCTCTAACACCTTTTAAGACTCCATTTAACCCTTCAACATGATTGCTAGTCAATGACCCATACGTGTAACCTCTGTCATATGTGAGAGACCACTGTACTGGATTTTGGGCTATCAAATACTCCTTAGCAGCTAGTTCTATGGTTTCTATATTAGCCATTAGATGATCAAATACAAGTGTATCAGTTGTGGATCCCACCTTCCATAAAAGTTTCTTCAACTCCTGTGACTTGAACTTTTGATGGAAGTTCTCATGAAGATGTCAAAGACAATAACGATGTTGGGCCCAGTTAAATTGTGACCTAAGTGTTGGAAAAATTCCACTCATTCGATCAGAAATAATACATAGATTTGTACGACGTTGAATGATTGTAATACAAGTTTGTAGAGAACCAAAGAACCAATCCCATGAGTCCTTATTTTCTACCTCGGCAACAATAAAAGCAATTGGAAATAGACCATTATCAACATCTATGCCACATGCAATGAGAAGTGTGCCAGAATATTTTCCTATTAGAAATGTGCCATAAGTAGTAAGAATAGACCTACAATAGGCCCAAATCCCTCACAGCTGGACTAAATGCCTAGAACACCCGCTTGAATCTACGAGTGCCTTCAGTTTGAAGGGTATAATCATCCATAAGGTGGGAATATATAGTTCTTAGGATATATTGTGACAGAGAAATCAGGAACGACAACAAATTATGATATGATGATTCCTAGTCTCCAAATATTTTACAGACAACCTTCCTCCTCACTAGAAATGTCTTCTTGTAAGATATATGGAGGTTTAGTTCAACATTCACCTTGTTACAAATTTCTCATGTGGACATATCCAATCATGATACTAGGATTGGCATTATCATACGAGCAATATAAGATGATGTGACTTGGCGATGGTCCTAATTCAGAATAGTTAGTTGACAATTGTGGCTTGTACCATAATGTTTTACCTACCACATGCCACCTGCTCTTTTAGACTAGCAAGTGGTCAAACTCCAAAGACATTGTTGGTCATGGATAAAACAAATATAAGATGATGATTATTACAACTTTTGAGCATTGTGTATGATATTGAACATTGTTTTGTACCGACCATTTTTGGACCATCTCAATCATTACAGCTTTGGATGCAAATAAAGCACCCTCATATATTTCAGTGCTGGAAGGGTTGTAATTGAGACAGAATTCCTGATGAAAATCTTCCACCCATTCTTCATCTTGAAAATCTTCATAGTTGGTATCAATGTGTTCATGTCGGGGCCATTATTTATCAAATATGGATGGAACGGAACTCAATGCTGTAATAGAGTCAGGGAATGGATGTTCATTCCCATCATCACTTTCAGTCAACGACTCACCATCATGATCACTATTATTATCACCTTCCTGATCACTATCATTATCACCTTCATGATCACTATTATCATCACCTTCTTGTTCAATATTTTGTTCTCCCTCCTCAACCTCAAGACCAATATTCTCGATAGTAGGATTTTGAGAGAATTCAAGTGGTTGATTCCATTCAGCAGTTATATTACTGTTACATGGTTGGGATTGAAACTAATTCAATAGACTCATGAAACTAGAATGTTGGTGGAAAGATGTTTTTTAAAGAAACACATCAATATAGGCATCAGATGAAAGTGAGAACAAGGTTCTGTATGCATCGTCATCATCAACTTCTCTGAGCATATATGATCTTCTCCAGGGAAAAGATAGGATATATTGATAGAGAAGTGGTTGGGATTGATGTCAAGTATTGTATGGATATATGATTTTAATTCGGATAAGGTATTGATAAGTGAAATA
Organism: Alisma plantago-aquatica; assembly: GCA_963693085.1. Classification (NCBI taxonomy): domain Eukaryota; kingdom Viridiplantae; phylum Streptophyta; class Magnoliopsida; order Alismatales; family Alismataceae; genus Alisma; species Alisma plantago-aquatica. The sequence goes on from OY856412.1 coordinate 371,485,124, forward strand.
TTTATGGGTCTAACAGATCGACTAGAATAAGACTCATCAGAGAGAAATTAACCATCATATCAAAGCTTGACAATTCGTGAATGTGAACTAGATGCCATGTTCCTATCATTGTAAAATAGTAATTTGGATTTTAGAATAGTAAATTAACTTCGAAACAATAATTAATATTGTAGAACATCAATTAATATTTTAGAGCATGAAAAAATATTTTAGAACATTGACATCATTTTTAGAAGAGTAGCTAAGATTTTAGAACAATAATTTTGAATTTGGAATTAAATTTGGAACAATATTTTTTCTATAACTTTAACATTTTAGAACAATAATTTTGAAATTTGGAACAATAATTTTATGAACAGTAATTAACATTCAAGTGTCATTTTCTATAACATTATTTAAGTAATGTGGAATTAAATAGTAGCAATATAATTATTTTATTTTTAATATTGTATAGTAATTTTAGGTCCAAATTTTTGAATCTAAAAATATAGTAGAAAAAATACCTCAAATGACGAGATCTCTCTTGTCAATCAGAATACCTAAGAAGAGAAAGAAGAGAAGCAGAATCCTGGATAGACAACAAAAGAAGAAGAGAAGAAGAATATAGCTCCAAGATCACCTGAAATCAGCTCTAAGATTGTCCAAAATCACCTCTAAGTAATAGAAATCCGAGCAGGGAACTCCAAAGCAACGGGAGTAGAGAAAAAGTTGAAAAAGTTGAGGAATGGTGTGTGTTTGGGGGGCTGATCTCAGCTCCTTTATACAAGCATTGCCCCCACGTGGCACCGCGTTGCGGCCCCCAATGGCAACATAGATGTTGGGCGGCAACGGTCAGGTGATGGGTGGTAACAATGCGTCCCCAGTGGAGACGCATTGCCCGTGTGACACCAAAGAGCCGTTGGGCCGTCTCGGGGCAGGACACATTGGTCCCACGGTAGGTCAATGCGTCCCGCATCAGGAGACATTACTCTGTGGTGGGACCAATGTGGCCCGTCTTGAGGCGCATTGCTCTCTCACAGAGCAATACCTCCTGACACGGGATGCATTGCCCTACTGTGGGGCCAATGCGTCTCAAGACAGGATGCATTTCTCTGTGACAGAGCAATACATCTTCGACGGGGACGTATTGCTCCCAAATGTGTCATTTTGGGAATTAAGTTAAAAAACATACTATTCTGGGAATTAAAATGGCCAAATGTGTCATTTTGATTTTTTTGCCTTCTTTTAAGTGTTTGTTAGCCATATGGCTCACCTTAGTGGAAGATAAGGTCCAACTTACAGTCCCAAAATACCTAAAGCATATATTCTCTTAATTGCTAGATACATGAAATTATGTGTAAAGCCTTTCAAAGATTAGACTCAACTATTGAAGGTCACCCAATATCGTAACGAATAACTCTTAAGCTATCATAACATGTGCTCACATATGAAGCGTGCCATACTTCTCCCTTCGGTAAGAGAAGTATACACACACATTTTGTGGACTCACAACTCTATAACTTTTATTTTAGGGTACGACTCCATATATATCATTAGATTAGCAAATCATTTGAATCAAGGTCTAGCACTTCTTTAGGGAACAAATCTACTTCCCTAGAGGTTGCACACTCACTAATGCTAGCTAACTTAGCAATGATGTGAGCCACTAGATTAATGGTCCTACTTACATAAGTGAAAACAAGCGGTCAAAATAACTAGCTATGGATCAAATGTCATCCGCGATGAGGTCTAGATGATCTCTCCACCTCCCATGGTCCTACAGATACTGAATCAAGACTTGTGAGTCTGACTCCACTTCTAGTTGCTTTCGATTCCAATCCTTTGCCTTTGTTAACCCTACTAGAAACATCATTGCTTCTCCCAACACATGACTACACTATCCATGTCGCTCCTCCACAAGCACGTCCAGAGGTTTTCCTTGGCATCCACAAAATATCGCGCCAATACCCAGAGTACCCAGCCCCCGTAAAAGCCACCTATATGTTCATATTTAGAACACCCATGGCAGGCGTTGTCCATCTCTGTTGTATCCTCCGTTCACCTCTCCATCAGCCCCACAGTCTCAACTGTTCACCAGTCTGTAATCTTTCGCCATCGCCAGACCTTGTTATTATTATGCCTCGAAGACTCTTAGTCCTAATTCTAATCCTACATGGTGTAGAAGTCTTATTTAGGCCTTGTCTTAGTTTGAGTCCAGTTCATGTTCCTACTTAGATTTAGATTAGTATTCCTATTTGGAGTTGGAGATGACACTATCTACATGCAACTTGGATTCCTATTGGTACTAAACTCCTATTAGGATTGTTTATTCCTAGTTGAAGTCTTATGGTATGGAGCTTATAAATAGGACCCTAAGAGCATGAGATTTTCTTATACTGAGAAGTGCCAACATATAGTGTTGTACTAAAGAGAGTTCTCTCTCTTCTTTGTGAGTATCTCTCTTTTGTAATCTTCTTACAATAGTGAATTCCCTCTCATCCCGTACAGTAGGTCATCTAGACCGAACCACGTAAATCTTATATTCTTTGGTTGCGTGATCGTTCTCACATACATCTTGTGCTCTTTGGTTGAATGATCATTCTCTTCATTCTTGTCTTGTTATTCCGCTATGAACTCATCATATTCTATCATTCAAATCCTAAAAAATTGATATCAGAGTCTCATGTTCAAGATCCAAATGACGATGAGTCTATACAAGATTAGAAGTTTGATCATAAAAATCAATTTTGGACTGTGGCAGATCATGATGCGTGGTGTGCTTGAACAACAAGGAGTCGTTGCGACTCTAGAAGGGAATGCGAAGATGCTAGTCACTATGAAGGATGAAGAAAAGAAGGAGATGAACCAGAAGGCTCTTACTGTCATCCAGTTATCCTTAGACTATAAGATTTTGGTTGAATTTGCCAAAGAAACTACTATTGTAGGGATTTGGAAGAAACTCAAAGATCTTTATATGAGGAAGTCTCTCTATACCAAACTCTATCATAAGCAACATCTCTACTTACTCCATATGGTGGAAGGTACTTTTGTTCATGATCAAATTGATGAGTTTACTTCTATTATTATGGATCTAGAAAATATAGATATTATACTTGAAGATGAAGATAAAGCCCTTATTTTGTTATGCTCATTGCTCCCTTCATACAAGCAATTTTGTGAAACTATTCTATATGGGAAGTCTTCAATCAAGTTAGAGGATGTTATATCCTCATTGTTGTCAAAGATCATGATTTATAAAGACCTAATTGCTTCTTCTAGAGGGAATCAATCAGAGACTCTTATGTTGAGACGTCGAACAAAGAAAAAGGAAAACAACAAGAAGGGGACACACAGATCTAAGTCTAAATCTAAGAAGATCTGCAAATATTATAAGAAGATCGGATACATTTTTAATGAATGCTACAACTTACAGTTTAAGAAGAAGAGGGAGAACGAAAAATAAGAACAACTTACAGATGCTAATGTAGCATGAGAAGATCCAGATCATGTTCTACGGCAACATCACCTTCTTCCTCATCCGTCAATTTTTAAACTTTTTAGATTCTGGACACCGGCTATTCACATCACATGTGTCCACATAGAGATTGGTTTTCTTCTTATGAGCACTTTGATGAAGCATAGTAAACATGGAAAATGATAAAACTTGTAAGACTATTAGTATTGGGTCAATCCGCATAAAGATGTTTAATGGTGTTATCCAAACTGTCTCAAATGTTCATCATGTTCAAGACCTTTAGAAAAACCTCATCTCAATTGTCTTACTTATAGCCAACTATTTTGCATATAGGGTCGAAGATGGAATCTCGTCCTTTACCAAAGGAGATGATGTTCTGATAAAGGGAGTATGTATTCTTAGAAACCTTTACAAGATGCTTGGTGTAACTATGACCAGTGTAGCTGCTGATGCGTCTTCCTCAACCACTTCAAATTTGGATACCACAAAAGTATGGAATTTGAGACTGGGACACAAGAGTCAGAACGGTCTCAGATTATTAAGCAGAAGAGAACTTCTAGGTGATATGAGTATTAAAAAGTTAGATTTTTGTGAACATTATGTAATAGGAAAGTAGAAAAAGATCTATTTTTTAACTGCAAATCATACTACAAAAGGTACTGTTGATTATGTTCATTCAGACATCTAGGGTCCTTTTAAAGATGGTGCCAGATATATGTATTGCTAAGTATGCCCTGAGATCCAATCATATCATGATTGCGAATGCATATTACTTAAAAGATTTGATTAAAAATATAAAAGGCAAGCTTACAATTCATTTAATTCACTCAATTATAAGATAATGAGGAAATATAATGAATATCTAAAGAATGACAATTAGTCAATGATGTATGTCTTCAAGTATGTGACTTGGAAGAATGAGATCATATGAATGTTAAGAGTATGTACATACTTATTATGTCCTTGGTCGGATGTTATTGCAGAAGGAAGATAGACAATAATAACACATAAGACTGGAGTGTGAGTTGGTTGATAATATAATCTCATTAGTCATGATATGGTGATATCAAACCAAGCACACATATACATGTTTGAGAATAATGTGACGGATAGACCCACTTTGTGAGTGACACATGGAAACCATACTTGGTAAGTTATAGTCATCTCTCATAGTGAAGGTGGTGATTGTGATTCTTAGACATAAAGTTACTACACTCATCACATGTTGTTCGGTATACTTTAACCTCATAAATCGTAACCCTAAAACATGGAATACCATAAAGGTGATGATTGGGTAGTCGTGATACATGAGGATAGACTGCGGGTGATGTAGTTGGGATTTGTCCATCGTACTGGAGTTTGATATCCATGGCCACTTGGTTAGCAAAATTGAGAAATGCATGCATGCACATGTGAATCAATATATGATATTGAAGTCACATCTATCTCAAACAAATTGCTATTGGTTCAAGGAACATGGATTGAACATTGAGGGGATGACAATTCCATACTTCGAGTTCATTCCGGATATCAGAGACAAAGGAATTATACAATTACTAAAACACCTTACACAGATTGTAGGTTGAAGCTGTTCTTCAACTTTCCATTCACTTGGGTAGCACTGATGTGTGACTAGGCACCGCTCTTTTCTGATGGTGTCATAAGTTAGTTATGCACATTCACTGCCAACGTGATATGGGACCTATAGGGTCACACACATAGGAATTCACCCAGAAAATGAATTTATTATGAATGATGATTGAATTGTTACTAAAGTGTTTAGTTACTCAATTTGAGCAACAAATCAGCTGACTGGACTGCTAACCGATCAGCTCAAGTGTTGAGACATTAGTTTGGAGTATCAGGTTGATCACAAATTGAATTGGATAAGTTCTGCCCAAACTGAGGAGCAAACTGACCGATTCAATCTGTTGAAACTACTGACTTAGCTCGACTCACTAGACGACCATTTGGGTGAGTGAGACGAACCTCTCATGTGAGCGATATTGCTCAGTTCATGAAAAAATTCAATTGCATCAAGGATTAGTGCTGACGTCATGTCATGCATTAATTGGATTCGAAGTGCCAAATCATATGTTATTAGGAAACATAGAGAAATGACTATCTCGTTGTACGAGCTGACTGTCTCACATGTGAACTGACCGGTTCAACACTCACTGGTTGTGAAAATTCATGATATTCCAATTTCTTCCACTCCCTCATTGACTGGGAACCATGACCCTAACTACTCCTATAAATAGAGGGGTACTAGGGGCTTTCCAACACACAATTGAGAATCAAGTGCTCTGACAATTATTGTCCTCTCTAGTTGTGGAAACCAAGAGAGACCAAGCAAGTCCTACTCAACTAGAGAGGGATGGTGAGGGAGAGAATAAATGAGGATCATTGTGGGAGAGCAGGTTGCTGACTAGTACACCAATGGGAGGGATAACTCCTTCCTATCTATTTTAGTAGGATGACATGAGTTTTGGGTGGTCCGTGCAGACTTCCGCAGAGGTGAGGTGACATTTTCCTGTCTCTAGGAGGATATCGTCAACATGCAGTACGTGGCAAGACTGTAGGAGCCTCCACATACGTTGTTCCAATCTGCTGTCCATGGTGAAGACCAAGAGTTGCATAGACACCATCCAATAGAAACTAGAAGATAGTTGTACTACAATGAGTTGTAGCCTCTACACTTTCTCCAGGACCATGTATGAACTTTTTAAGCCATCTTTCCTATTTCATAGTTATTGACGCGATCTTTCTGTTGTGGGGAATACAGATAGATAAATAATTAATAACAAAAGTGCTCAATCCAAACATTATTTAGGGAAAGAGGAAGCAAACCTAGTAGTGAATTAGATGATTTTACACCGACTTCTCAATTTGTCTCAGAGTGGAAATGATGTACTCAATTTCAAAGTATAAAATATAATATTTGATCCTAAATTCATATCCAGTGTCAAGCTATCACACTATTGGTTATAATGTTTTTGTGTAGGCGTATTTCTAGAAATTATTTGCACATCGCATCACAATGAATGTCTATATACAACTTTTGCATAGAAGAAACATCAATTTATGCTAAGTTGGTTTGTTGGACTCTGCAATAATTGAAAATAGTATTGCCATATATGCAACATTTTATCTCTTTTTGTTATGTTTCCCCTCTTATCACACATAGCAGATATTTATCAATGAAAAATTTAGATATTGGAAAGACAAAGAGTATATAATCATGTAGATAGGAAATGAACTCCTCATAGTTGTGAAAAGGGAAAAATAAAATCTCTAATTAATTATTATCAATGACTATGCTTTTTTCTAGACAAGTAAATGTAAAAAAGACAAAATATTAGTTATAGTTAAAAAAGACCAGTGATTGTATAAGATTCCATTTGAATAAAGGACTGGACTTTCTTAGGGTTGGTAAGTCTAAGACTTCTACTGATTAGGGAAATATTTTTGAGCTATTCAATTGCTTTTCATATTAAATGGATGATATTAAGTATGTCATGCTAAATAATAATCCTAAAAGTTGAAAATGCCTCTCCTATTAAAAAAATATTACCAATGTCAGTTAAGTCTAATTTCTGAGGGGATCATTTTTGACGTCTCTCATTCTAGTGGTTTGTTTACAATCTTGGTTGTTTATTCCCATGAAACATCAATAAATGAGCAAATGACTATGGTTTTGGGGTGTGCTTACATGAAAGATATACTTATTGGATGATTTCCTGATTTGGTGCATATTATTAATACTAGTTCTATGTCACTTACAGGTGATATGGAATTCATCATCACTATATTTTGATCTATTTCAATAGTTTGAGTGATTGCTTCTATAAATCTCTCACACTGAGAGAGAACCATTGTATCTTTTATGTTCATTGATTTGCCAATGAGTTATAGTTGATACTTGTTTTAGTTGTGTAAAATTACTTATAGGTGACTTGCTAATTGAAGTAAATTATTATGTGCTTAATTGCATTGCTTTGCTGGCTAAATATTTGCATTGACTATGTTTGAGATCAACAGGTGTATAGAGTAAACTAAACACTTGTAGTTTGTGAAATTTCTTTTAAAATTGTAAAGATCAAGAACTTCAAACATTCAACTGGTACTTCATGGGGTTCACACTTCAATTAACTTGAGTGTTATGTATCCATATATTGTCAAGGCTTCGTAGATTAGTAATGATGATCGAGTTGGCAACACATACAACAAAGATTCACAAACAACTCTTATATTTATGTGTGATGTAGTAACTCTTAGAAGTAACTCATGAATTTTAAGATTCATTGCATCAATGTTGTGAATGACATTGGTCTTGTCAAAACATTGAAGGAGATTTTGAATTTCTTAAGAATGGATGATGTTGCATTGTAGTGTTATGTTAGCATGGTTAATATCTTCCGCACAAAGTATGAGGTACCAGTAAAGATATGGATGATACCGATGACATATTAGTAAGAACAACATGTATTCATGAGGTGAAGAATAACTTACATGATAGATTTATTACTTGATGATCTTAATGACCGCTTCAATGTGAGCAACAACAATTTGCTATCATGTGCTATTGGTATGGGTCATGGCTCTTATTCTTAAAAATGAAAACAGTTTAGCTACACTTGCCTAACTGTTAAGAGAGTGAAATACTAGGACGTCAACTTGATTACTATAGAATATATGACAATCATTATCGCTCACACAAGAACTGCATAGCCTAACATAGTTTGTCAACAAGATAATATTGTGGAAGTAAGATGAGGATTCTCATTTTTAAAAGTTAAAAACGCTTCTGTTGGTGGAAACAGAACGTATTCGGCATCATGAAAATGGTAAAACATTATATGTAGAATAAGATGGGTGAAGAGTAACCCAGTAATTGTTTGATGGCCTATGTTGGAAGAGATGCCTCGAAATATCATGAAATGGATTTAATTAGACATATATTCTAGAGCATATACAACTTAGAGGAGGATCTATATTATAGTTGCTTTGGAATCTTAAGTGTCAGTTTGTATATACCGACATATATTATGTTTTCAACATTATGCAATATCTTATACTGGACGGGAAACAGTTCACAAAACAAGTCGTAGCACAGAGACAAACTCAGCAATGATTTGATAACGGCCCAATGGTTCAATAACAGTCTGTTAAAATGTTTTTGACAATCCAAAAGTCCGTGTATATTTTTGAGTATTTCTGACTATTATTTTTTCACAACAAATTTTATCCAACACGACAAGTAAGGACATAAGGGTAATATCAAAATGTGCTGTACATTTTTTAAAATATATAAGCTATACTTTTGCAGCACACATCTGTACATGTAACTACTGATTGCTGAATAATAGGCTCATTATTACACCGTAACGTACGCACCAAGCCGTTGCCGTTATTTGACTGTTAAGTTGGGTTCAATAGCCATGTTAAGTGTCTCGTACTCTCGTCCATTCTGATATCCTTGCTTAGCAACTTGCTTCCATCACTCGCAATCATTCACGTAATTTATCTGATTGGAGTTCCCAACGGCGGGTTGGTTTGGCAGTCTCATTTGAAGACTGAAAATGCGACGGCGACGCCCAGTTGGACTGCGAGTCGTTATAGCAAGTCAGTTAATCAGTTATTTCACGGCTGCTCTGCTACCAAGGTTAGGTTGACTGCATCTGGTCTTTGTTTCCACTCTCACCCTGATCCTAGTCGTCGACACCGAGTACGCAGTGACCGGCTTTCCTCTCGTTCCGTTTGGCACGGCGACGGGAGCTTTGACTAAATTGTCCGGAGTCCGACTCAATATCAGTGGACGTCAGCTATCCAAGGCCAATGGGGGAGCGACTTGTGACTGATGATACTGCCGTCGTAGATGGCTTGGACCAGTATGCCACTACCAAGCTACGCCGAGATAGCTTAGATCGACCACAAACTTCGCTATAATACAAAGAGGAGGGTGGTAATGCCACTCCGAGATGCGGGAGTTGGAGACCGGAGGCCTGGAACGTCAAACTGGGAATTCGAAAAAGAAGTTATTAATCATTGGAGATGAAAACAAAGGGCTTTGTTTCTTTCTACTACAAGTACCTTTAACTCACACGTGATATATCACATCATCAACTGGGACGCCTTTGCTATATAAACTTGGAATGAACTTGTGCGATACCCGCCAATATGTTATTTTAAGAACCACTTGTATTTCTGAGTCATTTCATAATCCACTTTTAAGATAAACGTCTAACGAAAAATCCAAGTGTGTATTTTTTTATTGATTAATAATACAAACTAATATTCTTATTAAAGTGTTGCTAATGTTAGATTCAATGGTGCTGAAGAGCTAATTTATATAAAAATTATCATGAGTAATGATCTGAACTGAAACCATGGGATAAAATCCAGAGCAATGTCATAATGTCCAGGATAAAACACATTTCGGTATACTCCGTGAACACGTAGGAATGGACATCCAGTCGCATCATATTAGGTTTTTTGTAGACTTGTGCATAAACCCATGAAGTGGATATATTGTTAGTATGAATTGTTTATATTTTTTGACCTATACCCGACCAATATTATAAATCTGGATCGTGTAAATATCACACATAAAGTTAAAGATTCCTAAAATAATATATAGGTACATACCGATATTATGTACGAAGAAGCATGTCGAGGTGAGATGCAATTATGGTATCAATTTTGTATCTACGGATAGGATAGAACGCACCTTTTATACTATATACCATTGAGGAAATGCCACTAGTGATCGTATTTATAGTTACATGGATGTCCTTCTATTAATAACAAAATATAAATAATTGTGGAGTGTATAAATAGGGTGAGCATTGGATCGGGCCCTTGTTTCGACCTATGTCCATACCCAGATAGCCAGATCCAATTCTAACTGATATAACTTATATAGGTCAGTTGAATCATGAAATTTGACATCTATTCTTGTATGAGCCAGGTTAGGCACGAGGTAAATGCATACCATAAAAATGAGATATTGATCTACATAATGTGTATCTTTCATAAGATAATTTTTTGTATACAATCTCAAGTTATATTTATATATAAGATATCTGTGATTCAATATATTAAAATAGATGTATCTATAAAATACATTATGTCTAGATCCAATTTACCTTGACTAGAATTTTTCGAAAGTGAAGGGGGATCCTTTTCCTTCTTTCTCTACCAAAAGAAAGGTTGTTTCAAGTTTCTTTCAGGATAGGGAATGGAGTTCTAGTGTTGTCATAAAAGGGAGGTCGTTTTCTCTCTTATTCAATGGGGTGGATTGGTTATCAAAAGGATCTATGTGGCCTAGCCTTGTTGCATTATAGGATATATGGCTTCTAACTAAGTCATAACCTATTTAAAAAGATTCCAACCCTCTCAAATGGCGACCAAGAGGATATTTATATAGAATCTAGAGGTTATTGTGGATTACGATTTAGTAATACCCACAATTAAGTCAAGAAGGGTTTTGAAACTTGGGGGTGCCTTAGAGACCCATTTTTTGGAGGCTTCCAGACACATTTTAATGACACCTTATTGATTGGTCAAAGATGGAAACTCAGGTGTATTCATGGTACACACCTCGCTTTATAGTTCTTATAGGAGGTATTTTAAATTAAATCTTGTTATTTCAAAGCAAGAAAGGAGGGTGCATTCATGGTACATGTCCCACTTTCTGGGTCTTTTGGGAGAGGTTTATATGGTAACCCATTGAGTGTTTCAAATGGGTGATGACCCTCCCAAGTGGGGCATGAACTGATTATGCACCCCACTTGACCTCAATATTTGTGAAAACTTATTTAGGGTAAGGTGGCACATTAGTATGGATATAATTAAGGATCAAAGAGGTGCAAGTTTGAGGTGCACTGTAAGGACCCTGACCTACGTTTTGGGCTAACCTTGTTTGTTTTCTAAAGCAAGTTCTTAGCTCCTTGCTATAAACCATCCAAGATGTAATTAGGGCATGTTGGAGGTTGATGTTCCTTATTTGAGCTTGTTGCTTGATGTTTGTGCTTTGTGGTGAGGTTTTGGTGCAACTTGCAATTTACCCAGATGAGGGGTTGATAAGCAAATTTTCCACCTCTAGATTGTTCCTTCTCTCTCTTGGCATCATCTAGAGGAGAGAGCAAGTGTTGGATTGTAAAGACCAAGTCTCTATTATTAAACATGATAAGCAAAAACACCAATTGTGTGGTAGCGGAAGAAATAAAACTTGACTTTATTCAAAATGTATAAAGAGTACATTACAAAATTTCCATAAAGGAAGTACAACTTTATACAAAACATAGGATCTAGGTAGAGGAAGACTTAGACTAAGCCAATATTGTCTCCAAACAAAACAACTTAATATATAAAGGCAAACTATGTCCATGCAAGCTATATGTTCCTCTTCTTCTTGTTCTATCCTTAGCCTTAGGTTCACCAAGCTTCCATGCGCACTCTGATCCTAGCCTGGATGATTGGGGTCATCCAGCAAGAAAAAGATAAAGGTATGTGTTATTCAAGAGAAATAGGACAATTGAATAATCTAAAGCATTGTAATATAAAAGATTCTCTACAATAAGAGATTTCAAAAGAAATGAGGCAAGTACATGAATAAGAGAGAGAAAATTGCCATAATCAATCACCACAATAACAATCAGATAGCATGAATATATTAAACACAAAGTCATCTCAATGTAGGGTGAGGCACCTACCGGACCTCACCAGTGGCAGGGGGACTAAAACCCCAGTGCCTAAAAAGTGGTAGGGGGACTAAAACCCAGTGCCTAATATATAAAATGGCAGGGGGACTAAAACCCCAATGCCCGACAGGAGGACTAAAACCTCAGTGCCCTATGGGTGGTTTGTACTCATGTACACTACATTGTCATTTGGCCTAAAATACATCATGCTTAAAAGTCACTTGGCAGTATTGATAAGTATAACAAGATTTGCAACATTGCAAAATGGGAATAAAACCCAAGAAATAAAGGAGCCAACAAAGCAACAACAATATACAATATTTCCAAGTATTTCAAAAAGATGAGTCAACATAGGCAATATCAAGATTCACATAATTCAAATAGATGAGTCATAATGGCAACAAAAGCATCAAATAAGTAAAGAGCCAAATAAAGGAATATTGAAGGATAACAAGGCTAGCACATCTTTAGGGTAGGGTTGGATAAGAGCCCAACTGAAGGATAGGTAGTTTGCACAATAAACATTCACATTCATCTTTGATAGGATTCACATATATAAATAGGGTCCACATACATAAATAGGTGTCACATACATAAATATGATTCACATACATAGGGGTCACATACCTTAGTTTCAATTCATTACCATCATATTCACCAATCTGATTGTATCCAATTCCATATTTCCCTAGTTGCAAACATTATCATGTATTAGAATGTATTAAGGCATAAAGATATAAAGAAAAACCCATTTTAAACCTTTTTAGGAAAACCTTCGATTTGAGACCCAAAACTTAGACCAAGACATTACTTAGACTTTAGTGATTAGGAAAACATATTTTATTTTACAAATTGGACTTAAAATGAATTAACTACACATTTTAGATCATTTAATATAATCAAATAGGTATCCAAAGAAAACTTTGAAAAAGGAATCCAAATCATGACTCAAAAACTTCAAAATCGAATTCTACATTAAAAATCCTTTCCATTGACTATTTATTTGCAATTTTCTGACCATGGATCGATTTACTATGAATTAAGTAAAATCGACCAATCAGAATGCAAGAAAAATCCACGTAGGCTAAAAAGGCTTGCGCCAAGGGCGATTGAGTAGAGGGAGAAATTACCAAAATACCCTTGTGGGTTAAATAGATCTATCACAGTCGCAGGGGCACTCTAGTCATATGAACAAACTGATTGTTTGCGGTAGCGAGAGAGAACCAGGGGCGAAATGACGATAATGCCCATGTGATATAAATCTATCGATTGAAGCAGCGGGGACTCTAGGGTCATTAGACCTCTTGGGTTGTTGCTGCTCGAATCCATGGATTTCAATCGGGGCTCCAATGCTCGAATCGCAACCATGATGAGAGAAGGAAGAAGCATACCGGGAATAGATTCCCTGATATCTCCCGGTCGTAACGATCTACTAGAACAACACCCGCGCGCCTGAGAGCAAAGAAACCAAGCTAAACATGCTCAGAAATAGGGGAGCAAGACATGGATAAAAAACCGAAGATAGGGGCCGAAAAATGCAAAACCAAAGGTCAAGAAACGTCCGCGGATGCAAGGCGAATCAAGGGAAGGCGTCGTCGAGGGCGGAGAAGCAACAAAGCCCAAAAATGACAGGCGCCGGTGGAGGAGCTTCACGGTGTCTATAGGACTCGGCTCCAGGGGAAACTGTGGGGCAAAACAATACTAGGAGAGTGAAGAGCGGTGACTGAGGATGCTTACCACACATCTAATTGAATTCAAGGTCGAAGAGAGGGCGACGCTGAGGCGAAGTTCACCAGAGAAGAAAACGATGATGTCGGGGAGGCAGGGGTGATAGCAGTCAAATTGAGGGAGGAGGAAGGGGTTTCAAGAGCTAAGGGTGCTTTTGACGGTCCTTACATGGGCGCGAGAGGAGCCCAAGCCCCATCTGCAAAATCGGGCGGAGACGAGAAGCAAGCCCCCATTGGGCATTTTGTACACATGCCATAGTAGGTGAGGAGATAGGGCTCAAATGAACCGTAGTGATGAGAGGAATCCAACAAGACAAGAATCGCGCAAAATGGTTCAGAGGAGAGGAAGAACGGGTCGAAGGAGCTAGAGCGGCCCGTCTGTTGATGGCCGGAGGAAGAAGACGGCGGGAGGGCCGTTGGATCATGTGGGAAGCAAATCATGGCCGTTGGATGATTCGCAGGTGAAGGGGTGCGTGACAGAAACATTGAAACTGAACTTTAGCGTTACAAATGACATCAAATGAAATCGATTCAATGCAATATAGTTACACTATACTAAAGCTTATAAAATGGATTTGAAGGGTCAAACTAAGTCCAAAAGCCACCAAATTTGGACCATAGGTTCATATTAGCATTTAGAACGATGCTATGAAATAAGATTTCGTATTTATATCTAAAAAGGCCCTTAATAAATATATTGCTCATTAAAGTGTATATTAATATATTTAACTGAATGAATTATATAAAAAGACTTATTTTTATGAAACATGTGATTAAATTTTGAGATATTAAGCACATTAAGATTTCAATAATCATTTCTCAACAAAATAACATATTTTCATGAATTAAAATCATATTTTGAGGAGAGAGAAACAATTAAGGTTAATGTTCTCATACATTAACTCAAATACACATTATTGCTAATATATTTATCCCAAAAGCTCCAAATTAACATTATATACTTATCATCTCTCATAAAACTCCATTTTGCATTATTAGTCCTTAATTATTACCTTAGGTGGGTTATTTGTGCAAACACCCCTTCATTTATATAAATGAGGGAAAATGGTAATTTCAACCTTGAATTGTGCTCAAATTGCACAAGGAGTCCAAAAAGAATATAAAACAAGGTAAATTTATGAAATTAGTCCAAAAGGACTTGAAAGAAATGAAAAGATAGAATATGGGTAAATTGCAGGGAAGACCCTAAGATTCAGTATGTTACAACACACCACCCCTTAAAGAGGATTTCGTCCCCAAAATCACAATAAGAGGAAAGAGAGGATGAGTGTGCAACTTACCAACCTTAACCACTAGGTTATAACCCTTAATCTAGGGTACAACACAAAATCTACATAAATCATGTGTTACTAAGGTTTCCACAAAACCTATAGCCTTTTATCAAACTCAAATTAACATTTTTTGCCTTATTAGCATAATCTCCATCATGAAGAGTTATCATATTTATTATACTATCACTTGTGCCACATTTTATTCAAAACAATTACATCTCAATATTATATCATGTGTATTTCCCTCATCAAGGGTTTTAAGCACAATTAGGGTTTACTAAGCCATTTCAACATTAATTAATGTATTAGGTCAAAAATCTTAATAACATGAATTCATTTTCCATTATCCTCTTAAAACTATCAAGTTGAATTATCACAAATTATTTTGTAGAAAAACTTAATATTATCCAACAAGTTATTAAGCCTGTAATAATTCCAAATAATGTCCATACTACACATTGTCATATCATCTTTCATACTCATATTAATGACATCATTAATCATTTTCATCCATTACACCTCACATTACTTCACATTAGGCATTTTATGAATATTTATGTGAATCCAATTATTCATTTTAGTGAATAGGATGTAACGCATTAAATATTTATGAATTAATTCATATATCAAGTTATGATGAGGTGTTCATTAGAGAATAAGGTGATATACCTTACATATATTGATAACTTTGTGACTATAATCCATTTATATGCATTAAGGTATATTATGTGATGATGACACCTAATGTCACTAATGTATCATGAAAGGCATTAAGGGTATATATATGTATATGTTGTCAAGGCTATATGATTACATGCATATTGGGATTTAGGTCAACATGATCATTACATGTTAAAGAATCCTTAGGGTGCATTATCCATACACATTTTACCATTAGGGTGGCATAGTCAACGTTATGTATATTCACCATTAGTAATGAGTAACTCATTATTATGTGCATCAATAATATGTGAAGGTTCAAGCATATGAACTATCTCTATATGACTTACTACATATTCACGTGTGTATAAAAAAACAAGTTGAATTACAAGTATACTGTGTTTGGTAAATTCTTGTTCACATAAGTTATTATGTACATATGTCCACATAGATAGGGTTTCTAACTCCAAAGGTATTTGATTTTTCTTTTAATTGGGATTCCATCCCCCTAGAAAGGGATTTCGTCCTCGAAATCATATTTGCAAAACCAAATAGGGTACCAACACCATTACCCTCACTCCACCCCTGAAAAGGGTTAACTAAGTCAACTAAGCTAAGGGTAAAAGGTACATAAAACTCAACACTATAAGGATTTACTGACCAAGCTTCAGGGTGTAACATAGGGTACACTAAACCCTAAACATAGGAGTATAAGGTATTTAAGGATGATTTTTGTGTAAGAGATCAAATCATCACTTATGGTTTTCCTAAGGTATTCAACAATTAGGCAACATGCCCAAAGATAGACTATTTCGAGCTGTCTGTTTCAGATTAGGCCAGGCTAGGTCATATGAGCTCAGGAGTCCTTGTTATCAAGCTAGTGGGGCGGAGGAAAATATTACCAGCCCCCAAGCTCTGACCCTTTCTAGACACCATCACTTCAACTTATTGCTCTAGTAGCTTCTCAATAGACAATTCACCAAAAAGTTGACAAATTTTATTTCTAATTATGAAATTATTATGATCCTAAATGAAACTTTCATTATAAGTCAACTCTAAGGTGAAAAACTTACTATAGGGAAACTATATATGGTAAGGGTTCTATCTAGGAGACAATTTGAATTAGTCAAGAATCCGAATACCTTGATTCTCTGATACCATGTTGTAAAGACCAAGTCTCTACTATTAAACATGATAAGCAAAAACACCAATTGTGTGGCAGCGGAAGAAATAAAACTTGACTTTATTCAAAATGTATAAAGAGTACATTACAAAATTTCCATAAAGGAAGTACAACTTTATACAAAACATAGGATCTAGGTAGAGGAAGACTTAGACTAAGCCAATATTGTCTCCAAACAAAACAACTTAATATATAAAGGCAACTATGTCCATGCAAGCTATATGTTCCTTTTCTTCTTGTTCTATCCTTAGCCTTAGGTTCACCAAGCTTCCATGCGCACTCTGATCCTAGCCTGGATGGTTGGGGTCATCCAGCAAGAGAAAGATAAAGGTATGTGTTATTCAAGATAAATAGGACAATTGAATAATCTAAAGCATTGTAATATAAAAGATTCTCTACAATAAGAGATTTCAAAAGAAATGAGGCAAGTACATGAATAAGAGAGAGAAAACTGCCATACTCAATCACACGATAACAATCAGATAGCATGAATATATTAAGACACAAAGTCATCTCAATGTAGGGTGAGTCACCTACCAGACCTCACCAGTGGAGGGGGGACTAAAACCCCAGTGCCTAAAAAGTGGCAGGGGGACTAAAACCCCAGTGCCTAATATATAAAATGGCAGGAGGACTAAAACCCCATTGCCCGACAGGAGGACTAAAACCTCAGTTCCCTATGGGTGGTTTGTACTCATGTACACTACATTGTCATTTGGCCTAAAATACATCATGCTTAAAAGTCACTTGGCAGTATTGATAAGTATAACAAGATTTGCAACATTGCAAAATGGGAATAAAACCCAAGAAATAAAGGAGCCAACAAAGCAACAACAATATACAATATTTCCAAGTATTTCAAAAAGATGAGTCAACATAGGCAATAGCAAGATTCACATAATTCAAATAGATGAGTCATAATGGCAACAAAAGCATCAAATAAGTAAAGAGCCAAATAAAGGAATATTGAAGAAGGATAACAAGGCTAGCACATCTTTAGGGTAGGGTTAGATAAGAGGCCAACAAAAGGATAGGTAGTTTGCACAATAAACATTCACATTCATCTTTGATAGGATTCACATATATAAATAGGGTCCACATACATAAATAGGTGACACATACATAAATATGATTCACATACATAGGGGTGATATACCTTAGTTTCAATTCATTACCATCATATTCACCAATCTGATTGTATCCAATTCCATATTTACCTAGTTGCAAACATTATCATGTATTAGAATGTATTAAGGCATAAAGATATAAAGAAAAACCCATTTTAAACCTTTTTAGGAAAACCTTCGATTTGAGACCCAAAACTTAGACCAAGACATTACTTAGACTTTAGTGATTAGGAAAACATATTTTATTTTACAAATTGGACTTAAAATGAATTAATTACACATTTTAGATCATTTAATATAATCAAATAGGTATCCAAAGAAAACTTTGAAAAAGGAATCCAAATCATGACTCAAAAACTTCAAAATCGAATTCTACATTAAAAATCCTTTTCATTGACTATTTATTTGCATTTTTTGACCATGGATCGATTTACTACGAATTAAGTAAAATCGACCAATCAGAATACAAGAAAAATCCACGTAGGCTAATTAAAAGGCTTGCGCCAAGGGTGATTAAGTAGAGGGAGAAATTACCAAAATACCCTTGTGGGTTAAATAGATCTATCACAGTTGCAGGGGCACTCTAGTCATATGAACAAACTGATTGTTTGCGGTAGCGAGAGAGAACCAGGGACGAAATGACGATAATGCCCATGTGATATAAATCTATCGATTGAAGCAGCGGGGACTCCAGGGTCATTAGACCTCTTGGGTTGCTGCTGCTCAAATCCATGGATTCCGATCGGGGCTCCAATGCTCGAACCGCAACCATGATGAGAGAAGGCAGAAGCAAACCGGGAATAGATTCCCTGATATCTCCCGGTCATAACGATCTACTGGAACAACTCCCACGCGCCTGGGAGCAAAGAAACCAGGCTAAACATGCTCGAAAACAGGGGAGCAAGACGGGGATAAAAAATCAAAGATAGGGGCCGAAAAATGCAAAACCAAAGGTCAGGAAACGTCCGAGGATGCAAGGCGAATCAAGGGAAGGCGTCATCGAGGGCGGAGAAGCAACAAAGTCCAAAAATGACAGGTGCCGGTGGAGGAGCTTCACGGTGTCTATAGGACCCGACTCCAGGGGAAACCGTGGAGTAGAACAATACTAGGAGAGTGAAGAGCGGAAACTGAAGATGCTTATAACACATCTAATTGAATTGAAGGTCGAACAGAGGGCGACGCTGAGGCGAAGTTCACCAGATAAGAAAACGATGACGTCGGGGAGGGCAGGGGTGATAGCAGTCAAATTGAGGGAGGAGGAAGGGGTTTCGAGAGCTAAGGGTGCTTTTGACGGTCCTTACATGGGCGCGAGAGGAGCCTAAGCCCCATCTGCAAAATCGGGCAGAGACGAGAAGCAAGCTCCCATTGGGAATTTTGTACACAGGCTATAGTAGGTGAGGAGCTTGGGCTCAAATGAACCGTAGTGATGAGAGGAATCCAACAAGACAAGAATTGCGCAAAATGGTTCAGAGGAGAGGAAGAACGGGTCGAAGGAGCTAGAGCGGCCCGTCTGTTCAGATGGCCGGAAGAAGAAGACGGCGGGAGGGCCGTTGGATTATGTGGGAAGCAAATCATGACCGTTGGATGATTCGTAGGTGAAGGTGCACATGACAGAAGCATTGAAACCAAACTTTAGCATTACAAATGACATCAAATGAAATCGATTCAATGCAATATAGTTACACTATACTAAAGCTTAAAAAAGGGATTTGAAGGGTCAAACGAAGTCTAAAAGACACCAAATTTGGACCATAGGTTCATATTAGCATTCAGAACGATGCTATCAAATTATATTTCGTATTTATATCCAATAAGGCCCTTAATAAATATATTTCTCATTAAAGTGTATATTAATATATTAAAATGAATGAATTATATGAAAAGACTTCTTTTATGAAACATGTGATTAAATTTCGAGATATTAAGCACATTAAGATTTCAATAATCATTTCTCAACAAAATAACATATTTTCATGAATTAAAATCATATTTTGAGGAGAGAGAAACAATTAAGGTTAATGTTCTCATACATTAACTCAAATACACATTATTGCTAATATATTTATCCAAAAAGCTCCAAAATAACATTATATACTTATTATCTCTCATAAAACTCCATTTTGCATTATTAGTCCTTAATTATTACCTTAGGTGGGTTATTTGTGCAAGCACCCCTTCATTTATATAAATGAGGGAAAAAGGTAATTTCAACCTTGAATTGTGCTCAATTTGCACAAGGAGTCCAAAAAGAATATAAAAGAAGGGAAATTTATGAAATTAGTCCAAAAGGAATTGAAAGAAATGAAAAGATAGAATATGGGTAAATTGCAGGGAAGACCCTGAGATTCAGTATGTTACATGGGTGCCTTATTTTGGCCTTGGTCGAGTGGTGACATCCTTGTTGATGTTTTGGACACATGTTTGAAGTGTGCTTTACTCTTTTGAGTGTTATCTCGGGCTTGAGAGCATTGGTGAGACCCTATATCGATTTGTAGTTGCCTTGAAAAGGCTTAGTATCGGTTGGTGGCACCTTGAGGATCACCATATCAAGTTGTGGTGACTCTAGGAGGAGTGCCATATTGGCTTGTGACCTAGGGTTCCATCCCTATTGGTTTGTGAAGGGGGTGGAAGGGTGTGTCGACCTTGACCTTCCTTAGTGACCAAGTGGGTGAGACTTAGGTCCTATCACCTTGTTGCATGGCATGGCATGTCTCCTTTCTTCTTGACAAGTGTCTTCTATGGTTCTAAGGTAGTGACACCTTTCCCTTGCTCTCTCTCTCTCTCTCTCTTCGACCATGTATATATACCTCTTCCTTTTCATGAAAAAGATCCTTTTAGCAATCCTTGTTTGCTCTCCTTGCTTCTAGTTGAGTGTCAAAGCTGACATGGGTAACCCTAATCCGTTATGCACGCGTAACCTGACATAGCTTGCTAACTTATACCCTAAGGGATGGTGAGGTTGATACCCTAGTTGAGTGGGTAGGTCGATACCCTAAGGGATGGTGAGGTCGATATCCTAGTTGAGTGGGTAGGACGATACCCTAAGGGATGGTGAGGCTGATACCCTAGTTGAGTGGTTCAGCTGATACCCTAAGGGACGGTGAGGCTGATACACTAGTTGATGGGTAGACCGATACCCTAAGGGATAGAGAGGTCGATACCCCAAGTGATGATAAACTGATACACCTTCTCTTTGTTGACCTAGAGGTTATATAATGTCCATATTTTGATAATGACTTAACCATTCCATTCATACGTATCTAATATGTGTATTCAAGATTAATTTCAGGTGTTAGGTACATGAAAAGGATCAAATTACACAAGCCCTAGCTTGTCAAAGTTTAAGTCAAATGCATGCAAGTGTGCTAATTAGGAAATCCATGTAAATGACCTTAGAAGATTTTTGTAATCACTTGTATTGATGATATGACTTGTAACTAAGATGAGAAAATCATGTGGGACACTTAGAACCAAGTTTTAATCACTTTTTAAGCACTTTAGAAAATCGATCACAGGCTATTGATCGGTCAAGTTACAATCTCAACCGATCCACTGGATCCATTTTCTAGAGAGTGCATCAGTCGAGTTGTGCAGTCATAGAATTTGACCGATCGAGTTACTGATCAAATGCTATTTTCATTGGTCGGTCGAGTTTCCTCAGGACAAACTCGACCGATGGTTTGAAAAATGGGTTTATCTTTTACCCAATTGGTTGAGTTGCCTTTATTGAATCTCGATCGAATATACTATACGGAAAATCCTGAAAAAGTGATTCTAACCATTGGTGACTTGTTTGGACAAAAATAGATATGTTGCCTTGTGCAAAAAGACTATAATTCGGTCCTAAGTGTTCCCCAACTCAGAGGGGCACCCCCAGCTATAAATAGGGTCACTTAGAGTTCATTCCAAGGTTGCTCATTCCATATATGCTTGGTTCTTACTTAGTTGAGAGCGTTGCACCCCTCTGAGCCCCTTTCTTTCTCTACTTTCAGTTCAAATCTATGAATATGAGTGAGTTAGGATCTGTTGTAAGAGAGCTATCCCTTGTATCCATGTAAAGCTCTCCACCTCCATCTTCCTACTCCCTTTCCTTATTGAAGAAAAGGGTTGAAGATCTTCTCTGAGTGAAGGAGAAGGAGTTGTTGTTCTTCAAGGTTGAAGAAAGCATGGTGTTCCAGATATCCGAGTGAAGGAGATAGGCAAGGCAGACGTTCAAGAAAGATAGGTAATTCCTGGAAGGCCAAAGGCTTGAAGATGGAGTGGGTAAGTCCTTATTGAAGGCTGAAGACTCCCTGGTTCAAGTGGGTAAGTTCCTTCGGTAGGTTTAAGATCCTTGCTTGAGATATTAAGTCCTTGGATGAATGTGGTTTTATCTTGTAATCTTATGAATAAATATAAGAGCATCAAGATTGCAAAGTCCTAGAGATTAACCACCTCTAGGGAGTGGACTGACTCACTTCTAGTTTGAAGTGTGGAACCACTCTAAACCACTTTGTCCAAGTGTATGCTATGATTGTCTCTCATCCTTGCTATGCTTGCTAGTTAGGACTTCAAATTGGTTGTATGCGTAAGCTTTTTCACTTAATATAATTTGAAGGTCTAATCTGTTTTGTGAGATTTGTGAAGCTCTATTCACCCTCACCCTCTAGAACCCTTGATCCAACACTCTTTTACCTCTAAATCAATACCCTTTGATGTTCCTTGGCCGACACAGTCACATTGAAATGTTGAGCCTAATACCAAGTGTTGATAAACCGATACAAGTGTTGATAAATCGATACAATGATGATAAACTGATGTAAAGTGTTGATAATCGATATCATATCTTAGTGTGGAGGTCGATATCATACTTTAGTGTGGTGGTCAATGCCCTAACCCTAACCCTAACTGATATCCTTATGTGGTGTAGTGATGCGTCTGTTGATGCTAGGGTTTCATGGTGATGATGTGATATCCTATGGACAAGTTGTGCATATAATGAGAAGGATATGTTTCTAAACCACATAACATGTTTTATAATAATAATGAGGAACATGCTTCTATGTCTGGTAACATATCTCATAATGATGAAGGAAGTGATGATCTAAAGATAGTTGATGATCCAACCTTATAAACCCTAATTGGGTAAAGAGAAACCCTAATTCTTATAATGTAAAGTGTATGATGTGAATGTATGGCATGAGTTCTATGAGATGATGATGCTTTGCCTTCTTGTTATCAGTTTCTAGCCATGCATGTGTTATTGATTGATGTACATAGCCATGCATGAGCTATGGTGGTTATAATGTGATGGATATGTGGTCCTTGTGATGCACATGTGGTCCTTGTAATGGGCATTATTCCTTAAGATGGACATATAAGGGATAACAGGCATAAAGTGATGATGTGATTCAATATGTTGGGGTGATGAGTCATATCCTATTTATGTAGATCTCCTTTGGAGGTTGTACACTGTAACTTGATTGATTCTTAAGGATGTTAAATTGATCTAATTAATCAAGTGAAATCAAATAAGGTAGTTGTGATGTGCCATAGTTTTATTTTAATGTCAACTTTATTATTGGATGGTGAAACGAGTTTAACTCAGAGTGCATATTTTTGAATATGTGGGGTACAACTCGAGTAATTCCTTGTATCCTTAATACATGATGTGTGAGACAGCCATGCGTGAGCCGATCTTGGTGTGATATGGATGGCCATGCATGAGCCATTCCTTTCTTTTGAACGACCATGCATGAGCCTATTCTTCTAGCATTGTACCTGTACCAAGGTGGGCTAGTTATGTTTATATATATGTGGATGGCCATGTGTGAGCCAATCCCTGATCTTAGCTATATGCCAATGTTGTAGTTGCTTGATATGTCTATGTAGTGTTTTCTCCTGTGCTGACCAAGAGGTGTGGTGAGGTCATGGATTCCATCTCTTGCATTAAACCTTGTGTGGCACTCACTTTGAATATATACATATAGTGGTCGGTTGGATTTAGATGGTACGATTCAAATTCTCAGGGCATAATGAATACATAATCATCCGTGTAGTATAATTATATAGGATCAAACACAAAAACTTTGGTTGAGGCCTTGCTTTATATTTATACAATGTTTTTGATAGAAAATATACATGTTCTTCATATTTCTTTTTAATTATTAATATGTTTCATAATCCATCAATAATTGTTCTTTCGGTTACTTATTCTACTGTTTAGTTTATCTTATCTGTGATGATAATAGAGTTGGCGAAGAGTTATATCTCTCACTGGGACTGTGTGACTCACCCTATTGGTTAATAACCTTTTTAGGTGGAGGAGCACGAGGAGGTAGAGATCGTGTTGAGGAGGTTGAGTAGAAATAAGAGGAGCATTTGTTGATAATGTTGGAGAGTGTTGCTGGATGTCTTTTGTTGATAGATACCTAGAGTCATCCCTGTACACTCGGATCTTTGGGAACATTTTGTAGATGTTTTGCGAATGTGTTGTCTTTATGTGCCTTTGTATATCAGATATGGTGGAATCATGTATATACATTCTGGAACAATTCCCTCATTACAAGTTGAAAATATGTTTTGAGGATGCTTTGAGGCATGAAAGTACTCATGTGTAAAGGTTATTGCTATATGGAAGTTTTATGCAAGGTTTCAAATTTTTATTGTTTTTTTCTAATAAGTTTGTTAATATCTTTTCCGCATTTATGTTTTGAGTAATCTCATCTCATTTTTTTTAGTGGTGTGGGGCACCACTCTGCGATGGGTTGGTATTAGAGCTTTAGGTTCACAAAGTCTACAAGGACCTAGGACTAGGGTTTGTGTCTATTCTAGTATCCTTCAGTCTATCTTATAGTCACTTCTACTTATGTAAAATAAGAAGAAAAGTTGAAAGATTTCTAGAGAACACAGAGAACATGTTGTCGAGAGTAGTGTTGTCGCACTGGGTGGTGGTGCAAAGAACCAAACACATGAAGATCGGGTGTCTGACCCCCCCCCCCCCCCCAGTTCAACAAAGCCATGATAGAAAACACTGCCTTTCAATCGCTTTTTGGGTAGTTTATGGAAACAATGATTCACATGGCAGATAGGATGCCTGCACCTCAACCTAGGGTGCTAGTTCCCCATGCTGAATCTTTGGGTTCTAGGAAGACTTTTGAGCAGCATCGTTATGTTGGGGCAGTTGAGTATGTTGGAACAGTTGACCTGACGAATGAGGATCTGTGGGTGACTGAGCTTGAGAAGGCTTTCAAGATCTTGAGTATCCCTGAGGAGGATAAGGTGAAGCAAGTGGTGTACCTCTTGAGAGGGAGTGTTGGCCGTTGGTGGGACATAGAGGAGGAGAAGAGACTTGGTGTGGTAGTTGGTTGGGAAGAGTTATGACGAGAGTTTGTAATTCGATACTTCCCACAGACGTATTTCGATGAGAAGATCAGTCAGTTTGAGAGGATTCGACTGGGATCTATGACAATCAATGAGTATGAGGCATGGTTTATGGAGTTGTTGGGGTTTTGTCCTCACATGGTTAGAAGATGAGAGGATTAATCATTTTAAGAAGGGGTTGAATGTTGAGTTGTCTACCTCAGTTGTTGCTTTAGAGAATTGAGAGAGGCTTACTGTGTTTGTGGAGTCTGTTTGAAGGATAGAATGATCTATGAAGGAGAAGAGAGAGGCAAGTACTAAGAAGTGGTTTGCATAGTTTCAAGGGCATTCGTCAAGTGGCTTCAAGAAGCCAAGGTTTTTTACACCGCCAACATCGTAGAGGTTTGGTGTTTCGATGTAGTGGTCACCTATCAAGGGTAGAGGTCGTAGTTTTCCACCCTCAGGAGCCCATATTGTTGCATCAGCATCGGTGATAGGATAACTTAGGCCTTGGTATGAGAGAAAAATGTGTTACAAGTGTGGAAAAGTTGTAAATGCCAGACAATTCTGTCCAGTGAAGGATGATGAAGTGACTCAGCAATTGAGGCAGAGCCAGTAGGGATCATATTGATAGTAGAACAATGGTATAGGAATACGAGGATGTGGCAACGAATCCCAAGTCTAATCATCTGCTCAAGGAAGTAGAGGACGGGGGTGACAACATGCAATGACTAGATTCTATGCCATGAGTCAGCCGGAGGCAATGGTCAACCCACGATGGTGACATGTCAGATGGAGTTATTTCATTTTGATGTGTCTTCTTCTTGCTTTATATCTATTTTGGTTGACCCGGGTGCTACACACTCTTTTATCACACGTAAAGTGCTTAGTAGTTTCTCTTTGTCTGTTAGTCATATGAAGAGTAGCTTATTGCTAGAAACCCTGTTAGTTGGTTTTGCAGTGTTGCAGGATGTGTGTTCCTCCCGTGTTCTCTCTTTTTCAAGACACAACATTCAAGTGGGTCTCATGCCACATGAAGTGCATGGATTCGATGTGATCCTTGGGTTGGATACCATGGAAAAGTATAGAGTGGTCTTGGACTGTAGCTCCAAGCAAGTGAAGTTTGTGGATGGTAGTGATATGTGGATCTTCCAAGGAGATAGGAAGATTCTCCCGACGTGTCTTATTTCAACTATGGTAGCAAGGAAGCTTCTGAGACAAGGTTGTGAGGCATTTTTGCCACATGTGGTGGATATAGAGGCGAGGAACCCTAGTATCCAAGAAGTGTCGGTGGTTAGGGAGTTGTAGGATGTGTTTCTTGAAGAGTTTCCAGGTGTTCCCCTACCCGTGAGATTTATTTTGGGATCAATCTGGTTCCTAACACGCAACCCATAGCTCAGTCACCATATAGGATGGCACTGACAGAGATGCAAAATTGAAGAGAAAGTTGCAGGAACTGCTTGACAAAGGTTTCATCAGGCTGAGTACGTCACCCCACCAGTATTGTTTGTAAAGAAGAAGGATGTGTCTATGAGGTTGTGCATAGATTACAGGAAATTAAACAATGTCACGATAAAGAATAAGTATCCCTTGCCGAGAATAGATGATTTGTTTGATCAGTTGCGTGGTGCAAGTGTGTTCTCGAAGATAGATCTAGGATTAGGATATCACTAGTTGAGGATCAAGGAGGATGACATACCAAAGTCATCTTTTTGGACAATGTATGGTCACTGTGAGTTTGTGGTTATGCCATTTGGGCTGACCAATGCACCGACAGTGTTCATTGATTTAATGAACATGGTGTTCTGATCATTCCTTGATCAGTTTGTGGTTGTCTCCATAGATGACATCTTGATATATAGTCGGGATAATTTGCAACATGAACATCATGTGCGTTAGGAGTTGACAGTGTTGAGACAACACCAGCTCTATGCTAAGTTTAGCAAGTGTGAGTTCTGGTTAAGGGAGGTATCTTTCTTGGGACACATTATATCTACAGAAGGAGTACATATGGATCCTAAGAAGGTAGATTCTGTGACAGAATGGGAGTATCCGAAGACACCAATAGAAGCGTACAGTTTCCTAGGTTTGGCGGGCTACTACCGAAGGTTCATCAAGGACTTTAGCACTATTTCCCTACCCCTAACTAAGTTGACAAGGAAGGATGTGTCATTCGTTTAGGATGATTGATGTCAATAAGCTTTTCATATGTTAAAGGAGAAGCTGACAAGTGCACCAGTTTTGGTTTTTCCTGAGCAAGAAAAAAGGTACATCGTCTTTTGTGATGCATCCAGGCATGGTTTGGGGTGTGTGTTGATGCAGGAAAAGCAAGTGGTTTTTTTTGCTTCTTGATAACTTAAGAAACACGAGGAGAATTATCCAACCCACGACCTAGAGTTAGCTGATGTAGTACATGCTTTGAAGATTTGGAGACACTATATGTATGGGGAGAAGTGTAAGATCTTCACAGATCACAAGAACCTAAAGTATATCTTTTCACAACATGAGTTGAATACGAGGCAACACCGTTGTATGGAGTTGATCAAAGATTACAATTGTACGGTTGACTATCATCTGGGAAAGGCAAATGTCATGGTAGACGCCTTGAGTAGGAAATCTTGTTCTGTAGATAGAGGACAATTGAGTTCTTTGATGTGTCACAAGTGAGACATGTTGGTCTCCTTGCGTCAGATGGATGTCAAGTTGGAAGTCTCCTTATTAGATGGTTTGTTGGCACAATTACAAGTAAAGCCTATGCTGAGACAACAGATCAATAAGGCTCAACAGACAGATACTGTGACATAGCAGATTAGATCAGAGTTCGGTAGTGAGAAGTGTGATGATTTTCATGAGATAGAAGATGGGATAGTGTATTATCATCATAGGATAATAGTTCCTAATGCAGATAATCTGAGGAAGATGGTGCTGGAAAAGGCTCATACATCTATGTATGCTATGCACCCAAGTAGTACCAAGATGTACCACAATCTAAAAGATTTGTATTGGTGGCCAAGATTGAAGAAAGATGTAGCTGAGTTCGTTGCAAGATGTGTTGTGTGTTAGCAGGTCAAAGCTGAGCATTAGAAGCCTGCAAGAACATTGCAACCATTTCCTATACCTCAGTGAAAATGGGAACATGTGTCCATGGACTTTGTGGTTGGTCTTCCTAGGACAACCAAAGATTATGATTCCATTTGGGTGATTGTTGATAGGTTGACCAAGTCAGCTCATTTCCTTCCTGTAAAGACAACATTCACAATAGAGAAGTTTTCTCAAGTCTATGTTGATGAGATAGTGTGTTTTCACGGTGTTCCAACTACTATCATGTCTGACAGAGGTCCTTCATTTACAAGTCACTTTTAGGAACGATTGCATACAACTTTGGGTACACAGTTGAAGTTCAACACTGCTTTCCACCCACAGACTGATGGTTAATCTGAAAGGACCATTTAGATTTTATAGGATCTATTAAGGGCTTGTGTTCTTTAGTTCTCGGGAGGTTGGGATATACACCTCATTCTGATAGAGTTCGCCTACAATAACATCTATTAGAGAAGTATTGACATGGCACCATATGAGGCGTTGTATGGGAGACGTTGTAGGTCTTTGTTGTGTTGGTATGAGATAGGGGAGTATCAACTTCTAGGTCCCGAACTTGTACATCAGATGACAGAGAAGATCAAATTGATACATAAATAGTTGAAAGTAGCATAGTACAGATAGAAGTCATACACAGACAATCATCACATACCCTTGGAGTTCCAAGTGGGAGATAAAGTATATCTAAAGGTCTCTCCCTGAAAATGTGTTTTGAGGTTTGGAAAGAAGGGTAAGTTGGCTCCCAAGTTTATGGGACCTTACCCAGTTGTGGCACGTATTGCGAAGGTGGCCTATAAGTTGGAGTTACCACCTAAGTTGCACAGGTTGCATCTGGTGTTCCATGTCAGTATGTTGAGGAAGTGTCATCCAGATACAGAGATAGTGTTACAGCCTGTGGAGGTGGAGCTTGGTGAGGATGTGACCTATGTGGAGGGTCCAGTGTTGATCCTTGATCATAGGGTGAAGAAGTTGAAGAGGAAAGACCTTGTGCTTGTGAAGGTTCTTTGGAATCATCATGGTGTTGAGGAAGCCATGTGGGAGCTCAAAGACGAGATGAGGAGGAAGTACCCTTCACTTTTCTCTTAGGATTTTGGAGGTGAAATCCCTGTTAGGGGTTTATGGATTTTAAGAACCCTGACCTACATTTTGGGCTAACCCTGTTTGTTTTGCTTAAGCAAGTTACTTAGCTCCTTGATCTAAACCATCCAAGATGTAATTAGGGCATGTTGGAGGTTGATGTTCATTATTTGAGCTTGTTTCTTGATGTTTGTGCTTTGTGGTGAGGTTTTGGTGGAACTTTCAATTTACCCAGATTAGGGGTTGATAAGCAAGTTTACCACCTCTAGAGTGTTCCTTCTCTCTCTCTTGGCATAATCTAGAGGAGAGAGGAAGTGTTGGACATCTTTTTTTAGCCTTGGTCGAGTGGTGACATCCTTGTTGATGTTTTGGACACATGTTTGAAGTGTGCTTTGCTCTTTTGAGTGTTGTCTTGCATTTGAGAGCCTTGGTGAGACCCCATATTAGTTCGTGGTCACCTTGAAGATGCTTGGTATCAGTTGGTGGCACCTTGAGGATCACCATATCAAGTTGTGGTGACTCTAGGATGAGTGCCATATCGGCTTGTGACCTAGGGTTCCATCCCTATCGGTTTGTGAAGGGGGTGGAAGGGTGTGTCGACATTGGCATTCCTTAGTGACCAAGTGGGCAAGACTTAGGTCCTATCACCTTGTTTCATGGTGTGGCATGTGTCCTTTCTTCTTGGACAAGTGTCTTCTAGGGTTCCAAGTTATTGAAACATTTCCCTTGCTCTCTCTCTCTATGTCCATGTATATATACCTCTTCCTTCTCATGTAAAAGATCCTTTTAGCAATCCTTGTTTGCTCTCCTTGGTGGCCAACCTTGAGCTTAAAGAACCCTCTCCCTTGGAGCTTGGTGGGTGAGCTAGAAGCTTGTGGTGCTTTCTTTCATCTTCTCCCTTGGTAAGCCATGGTTTTCTAGCTTTCATTCTCTTCTTCTTGGCCATGGACCTTGGCACCTTATTTTCTCTCTTTTTCTTTCTTGACCATGGTCCTATCTTCCTTCTTAGAGATGTAGTGGAGATTGATCTAGGAGGACTTTCTTCTACCTTGAGCTTGGAAATCTTGGAGTTTGACCTTGGAGCTTAAAGCTTGGTGGTCGTTCTTGAGGCGGGTTATATAACTCTAACCCTACTTTGTTATTATCACCTTTCTACTTGTTATCTTGCTAGTTATCCTTAGCTCATTATCTCTTACTTGCATGCTAGTGGTTTTCTTGGTAGAATTGTGTTTGGTTTTGAGAGTAGAACTATGTTAAGTTGCTTCCATGGAACACACCTTTCTTTGCTTTGGGAGTGTCGTCATATTGAGGTAGATGATGACTGAACCGTTATGATTTATGGTATGCTGTCTGATATGCTTGCAACCTGACATGCCTTGTCTAGACTGATATGCTTCTTATGATGTGGCATGTCATGATCTCGTGATGGCTAGTGAAGAAGAGTGTTGAGTCTCCATGCTTCTAGTTGAGTGTGGAAGCCGACATGGGTAACTATAATCCATTATGCATGTGTAACCCGACATACCTTGCTGATCGATACCCTAAGGGATGGTGAGGCCGATACTCTAGTTGAGTGGGTAGGCCAATACCCTAAGGGATGGTGAGGCAGATAGCCTGGTTGAGTGGGTAGTCTGATACCCTAAGGGATGGTGAGGTTGATACCCTAAGGGATGGTGAGGATGATACCCTAGTACATGGGTACACCGATACTCTAAGGTATAGAGAGGCTGATACCCTAAGTGATGATAAATTGATACACCTTCTATTGTACCTGTAAACCAATACCCTTTGGTGTGTCTTGGCAGACACACTCACATTGAGATGTTGAGCTCGATACCAAGTGTTGGTAAACCGATACAAGTGTTGATAAACTAATACAAGTGTTGGTAAACCGATACAAGTGATGATAAATGATGCAAAGTGATGATAAATGATATCATACCTTAGTGTGGAGGTCGATATTATACTTTAGTGTGGTGGCCAATACCGTAATCCTAACCCTAACGGATACCCTTATGTGGTGTAGTGATGCGTCTTGTTGATGCTAGGGTTTCATGGTGATGATGTGATATCCTATGGAGAAGATGTACATATAATGTGAAGTTTATGTTTCTAAACCACATAACATGTTTTAATAATAACGAGGAACATGCTTCTATGTCTGGTAACATATCTCATAATGATGAAGGAAGTGATGATCCAACCTTGTAAACCATAATCGGGTGAAGAGAAACCTTAATTGTTATAATTTAAAGTGTATGATGTTAATGTATGGCATGGGTTCTATGAGATGATGATGATTTTCCTTCTTGTTATCCGTTTCTAACCATACAAGTGTTATTGATCGATGTACATATCCATGTATGAGCTATGGTGGTTATAATGTGATGGTATGTGGTCCTTATGATGAACATGTGGTCCTTGTGATGGACATACTGTCCTTGTGAAGGACATTAGTCCTTGATATGGGCATATAAGGGATAACATGCATAAAGTGATTATGTGATTCAATATGTTCGGGTGATGAGTCATACCCTATTTATGTAGATCTCGTTTGGAGGTTGTACTTTGTTACTTGATTGATGCTTAAGGATGTTAAATTGATCTAATTAATCAAGTGAAATCAAATAGTGTAGTTGTCTTGTGCCGTAGATCCATTCCAGTGTCAACTTTATTGTTGGATGGTGAAATGAGTTTAACTCGGAGCACATATTTTTTAATATGCAGGGTACAAGTCGAGTAATTCCTTGTATCCTTAATACATGATGTAAGAGACGACCATGCATGATCCATTCTCAGTGTGATAAGGATGGCCGTACGTGAGCCACTCATTTTGTTAGAACGGTCATGTGTGAGCTTGTTCTTCTAGCATTGTACATGTACCAAGGTGGGCTAGTTATGTTTAAACATATGTGGATGGCCATGCGTGAGCCAATCCCTAATCTTAGCTAAATGCCAATGTTGTAGTTGATTGATATGTCTCTATAATGTTTTCTCTTGTGCTGACCAAGAGGTGTGGTGATGTCGTGGATTCCGACTCTTCCATTAGACCTTATGTGGCACTGACTTTGACTATATACATATAATGGTCGGTTGAATTTGGATGGTATGATTCAAATCCTCAGGGCATAATGAATACGTAATCAGACATGTAGCATAATTGTATAGGATCAAACACAAAAACTTTGGTTGAGGCCTTGGTTTATCTTTATACAATGTTGTTGATAGAAAATATACATGTTCTACGTATTTCTTTTTAACTATTAAGACGTTTCATAATCCATCAGTAATTGTTCTTCCTTTTACTTATTCTGCTGATCAGTTTATCTTATCTGTGATAATAATAGAGTTGGCAAAGAGTTATATATCTCACTGGGACTGTGTGTCTCACCCTATTGGTTAACAACCTTTTTAGGTGGACAAGCACGGGGAGGTAGAGATCGTGTTGAGGAGGTTGAGAAGAAATAAGAGGAGCATTAGTTGATAAGGTTGGAGATTGTGGTTGAATGTCTTTTGTTGATAGAGTCCTAGAGTCATCCATGTACACTTGGGTCTTTAGGAACGTTTTGTAGATGTTTCACGAATGTGTTTTCTTTATGTGCCATTGTATATCAGATATGGTGGAATCATGTATATACATTATGGAACAATGCCCTTGTTACAGGTTGACAACATGTTTTGAGGATGCTTTGAGGCATGAAAGTACTCATGTGTAAAGGTTCTTTCTATATGGCAATTTTATGCAAGGTTTTAAATTTTTAGTGTTTTCTACTAATAAGTTTGGTAATCTCTTTTCCGTGTTTATGTTTTGAGTAATATCATCTCATTTTTTTGCGGTAGCGTGGGGCGCCACTCCGCTACATGCACTACATTTTCCATGAGTGTCAATGTTTTGAGCTTGGTAGTTGTTTAGGGTAATTGTAAATGGCTCATGAAAATGTATTGGATTAAGGTCCTACTAAAAATATCACGAAAAGTAGTCATTGGTAAAATACCCATTAGCTGGATGTCTATTTTGGGAACAACCTTCCCAATGTGGGTGTTTAATATCTAAATGGCACAATTATGACCTACAATAATGAGAGACTAGGTTTGTTTTTAGTTAACTCATTTAGTGACTATCAATATAGTGGTTGTTGAATTGTATCTCAGATATTGATAAAGGATCTAAATAGAATTTGTGTGGTCTGTTGGATGTTTTAAGAATTGCATTGAATTTTCTTTATGTATCATGATGTCCCTTAGGACATTAATCATGGACCTAATAGTTTTTGTAAATTTCTATCACTTCTACACGATCCTTTGTACCTCATAGCCAGCTTTAAGTGACTGTGGATATGCCCATAGTTCCTTTCTAGTTTTCGGCCGATTTGTGAAGTTTGTTGGCATAACTTGATTATATTCATTAATCATTGTGATTGAAAATTGTCACAAACTTAACTCATGAAACAATGAAATTAGGAAGACTAAAAATGGAGTGTCAACGGTTTGTACCACTCAATATGATGTTTAAATCATGGTTGGTGAATCCACTAGCGATGAGGGGGTAAACTATTGAGTCTAGTTGATAGTTATTTTCATTCATATGTCTTTGAATTTGACAAAACTAGGTTTTGCTTGTCATTTGGGTACAATCACACTAATAAGAATATAATTGTTCCAAGTAATTGTATATTTATTAATTGTGTAAGGCTTTGATATGAATAAAAGTTTGTCAATGGTCCTTTTCATGCAATAAGAATTTTGTTGAAACAATGAGATTGTTTTCTTGACCAAGGCTTGAAGTTTATTTCTTAAGAAAAAAAAGCTTTAAATTTGAGTTTTTCTTGATGGGGGTTAACTAAGGTCAAATTTGAGGCCTAATTCTAGAATCCAAATACTTGGAAGAGTACATACTTTTTGGTCCTACACTTACTCTAAATGCTTTCAAAGGGCTTTATATGCTAAAAATTGATGTTTTGTTCCTTAGAATTTGGCCCAGTCGTCTAGGCCAAGTGACAAGCATGTGGTATACCCATTGAATGGGCCAAATGGCCATATCAAGATGAGGCCCATGCCTATCCCATGCTCCAAGAACATAAGCGCTAGGCCTAGGGAAGGGGGCAAGCCATTTTCTAGAAACCATAAATAAGGAGGGTGTATGGGAGGTTTGTGTTCCATTCCTTATGTTCTATAAATGTGCTTTTGGGAATTTGTTGACATCCATTATCTCAATAAGTGTGTCTCTGGTTCTTTGGGTGTCATATCGTGACAAATTTTTCCGCAGTCTTAACTTCTTTAGGTTATCCATCTATTATATCACATTAAACACATGTACCCAAGTGGTAAAAGATCCACTTAAAATTTTGTGCTTTGAGAAACAAAGGACACAATATGTTCATACCTTTGTCAAAACTATTGAACTCACAAGAAGAGTACCCAAAAAATCTCATATGACATACTACTAATAAGAAAATTATAAATAAATATCACCTCTCTGGTGATAAACAAGTGTGTAGCACTTGGATCAACTAATGTGGCATAGAAATGAAGCACATAAGTCAAAATTAAGGAGTTCCATTTGACCTGTTATGACCCCTGGAAATAGGAATCCTTCTAGTTGAGTAATGATATACACTCATACAATTACTTGTCAGTGACCATGTCCCTAATTCATGGTGGCTGGTAAAAATGATGCTTCATCTGATGCCTAGCCTTGCCCTCTCATAGAAAACAAATTCTATTGTATACACTAAAAACCAAATCTCTTGTCCCTTCTATAATTGTGAGAAAAACATCAAGACTATCCTATATTGGCTATGCTGATAACACTACATGTACTCAAACAACACAACCCACTATGATTGCTACTACAAACTTCACATTTTCTAAAAAATATATAATTGACAATTTTTTAAAAGTCATTGACCTAGAGACTGATGATAACCACATTGACTAATTTTTTGAGTTTAAATACTTCCTGCCTCTATTATGACTACTATTGAGGCTACACTATGGCAATGCAGATGACCTCAGTGTAGTAAAACTACCAATTTGTCTGTTATAAGGATGCACATACCTATCCCTAGACTCAAACCCATGGTGCATTCTTATTATGCTCCCAATACTCCATGAAGGTAATAAATTCTCACTCTAAAACCCTAACGGCTTGTATTGAACCCATAAGGCGCTCCCAAGAGGAAGTGAATGAAAGTGAGTCAATATGTTCTCAACTTCCCGCCTAGACGCACATCATCGTTGAATTCTAGATAAGAAAATAATATTAATAAAATAATATATAATAAGACAAATTTAGGATAATAAAATAATATAATGAAAGATATGCTAAATTGTTTCTATTGGATTTTTGTATACCAAGTATATTTATATAAGTTTAATTGTTCTTATTATTATATTATAGTCGTGCAGTGTACCATACTTGGCACATTCATCATATTAATTGGTGCGTTTTTGCCAATGGTGTTACACACTACTCAATTGGAGTTTGAATAGATGCAACCCTGCAGACAGACACACACAGTGGATTCACTTTCGATATTTATAAAAACTAACTTAACACCTACTCACACTAAAACAACTACACCCAGAAGCGCACGGGGACGTGTCATAGTATCAGAAGGTGTCGAGTATAGGGTCGATCCACAGGGAGAAAAGGGGGCACTAGATCTAGGTTAGTTTGGCTAGGTTCCTACTACATAGACAAGGGTTAAGGGTTTGAAGGTTGTTTTGATTGTTAAACTGTTATGGACAAACAAGCAATTAAAGGCAAGAATGAAATCTAAGTTAACCCTAGGCTAGAGTAAGGCTAAATAGGCAAGAAAGGATTAAGCTAGGTATGAAAAGGAAAATTGCACTAAGGCAAGCAAGAGAGAAGCAAAAGAGCAATTAAAGAGCTACGCTAGCATGAACAAGACAAGAACAAAGCAAGAAGCTAACTAAGCAAGGAAAGAACTAACTAAGCTAAGCGAGCACAAAACTAGAGTTTTAAGCAATAAAGAGAGGTATGGAATGTTTAGGGGTATGAACTTATCACTTAAATTGGGGGTGACATATGATCATTATGATTCCATTTAGATTATCCAAACTAAACAACAAGTTAGAGTCTAATGAATTAACTTAAGCTACTAACTGGCCATGGATATGCTAGGTTGTGTATAGGGGAACTAGTCCCTAACACCCCCTACTACCCTTACGAGGCTCAATTGGGTTAGGGATTAGGTTCAATTCAATTAGAGTCTAAACAAGTCTAGGATTCTAGATTAGGCATTCCCAGGGCAATTAGGCGGCGAGGGTAGTAATGGGGAGGTGAAATTAGGGTTTTAAACCCAAATTCCCCCACATTCTAGCCTTAAGAAGGCTCCATGCTAATTGCACTAGAATTATCTAATCTAGCTACTTAGATCTCTCACTTAGGTTTAGGGAGATTGATTAGAATGTGGGAACATGGGAGGCAGCCTAGGGATCCAAGAATTGGACCTAGGGGCAAATCCCAAAATTCACACACATAAGCAATTTGCCTAAATTCCTAGGTGATTTCACACACAAACCATCAAGAAATTCATGGAGAATGAGATAGAAATAGAATGTAATCATTAATAGATGGAATCACAAAGTTTACATGTCATTTTCCCCCAACATGGTATCAAAGTAACATAATTTCCCCCAACCAATCCACCCAAGGGGCCTAGCTACTCATAACAAAGAAAAATACAAAAAGAGAGGAGAAAGAATGAGTAGAGGAGTGAAAAGCCATGATGAGCTCGGTGAAGACTCCTCCTTCTCCACCTCCTAGTAGTTGTAGCTCGATCTCCCTCCTCCAAGGTGGGTGAATGGCATGGGTGTATGGTGGAAAAGGGTGTAAATGGAAGGAAAGTGGGGTTTTGATGGTGGAAATGGTGCAATGGAGGTGGAATGGGGTGGGAATGGATGGAGGACGAAATGGGGAGGCTAGAGTGGTTGTAGGGTAGCTAACCTCATGCCCCAACCACCACCTAGGTATATATATAGATGTGGGGGGAAGTACTAGGGTAAGTAGGGGTAATATGGGTAAAGCAATGCAGAAATAGGTAGGTTTTGAGAGTAGCACATCCGTGGTGGGTCACCATGGCCGTGGTGGGTAGGGGTGAGCACGACCGTGGTAGTATAAATGGTTGTGGGAATTAAAATGGCAGGATCACATGGTTTTGGTCAGTTTTGGGATGAAACTGGCACGTCCGTGGTGGGTTGAGCGTAGAACGACCGTGTTGGGTGCCACGTCCATGGTGAGCTGGGTGATTGTGGCCATGGTGATGTGCCACACCCATTCTGCTTCTGTGTAGCACTGTCGTTTTGTGCAACACGGCATGGTGGCTGTCTCTTGCATGACCATTCTTGGTTGTATGGCCGTGGTGACTTCAGCTTGACTTGGGGACAACTCTGTTGATTTGCAAGTGACCTAGCATGGCCGTTCTATGGTACCACAGCTGTGTTGGGTCCTAGATCAGCACTTTGACTTTGTTCTTCAAATTTTCTTAGACATATTTGCATCAATAGATCTTTGGCCACTAGGGGTAGGTTCAGGGAGC
Source organism: Alisma plantago-aquatica (assembly GCA_963693085.1). Lineage (NCBI taxonomy): Eukaryota > Viridiplantae > Streptophyta > Magnoliopsida > Alismatales > Alismataceae > Alisma > Alisma plantago-aquatica. The sequence continues at coordinate 371,523,353 of OY856412.1, forward strand.
ATCAAACTTCATTTTGGGCCTCCCCAAGGGTAGAGAAACCCTAGGTTCACTCCTCTCTCTCTTCCATTAAGTGTAGTCCAAATGCCTGAAAAACATGCAAATAATGTCCATAAGTGCATTTTATACAAATAAGCATATTGGGAAGAATAACATGTAATCTAGCAGGTATAGAAGTGATTGAAGAGCAATATAACACAAGATGAAGCCCTAAAGTAGGGTTGAATCACCACCCCACACTTAAAACATACTTGTCCTCATGTATGCTCCAACTCAATCTCTCTACAAATTTTCCACAAACAAGAAATGACAAATGCAATGTAAAAGATGATTATTGTTGAATGGGATCAAAGATGAATGAGTACATGCATTTCACCTCTCTCCTCTCCTACTTTCACAATCCAATCATGAAAAGAGCACAAAGCATATGAACTTCAAATATAGCACATAGAATACACAAGTTATCCATATTTCTTCCATAAAATTTTGGGTAAACTGTTTTATGGTGGTGTTAATCAAGGACGACTAGGAGTATTCTTTCACATTCACACATTCAATCTTATGTTTCAAATCACAGCAAATGACCCATGTGGCTGCAGAAAAGGGGAAAATGGGCTAGGTTTGATGTTTCCTAGATCAATGGGTATGAAAGTGGAAGAAAGGGTTGTGGTAAGATTTTTGAAGTACTATTACATAGAGCACTCATCTTTTCTTTATTTGAATGCTCTTAAACATGAGCATCCTTTTATTTTTTTTTGCATTTTTTTCTTTTTTTTCTTTGCCCTTGGAATGGATAGGGCATATGGTTATGAGAGTGAAGCGGTGAGATGTAAATGTGGCCACCCCAAACTTTTTGAGGTGGCCACGATTGATATGTGCACTTTGGCATCCTTTCATGAGGCAGAGGGATAAGAAGATGATGAGTGAATAGTCAGGTCAAAGAGGGGTCATTGGTACAATTCTCCACATAAGACATCCTGCATGAAAATTAATCCAATACTTCATCCTAGATATCACACCACATGAGTGAACAAGATGAAATTGATATATCAATCAAGTGATTCCACAAACTCTAAGCGTTCAAAGCTTGCTCAACACACAATTCAACCAGATCAATCACAATCCTAAGAGAGGTGATGCATATGTAAAAAGTCAAACATTGATACCACTTAGCAACAAACAATGATAATTCACTTGCATTTGTCAAAGGTCATCATTTTTACTCAAAACAGTAGAGATTGGGTCAAAACACACTTTTTAGACAATAAATCTCAAATTTGGGCAAAATTGGCCAAAATAGTGCCAAGTTGCCTCCAATCACATCTAAGCATATATTATTGAACTTAAAGTAGTAAACAAGCAAATCCTAGATAAAACAAGCAAAAATTACCAAAAATCTACATGACATGTAGTGCATGGAAAAAAGGCAAATTTTTTTAAAATTACACAAAAATGACAAGAAAACAACCTACATGACATGCAAGTATGCAAAGCGGGTAAACTCTAAGTTTAATAAAGAAAAAGCAAACAAACAAAAGTAAATGGTAGGTGAAATGCCAAATAAGAGTGGAACTGAGATAGGGCATACCACCCTACCACCCCAAACTTTTGAATTGTGTCGTCCTACGCATGACACTAAAGTCTGGGGATGATAGAGTAGATGATCACTACAGTGGAGGTGGTATTCCCTGTGGTGGAAAGTTGTTGGAGTCGGGCTACATCACAGACGTGGTGGCTTCAGGTTGCACGACTGTGCTGCCTTACATGGCTGTGGTGCATCCCTTGTCAAAAAAATTTCTCAAACTTTGGCCATGTTCCCTGTGATCACTTGTGGATTTAATTCACACGACCGTGGTGGATCCCCACGACTGTGTTGTCTATGTAGCTTCTATTCCCAACTTGAAGAACTTCAAACACTCAAAATTTTGATCCAAAATGATTTTTCATGGGTCACTTTGCCAATCTCTCATCTAATTTTTCTCATTTCACTCTATTTTCATCTTCACATCTTAAAATTAAACAAAAACTATTAAAAATAAGTGTGTGTGTGTGTTTTCTTGTAGAAGTGTAAAAACAAAGCAAAAGTATCAAAAATGTAAGGTTGGGTGAAAAATTCCCAAACCTAAGTGGGTTGCCTCCCACAAGTGCTGAGTTTCATGCCTTCAACTTGGATTCTTGACGATTCTTCAGTAGATCATCCATTTGATATCCTCATATGCCCATTCTTGCAAAACATGCATCCCTCATTTGCACTCAATCTATTTTCCTCATCTCTTTTATCACAATAATCATCATCAACTATTCCATCGTGATCATCTTTTCTCCAATGACTATTTGGACTTGTGAAGTGAGCATGCCCAATATCCCTATCTCAGACACGTCAGGTTGGGGTTTTGTACATGTTGATCTTGATTTTCATGTCCATGAATGAAACTGCCATGGTGCCGCTGCGTACATGAATCTCGGCATTAGCTGTAGACAAGAATGGCCTTCCCAAAATGATAGGAATCTTCCTATCCTCTGGATCCATATCAATTATAATGAAATTTGTCGAGAACAATATGCCTTTCTCTTTATCTATCATCACCAAGACATCATCCACTCTACCCCTAGGCACTTTTATGGATCTATCTGCCAACTGGAGAGTGCAATGTGTCGGCTTCAACTTGCCTAAGCCCAGCTCAACATAGACATTGTATGGCATCAAATTCACACTAGATCCCAAATCAAGTAAGGACCTGTCTATGCGATGTCCTCCTATGTAACTAGGTATGAGCGGGGCTCCTAGGTCTTTTCTCTTCACGGGAAGTGAATGTTGGATGATGGAGCTGACTTGTTCAGTCAATTTTACTTTCTTTAGAATCCTCCCCGTTGACCTTCTCTTCACAGTGCATAGGTGCTTGAGGAACTTGACATATGACGGGATTTGCTTGATAGCATCCAAGAGTGGAATGTTCACCTTCACTTGGCAAAATACCTCAAGAACATCAACATTGTGCTTTTGCCTCCTCTTCAATTCCAATGGCTCATCTAGTGCTTCAATGAATGGAGGATCACTAGTTTTTGTCGTATTTGCATGAACATGAGGCCGACCAGTAGGGATGGTGGGACCTGTAAATGGAGAATGGAGTGGAGCACATGGTATCAAAAAATCAATAGGATGTATCATTGAATCATCTTTGGCAATTTCAATCACAGTATCACCACTTGGCTGCTTTTGCTTTGCTTTATCAACCTTTCTTTGACTGGCGGGCTGCTCAAAAGATTTCCCACTCCTTAGAACTGTCACAACACTTCCTTGCTCATGGTGGAGAGGGGGATCTAGTTGTGGCTCTGGAGGAGGTGGAGGTGATACATGGGATTGAAATTGAGGTGGAGGGGAGAATTGAGGTTGGAAGGTGAATTGTTGGGAAAATGGTGGTGATGGAGGGGGAGGTGGAGTATAAGGCTTGGGATCACCTTAGAAATGGTAGATGGGCTGCACTTGCATGGGAGGTGGATTGTAGAAAACTTGAGAAGAGGGCATGGGTCCACTTGCTTCATGGTAGCTCATGATGGGATTTGAAGACAACTTTTCTTCTTGGAGAGCAATTATGGAAGATAGCTTCTCTATTTTCTATTATAGTCTTGCAACATCTTTTTGAATATCATAAAATATTTTCAATCTAGAGAGAATCTCTTCCTCAAACCTGGAGCTATATTTTGGACTTTGTGGCTCTTGATAGCTATAGGAGTGAGGTGTCTTCTTTTCCTCACCATAGAACTCAATAGAATTGACTGGGTGGCAAGGAACATTTGTCACCTGGTTCTTCATGAAGCTCACCATGTCACCAAGAATCTTCATCACTTGTGGGCTTGAGTCATCATGAGTAGGAGGTGTCACACCAAAGGCATACCCTCTTTCATTCATCATGCTATCAAATTCTTGATCCTTCAGCCAACTGCTCAAACAAAGGCCATATCTCCTCATGTGGCCTAGCCATGAAAACTCCTCCACAAGAGGTATCCATTGTGTCTTGGTCCTTTAGAGACAAATCAGAGTAGAATGATTGAACTAGCTGCCACAAAGGGATCTCATGGTGCAGGAACTCTCTCAAAAGCTTCTTATATCTCTCCCATGCGTTATGAAATTGTTCATTGCCCATTTGACTAAAACTTGTCACAACACACTGCATTTGTGTTAACCTTGCTATAGAGTAGAATTATCTCAAGAAGGCATTCTTCATTGTTTCCCAACTCATGATGTCACTTCTTGAGTCATACCAATGTTTAGCTCTATCTTTGAGGGAGAAAGAGAACAAGGTCAACCGAATTGTATCATCACTAGCCGTCGGTGTCCTGAAGGTGGAGCATACTTTAAGAAAGGAGTTCAAGTGCTTGTAGGGTTCTCACTCTCTAAGTCATAGAAGATGGGCAGGAGCCCAAGAAGACCTAGAGGAATAGAGAATTGCTCCCCTGACATTTGATAAACTCTACTAGCAATTGGCGATTTGTAGTTGCTAGGCATGAAGTAGTCTTGAAGCGGCTTGTAGGGTGCATTTTGGCCTTCCATCTTGTTTCCTCCTGAGTGGCTTATCACATGCACAAAGAACAAGCAAACAAAAGAGAATAAGTTAGCAAACCAATATACACAAAGAATGTAAAGAATAAAGAATAAAGAATAGCAATGATGAGGGCAGTAGGAAAAGTCAAAACAAAACTAATTAGCTAGGCCGAGCGCCTTTCTCCCCGACAACGATGCTAGAAAGCTTGGCATGATTCCTATCAAATGCAACAAGTAAACTGGAAAAAGACGATGCCAAAGCGGAGAGTCAACACCACAACTACTAGGTAGATATGGCGCTTTCTATCTCCGACAATGGCGCCAGAAAGCTTGGTGTCTTTCTGCCAATGGTGTTACACACTACTCAATTGGAGTTTGAATAGATGCAACCCCGTGGATAGACACACACGGTCGATTCACTTTCGATATTTATAAAACCTAACTTAACACCTACTCACACTAAAACAACTACACCCACAAGCGTACAGGGATGTGTCATAGTATAGGAAGGTGTCGAGTATAGGGTCAATCCATAGGGAGAAAAGGGGGCACTAGATCTAGGTTAGTTTGGCTAGGTTCCTACTACGTAGACAAGGGTTAAGGGTTTGAAGGTTGTTTTGATTGTTAAACTATTATGGACAAACAAGCAATTAAAGGCAAGAATGAAATCTAAGTTAGCCCTAGGCTAGAGTAAGGCTAAATATGCAAGAAAGGATTAAGCTATGTATGAAAAGGAAAATTGCACTAAGGCAAGCAAGAGAGAAGCAAAAGAGCAATTAAAGAGCTACACTAGCATGAACAAGACAAGAATAAAGCAAGAATCTAACTAAGCAAGGAAAGAACTAACTAAGCTAAGCGACCACAAAACTAGAGTTTTAAGCGATAAAGAGAGGTATGGGCTATTTAGGGGTATGAACTTATCACTTAAGTTGGGGGTGACATATGAACATTATGATTCCGTTTAGATTATCTAAACCAAACAACAAGTTAGAGTCTAATGAATTAACCTAAGCTACGATCTGGCCATGGATATGCTAGGTTGTGTATAGGGGAACTAGTCCCTAACACCCCTACTACCCTTACGAGTCTCAATTGGGTTAGGGATTAGGTTCAATTCAATTAGAGTCTAATCAAGTCTAGGCTTCTATATTAGGCATTCCTAGGGCAATTAGGGCCCGAGGGTAGTAATGGGGATGTGAAATTAGGGTTTTGGACCCCAATTCCCCCACATTCTAGCCTTGAGAAGGCTAATCTAGCTACTTAGATCTCTCACTTAGGTTTAGGGAGATTGATTAGAATGTGGGAATATGGGAGGCAACCTAGGGATCTAAGAATTGGGCCTAGGGGGAAATCCCAAAATTCACACATATAAGCAATTTGCCTTAATTCCTAGGCGATTTCACACACAAACCAACAAGCAATTCATGGATAATGTGATAGAAATAAAATGTAATCATTAACTGATGGAATTACAAAGTTTACATGTCATTCCCCCCAACATGGTATCAAAGTAACATAATTTCCCCCAAACAGCCCACCCAAGGGGCCTAGCTGCTCATAACAAAGCAAAATACAAAAAGAGAGGAGAAAGAATGAGTAGAGGAGTGAAAATCCATGATCAGCTCGGTGAAGACTCCTCCTTCTTCACCACCTAGCAGTTGTAGCTCGATCTCCCTCCTCTAAGGCAGGTGAATGGCATGGGTGTATGATGGAAAAGGGTGGAAATGGAAGGAAAGTGGGGTTTTGATGGTGGAAATGGTGCAATGGAGGTGGAATGAGGTGGTAATGGATGGAGGACAAAATGGGGAGGCTAGAGTGGCTGTAGGGTAGCTAACCTCATGTCCCAACTACCACCTAGGTATATATAGGTGTGGGGGGGGGGAAGCACTAGGGTAAGTAGGGGTAATATGGGTAAAGAAGTGCAAAAATAGGTAGGTTTTGTGAGTAGCACGACCGTGGTGGGTCACCACGGCCGTGGTAGGATACAACGGTCATGGGAATTAAAATGGTAGGATTACATGGTTTTGGTCAGTTTTGGGCTGAAATTGGCACAGCCGTGTAGCTCGATCTCCCTCCTCTAAAGCAGGTGAATGGCATGGGTGTATGGTGGAAAAAGGTGGAAATGGAAGGAAAGTGGGGTTTTGATGGTGGAAATGGTGCAATGGAGGTGGAATGAGGTGGTAATGGATGGAGGACAAAATGGGGAGGCTAGAGTGGTTGTAGGGTAGCTAACCTCATGTCCCAACTGCCACCTAGGTATATATAGGTGTGGGGGGAAGCACTAGGGTAAGTAGGGGTAATATGGGTAAAGCAGTGCAAACATAGGTAGGTTTTGTGAGTAGCACGACCGTGGTGGGTCACCACGGCCGTGGTAGGATACAACGGTCATGGGAATTAAAATGGTAGGATTACAGGGTTTTGGTTAGTTTTGGGCTGAAACTGGCACAGCCGTGGTGGTTAGCACGGTTGTGGTGGGTCGAGGGTAGCATAACCATGCTGAGTGCCACGATCATTGTGAGCTGGGTGATGGTGGCCGTGGTGATGTGCCACACCCATTCTGCTGCTGTGTAGCACGTCCGTGGTGGCTGTATCTAACACGACCATTCTTGGCTGCACAACCATGGTGACTTCAACTTGACTTGGGGGCGACTCTGTTGATTTGCAAGTGACCTAGCACGGGCGTTCTGTGGTACCACGGTCATGTTGGGTCCTGGATCAGCACTTTGACTTTGTTCTTTGTATTTTCTTGGACATCTTTGCTTCAATGGATCTTTGTCCACTAGGGGAAGGTTGAGGGAGCATCAGACTTCACTTTGGGCCTCCCCTAGGGTAGAGAATCTCTAGGATATTTCTCTCTCTCTTCCATCAAGTGGGGTCCAAATGCCTGAAAAACATGCAAATAATGTCCATAAGTGTATTTTATACAAATAAGCATATTGGGAGGAATAACATGTAATCTAGCAGGTATAGACGTGATAGAAGAGAAATATAACACAAGATGAAGCCCTAAAATAGGGCTGAATCATTAATCAATGTCACTTACTTAAAATTTGGAAATGTCATTATAATTGTTGTAAAACTATGTATAGTCATATACATGTTGAAAAGTCACATGAGGTGGACTCTACTCACATTAAGGATGACTTGTTTAAACTAGTACATATTTGAATATGTAATAGGTTGACCAATGTCTCAGTGTAACCCTCTAAAAAATTTGTGAGTAAAATTTTAAAATGAGAGTGGTGACAATTATTTTACATGATAATCATATTTAATATATTATATTTATAAATTAATTTTATAGGTAATTGGTTAATTAAATGTCATTAGAGGTTAAGAATGTCCTACTAGGTATGGGTGATATCATTAGTAATCATCTCTTCATTTCTAGTATTTGAGGTGGAACTAGGTGTTGGATTCTATCTTTCCATAGTTGCACATCCTCCCTATAGTGATGATGTCAAATCTAGTTACCATGTCCCCTCCAACCAACTGCTCCATAATTATATGATATGGAGTGGTAATCTAGCTGGAAAAATTTTGTGCCCTTTTCTGCACTGCACTGATCCCCACATAACATCCTCCAATTTTGTAGTAAATTGAATATGTTACATTTGAAAATTCAAAATATACAAGCATACATAAAATAGCATAATGTTTACATGAAAATATCAAATATATAAACTATCTATCATTTGGGAGTGAAATTTCTAGTCAAACATAGAATCATAAAATTTAACCATTCCCTTTACAATTTGGGTTTTGTAACAACCCACACTTTTGAGTGTCCAAAAGACCTTAAATTCATAGATCATTACTCATAAATTCTAGGATCAGATTCAACAAATAATAAAAAAATTGTAAACAATTTCCATTAATGAACAAATATTTACAAGTTTGCATAAAAAGCTCCTCTAAGGAGTTACATAAATTTTACAAATAACTAATTTATACATATAAGTAGAAATACCCCTATATTTAATCCTTCTTGATTAACTTTAGTATCTTCTAACATCTTCAATCTATAACCTCATTTGCAAGAATCAAGTATATCAAGTACCTAAAACACTAACAAACAAATACACGGTCAATATATTTATATACGGGTATATGGGTTCATCCAATAATCACAAGTAAACATATATTTAACATCGGTTATTTGCACATAAGAACATAAAGTAGCTTTCATATTCCAACCTATATTTGGTCTACTACCTCAGTTGTAATCACTGTCCATCCTTGGACTCATGTGCATTACCCTTAAGATCAGTCTAACCTAGGGTTTAGAATATCATTATTTGCCTTTCACGATACTCATAGGGACTTTATAATTTGCATGAAGTAAACAAATAAACAAGCAGTTATCATGCGTTCAATCTCATCAAGAAACCTTGGCAAACTCATAAATCGATACATGTATTCATAAGTGTAACCACGTACCTTATGCCATTGTAGAAACTATGCAGAATATCTCATCTACTTTAAGAGTACATCCAAACATCCAAGCAACACATCATTCAATCAACATATGTGAAACACGCATACTACATATGTGTCACCATGTATTCACATCATATTAATCAGATCTAGATTCATTCCTAAACTAGGGTTTAGGGTTGTCATATGTTTGGACTAGGGATCAGGGTCACAAACCCTAATTCCATCATATGATCATATCACAGTTTCTAAGATTACAACCTTCAGTTTTGCATATTAGGTGAAACACAATTCATCATCTTAAGCATATTAGATTATGCGTGATACCTAGATGATATTACTAGCATTGAGATCATGACAAAATATTCATGTTGGTATTATCTCAAAATAAATGAATCTACTTATTTAAGCATCATATTAATAGAATCTAGGTTTTCCTTTATTTAGTCACCTCAAAACATGTATTGCATATACTTTTGGAATAGGAAGCATAATTAGTCCACGGAACTATTTTATTTAGATTGTACATGTTTTTCTAAGCAATTTCATATTAGGTTCATTACCATTCGATCTACCATCAATTAACTACATCATTTGTAATATGAACTGATTTGTACCAATCATGCAATGCCCTGTTAGCATTGCGTACCTCATTGCTAATCCACGCCGACACAACATCTCCAACCCAATGTCTACACACACACCCACAATGCAACGTTTGCAATTCAGCATTGATGCAACACCTATGATGCCTTGTCCTCGACAAAGAATCCCTGACACAACACCCCCGACGTGACACCCTCAATACAACATCTCCCATGCAATACCCCCCGATTCGACACCGTTAATACAACATCTCTGACACATCACCCCCAACACAATGTAGTGTCTCTGCTGGATGTAGCGTCTTCGCATGCTATGGCTCCACCCATCATCGGTGCACCCACGCGACGCCTTGGCCACCCAAGGTAGCATCAAAATGATCCCCACAATCGAGGGTACATGGGGAGGCACCCCAGGAGATCTCTAGATCTCATCTAATAACAACATTGGCGTGAAGAGGAGAAAGTATGTCCTCCTAAGCAGCCCAGGGTTGGAGAACATCGGTGCATTCTTTTAGGGAATATGGCATCCCCCGTTGCCACCATACACAGACCTAATATGAGCATGTCTATGGATGAAGGAACTACATCTTTAGGAGGCTGGGCTATGGTGAGGTGTTCCTGGTGGTGAGAGGTCTTTGCCTCTGTGAATCAGTACATCTGATACCTTATATAGGCACAGTTTGTGCTCTGTAGCCCTTCCAACCAAACGCTGCTATCTACCATGCATGTCTCCATCATCGATCGAGATTTGGGGAGATTGGGAGTTGTGAGGGAGAGTAGCGTCTGTGGGAGTTTGGACTCCTATTTCCAAGCGATGAAGTCTAGTTTCTAGGTAGAGGGGATAGCAGCCCCCCTCACAGACCTATTGGGTTAGGGAGTCTGAATCCTGAGGAAGTCTATCCTTCTTTTATTTTCTTTTTCTTTAGGTAAAAGTTCAAGATAGGATAATATCTTATCCAAGACATGTGAAAACTCCTATTTATATCAGGTTCTGGGACATTAAAACACTATATATTATCCAACATTAGGAAGAAGATAAAGTCCTAACTCATCCATGAATTATCCAAATCTTGGTTTCAAGCACTAAGTAATCAATCCTTTAGTTAATCACCTAGACCACTTAATCACTTAGAATCTTCTGGAACTTCTCATGTTACCTCATATTTTGATGATCTTTTGACTAAAAATCTCTTTAATATTCATTATAGTCACAAGATAAGAGATATTCAATTTCCTATCCCAGGCACTCATTTGCAAACCCTAATTATCCCAATTGGGATGGAACGAGTCCCTAATGCCCATGAATTACCTCTTGAGCCTTCCAAAGGTTCCATGATCTTAATCACATTCCCAATTACCAACTTAAGGCTTTATTAAACAGTGCATCTTATATTATCCTCATGTGAATGCATACGCTCAAAAGCACATCATTTACTGAAATTGATCATTTACTATAATTCTTGGGTTTGGGATTATCAACCAAGGTCTCTCAATTCTCTTCCTTGTTATATGAACCCTAATTTCATTTAGACTTGAAATCTATGAATTTCAAGGATGTAATGTTCACCCCTCCTTAAAAGGAATTTTGTCCCCAAACTTCAGGCCTACTAAGCCTAGGTGAATGATGACTCATATTATTTTCAAAACTTAGGGTTAGCACCCTACTTAAATATCTTTAACAACATTTCCTTAATATGCCAAAATCTTTCTTATTACTAAGATTGGCACCTAAATTAAAATTCAAGTATATTCACATCTTTAGTAGACACACCTTATTATTTCTCGATGATTTCATTCTCATTTCACGATTTCAATTTCATTTGGTGATTTCTCTCTTCACCTAGGTTTCCAACCTATTATACATTATTTTCACATAAGGGTGAGGTGACACCTCGAATCCTAGATCATGTCATTAGCCTCAACTTAAGGCATTTATTCTCATATCTCATTTTTTAGCATAACGTGTGTCCTCCTGATCTCTATCACTCATAATGAGATGAAATAAGTATTTGGCTATAGCTCAAACACAAAGTTCATTCCATTCCAAGAGAAGAGATGGTACATCCACGTATTATCTTTTAATTTCACATCTTAATTCAAAACATACTTGTTATGACTCTAAACATACTTGTTCTTAATTCCATAATATTCTTATATTTCATGAAGTCAAGTGTCCCTTTTCTTACTCTTAAGTTAGAGCAAAAATTCTCTCAAGTTTCATGACTTCATTATATCTTTTATATTTACACCTCATGTATTATGAGCCTTAGCCACTTCCTTGAGGTCTCTAGGGGTATAGGTACCTTTGGAGTGATCTCATCCTTATGCATTGAGGGAGTACCTCTCACATTCACCCATTGGCCACATGAACGTAATGGAGGTAGCTAATCTCCTGAGACATGGACCTTGGGAAAACTCAGCTGTTACCTCCCGACCACATGGTCTTGTGCATTCAGGGCACAATCAACTCCCAACCCATCGGTCCTATGTACCTTTAACACACACTACTTGACCTTAGGATTGCATTAGACTCTACCCTTCCCAAGGGTTTCTTTGAGATGTCACATGTTTTAAGCACATTATTCCCTCATATAATTCTTTAACCCAGATTGCCTTCATCTCTCTCTCTCTTTTAAGTATACATTATGCAGTATACTCCCAACATTGGGATCAGGCCACCTTCCCATCTATGGCTTGTTGCCATGTCAGTCTTCCCTCCTGGGCTTGACCTTCTATGATCTTCTCCTCCAGGGGCTTGATCCTAAACATCTGCACTGTGGACTTATGCCACCTTCCCTTCCTCATCTTGGTGCCATACTGGTCTTCCCAATCCTAGGCTTGACCATTTCATGACCTTCCCTTCCTAGGCTTGGTCGTTCACTCAGGCCACATTCCCTTCCTGGGCTTGGTGCCATACTGGTCTTTCTAATCCTGGGCTTGACCACTTGTGTCACTCAGAGATGGCATACTTGGGTTCAAAGAATGTAGGTGATTTCATCTTTATATCTTTAACTCTTCATTCCTCTAGGTGACAATTAAGGTTACCTCAATAATTAAATATATTTATTCCACATACCTTTCAAAAAAATGCCCTAGCCTAGGGTGCCTTCTTGGCATATAGGAGAGGGGTTAGGCTCTCTAGACACAACCTAATCCCAAGATCTAAGATTTTTCCTCCCTCACAGGTCATCTTCCCAGTCTTGGGTTGACCCTCCCCAGGTTGGCACACTAACCCTAAAGGTTTCATATTTTCATGTTTATGCATATTTTTTTATCATTATACTTCTCAACCCTTGTTTTCTCAATCTTTGGGATACCCCCTCATGAGTTCTATCCATTCAATGAACTTGGGCCACCTTCTCCTCCAGGGGCTTGGTGCCTACATCATCCTTCCCCTCTAGGGGCTCGGCCATAGTCATCTCAATAATTTTATTTGCATCACCAAACTTCTAGAGACAACATGAGGGGTTTGAGCAAGTTATATTCGAATTTTCATATATATATATATATATATATATATATATATATATATATATATATATATATATATATATAGAGAGAGAGAGAGAGAGAGAGAGTCAGGCTAGAATACACTCGAGTGTACGGATCGCACGAAAACACTCAAGTGTGTTAGCATATCAAGACTATTTTTTGCAAACTGTAAGCTATTGATCTTCACCCTCATACTATAACTAGGCTACATACAAATTTTGAGCCCATTTGGATGAGTGGAAGTCACTCATCCAAGGGCAACAAAATTGACGCGTGAAACTAATTTGAAATGTATAATTTTTGTCGTCTTCATAACATGAGCTATACATATCCAAATGTGCTCAAATTTTGCGTATGAGTTGTTTACGAGATGTTTAATAAGATCAATGGATTAGATTTTCAAAAAAAGAATATTACATCATGAAAAACTACTTGAGTGTATTCCGCTCCAGATATACTTGAGTGTATTCTAGCCTGACTCTCTCTCTCTCTCTCTCTCTCTCTATATATATATATATATATAACTATTGAGCTCTTATATTTCTTAAGACCTCTTACAAAAGTGTCATGCTCCTCATGCACACATGCATGGGAGACTGGGCCACCTAAACCCATCCCTTTATCTTTCTTATTCATGATTTCAAGTTTCATATGGGTGGTGTTCCATATCACCATGTCATGCTCATCGTTTAAGATTAAGGTTTAGGGTTAGGGTTAGGGACTATACTCTACCTCTTAAAGTTTCCATACCTACTAGAATTTTCATACCCTAATCCAAGTCCTTCCTCTATGACAGGGCTTACCCATATCTGTGTCTTTCTAGTGTTTACCCTCTCTAGAGGGACCTACACAAAAGGTATATATATATATATATATATATATATATATATATATATATATATATATATATATATATGGGAGTTTATTCACTGCAGCTAATCTACCCGTCCCTTGTTAATCGCCCGCATTTTATCTTTTAAGCTCCAACGCTGTTATCTTCCGTCCGCCCTAACAAATTTCACTATCTCGGTCATCTCCCCACCTCCTTTTGTGTCACAGACACACGTCCGATCATTCTCCTCTTCTCTATAAAACCTTATACAATGTCTGATTCGAAGTGTATAATGATGCCGAAGAGACGACACCCCCATATGCCATTGAGAATGCCAACACCTACGAACGTCATCTTGGACGAGATTTGCATCGAGAACATCATTGTTCTTCTGACTCCTTAATTATGAAACCCTCTATCAATCGACTGTTTTGACTTGCCGATCTCCTTCTCCCCTTCCATCCCCTGCCCCATCATGGTCTCCCACGCTGGCCACTCTAGCGAACAATAATGGTGAAGATGAGATTGATATCTGGAAGCAACCCAACGTAATTGGGTACCACCCGAGAAAGGAGACATCAACCAAGCATAAACATCAAACTCAGTAAGACTTTCTCTTCACATTTAATGCAAAGAATAGAAATAGACCATCGATAGATTTCTAATTCAGGATATATCATAGAGGAAGAGATAATTTTTGATAGATTAGGCGGTCTCCAATACACAGACCACAACAACATCGTGTGCTTGGTTCTGGGCATATCAGCGGATAGAAGGGGCAGACAATGTGGCTTTCTTTCCAGATTAAGTGGACAGAAGATACAACATCAACCACTTAAGAAAGGAGGACCAGACTTCGTGCACGATTCCCTTATGATGCTTTCAAATTAGGGGCTGGGGTGGTGGTGTTAGGGCCACCGATGTTGGGGTTGGGAAACTGGAAGGCATCGAGGTTGTTGCCTTCTTCGCCCACAAAGTATTTGCAAATGTACCATAGTCACTCGTGGTTCAGGACAATGTCAAAGCAGATTGCCTTAGTTCGCCAGGGAGGTGAGGGTTGTGGTAAATGGTAGTCATCTGTTGACCGAGTTGGAGACAAAGTTGTACATGAAGATGAAGCATCGAGAGGTTTTTCATTGCAAACACGTATGAAATTTGTCAACGACCTTTGCCCTCCATGTTGGTACAACGAGCGGAAGAGTTAATGAGTGGTCGAGTTAGTAGAATTGTTGGTATGCTAGAATTGAAAACAATGTAAGAAGTTTCGGGCAAGATAGTCGACAAGTAACAGTACATGACACTTGTGAAACATATATTGTAATATGATCAGATATGTTGTAATATTAAGGAGCTAGTTGTAAAGACGGCGGATATTTTACAATATACAAATAGGAATTGTAATATGTGAGAAGAGGCTGATTACACTTACTAAGAAGGAAAATAAATGACCCGGATTGAGTTGTTGAATTAAATAAATTGAGGCATTTATATATTGGACAGTCATTTCGTTCTTATTACGCCTATTACAAGAACAAACAGTAACTAACATTCATATATCATATACCCATCACAAACAATTTGAATAGAACTAGTGGGTAAATGAAGTTTGTTTTATAGATGAATAAATTGTAACATGATTGAATATATTATAATATGTAAGAGGAAATTGTAAAAATAGTGGACTCTTAGTAATATACATATAGAAATCATAAGATGTGCGAAGAAGCTAATTACGCTTACTAAGAAGAAAAATAAAACGACACCAATTGTATTGTTGCATTAAATAAATTGGTACATTTATGTATTGATGACTTCCTTGTCCTTATTATATCTGTTACATAGAATGAACAATGACTGACATTCATGTATTATATATCATGTGCAAACAAATTGGATTGAAAATATTGGTCATCATGTTTGTGTTATACAAGAACAAACTGTAATATGATTGGAGACATTGTAATATGTAGGAGCAAACTGTAACGATGGTGGACACTCTATAATATACATATAGAAATCATATGTGATAAGAGGCTGACTACAGTTTCTAAGAAGAAAAATAAATGACTTCAATTTATTATACCTATTAAATAGAATGAACATTGACTAACATTCACATCTCATATAACCATCACAAATAATTTGGAACGAAAATAATATTATGTTTATGACGTTTGTGTCACATACATCATGTGAAAAAAATTGGATTGAAAATATTGGTCATCATGTTTGTGTTATTCATGAACAAACTATAATGTGATTGGATACATTGTAATGTGTAGGAGAGAACTGTAAAAAATGATGGACACTCTATAATATACATATAGAAATCATAATATATGATGAGAGCCTGACTACACTTCCTAAGAAGAAAAATAAATGACCTCAATTTAGTATACATATTAAATAGAATGAACATTGATTAACATTCACATGTAATAATACTTTCGCAACTAATTTGAACTAAAAATACAAGTATGTTTATGATGTTCGTGTTATACATGAATGAACTATGATTTGTTAGATATATTGTAATATCCAGAAGTAAATGGTAAAGATGGTAAATAATCAATAATATACATATAGATTCTATAATATTTGAGGAGGTTAATTACACTTGCTAAGAAGGAAAATTAAATCAAGCCAATTATATTGTTGAACTAAATAAACTGATGCATTTATGCATTGGATAGCCTCCTCGTCCTTATTACACATATTATATAGAACGAACAATAACTAACATTCACATATCATATATCCATCACAAATAGTTTGGACCAAAATTAGTGGGTTATGAAGTTTGTATTATATATTTGTAGACTGTAATGTGGTTGGATACATTGTAATATAGAGAACAAAAATGTAAAAAAGGTGGACACTTTGTAATATACATATATATTTCATACTATTTGAATGAAGTTGATTACAATTGTTAAGAAATAAAATAAAACAACCCCAATTGTATTGTTAAATTAAACAAATTGGTGCATGTAATGTGTTTGATGGCCTCCTCGTCCTTATTACACCTATTAAAAAAAATGAACAATGACTCACATTCGTATATTGTTACCTAAGTAAACAATTTCAATTGAAAATACTACCAAGTTTATGAAGTTTGTGTTATATATAAATAAATTTTAATGCGTTTGAATATATTGTAATATATAGGAATGCACTGTAAAGATATTGGTTATTTTGTAATATGCATATAGAAATCATAATATGTCATAGAAGGTTGGATTCACTTGCTAAGATGCAAAATAAAATAATTTTCGATTCTAACAGTTGAGTTAAATAAACCGATGTACTTAAAAGTACATATTCCATATACAAAAATGGCTTGTAAGTACATTGGAAAAATGATCTTTCATGAATGTAGTGACAATTTGTCTAATCACTATTCCTTTGCTTTCCATTTGCATGTGTTTGTCAATTACTCGCACAGTGGCTCGCAACTAGCATTAACACGATTGGAAGCTAGCTGAGTATGGGCAGTCGGAGAAGCACGACAAACGTAAGACACATCACATCAGATACAACGAATAGACATAATCACGGTGAATAGGCACGGTGGCAGGAAACATATGCTACCCGCACTGGCAGCGAAGACAGACTATATATATATATATATATATATATATATATATATATATATATATAGAGAGAGAGAGAGAGAGAGTCAGGCTCATATACACTTAAGTGTACCGGAGGCACCGTACACCTCAGTCATTTTTAAAGATACAATAACTTTTTGAAACTCTAAACCGTTGATCTTCTTAAATATCTTGAAAACATACTATATAATAAATTTTAGCTAATTTGGATACTTATAGGTCGTGCACCTAAAGGAGGTAAGAATTATATATTTCAAATTAGTTTTGTACGTCGATTTTGTTGTCCTTAGATGAGTGACTTACACTCATCCAAATGAGCTCAAATTTTGTATGTGGCCTATTATTATTGTAACCATGAAGATCAATGGATTGGATTTTATAAATACAAGGTCTAGATAGGAAAACACCATTGAGGTGTACGACATAATCTGTACACTCGAGTGTATTCTAGCCTGACTATATATATATATATATATATATATATATATATATATATGATGTATTTCACATTTAGCTCTCTAATTAACCGTTTCTTTTCAAGGCTTATTAAGTATAGAGATGAGAAGTAAACGAAATGTGAGATGAGACACCTAGAAAATATATTATGCCTTAAATAATTTTTCTCTTATATTTCTAAGGATGATTTGAATTCATAAACTATTAAGTATTAATTGATGAACCTGTGCTCTGATACCAAATGTAACAACCCACACTTTTGAGTGTCCAAAAGACCTTAAAGTCACAGATTATTACTCATAAATTCTAGGATCAGATTCAACTAATAATACAAAATAGTAAACAATTCCCATTAATGAACAAATATTTACATGCTTGCATAAAAAGATCCTCTAAGGAGTTACATAAATTTTACAAATAACTAACTTATACATATAAGTAGAAATACCACTATATCTAATCCTACTTGATTAACTTTAGTATCTTCTAACATCTTTAATCTGTAACCTCTTGTCCAGGAATCAAGTATATGAAGTACCTAAAATGCCGACAAATAAATTCGCAGTCAGTATATTGCTATACTGATACGTGGGTTCATCCAATAATCACAAGTAAACATATATTTAACATATGTTATTTGCACATAAGAACATAAATTTTCTATCATAGGGACCATATAATTTTCATGAAGTAAAAAAACAAGAAAGCAGTTATCATGTGTTCAATCTCATCGAGAAATTTAGAAAACTAGTAAATCGATACATGTATTCATAAGTGTAACCTACCTTATGCCATTACAGAAACTATGCAAACTATCTCATCTACTTTAAGAGTACATCCAAACATCCAAACAACACATCATTCAATCAACATTATTTGAAACACACATACTACATATGTGTCACCATGTATTCACATTATATTAATTAGATCTAGATTTGTTCCTAAAATAGGGTTTAGGGTTGTCTTATGTTTGGACTAGGGATTAGGGTCACAAACCCTAATTCCATCATATCATGGTTTCTAAGATTACAAACTTTAGTTATGCATACTAGGTGAAACCAAATTCATCAGCTTAAGCATGTTAGACTATTCATGATACCTAGATAATATTACTAGCATTAAGATCATAGCAAGATATTCACATTGGTTTCAAAACCCTAAATATACATGTGCACGATTATTAATCCAGAAGCATCTATTATTCATCATTATCAAGGATTTCCTCATTATACATGACAAGATCATGTATTATCTCAAAATAAATAAATCTACTTATTTAAGCATCATATTAATAGAATCTAGGTTTTCCTTTATTTAGTCACCTCAAAACATGTATTGCATATACTTTTGGAACATGAAGCATAATTAGTCCACAAAACTATTTTATTCAGATGCTACATGTTTTTCTGAGCAATTTCATATATAGGTTCATTACCATATGATCTACCATTAATTAACTACATCATTTGCAAGATGAATTGATTTGGACCAATCATGTAACGCCCATTAGCATAACGTACCTCATTACTAATCCACGTCAACGTAGTGTCTCCAACCCAGCGTATGCACACAATGCCCACATCACAACGTCTGCAACTCAACATCGATGCAATGCCCGTGACGCCTCATCCTCGACAGAGCATCCCCGACACGACGCCCTCAATACAACATCTCCGACACAACACCCCCAATGTGACACCCTTAATATAATGTCTCTGATGCAACACCCTGATGCGACACAGTGTCCCCACCTGACATAGCATCTTCACCCGCTATGGCTCCACCCATCTTCGGCACACCCACGCAGCGTCTTGGCCACCCACAGTAGCATCAGAATGACCCCCACGGTCGAGGGTACATGGGGAGGCACCCCAAGAGATCTCTGGCTCCCATATAACATCAACATTGGCGTGGGGAGGAGAAAGTACATCAGCCACCCAGGGTTGGAGAATGTCAGGGCATGTTTCTAGGGAATATGACATCCCTCATTTCCACCATACGTAGACCTGATCCGAGAAGGTCAATGGATAAAGGAACTACATCTTTAGGAGGTTGGGCTATGGCGAGGTGTTCTTGGTGGCAAGAGGCCTTAGCCTTCATGAATGAACACATCTGATACCTTATATAGGCACAATTTGTGGCTCCGTAGACCTTCCAACTGGACACTATTATCTACCATGTAGGTCTTCGTCACCGGATGGGCTTTGGGGAAATTAGGAGTTGTGTGGGAGAGCAGTGTCTGTGGGAGTTTGGAGTCCTATTTCCAGGCGATGAAGTGCAGTTTCCAGGTAGAGGGGATAACAACACCCCTCACAAACATGTTGGGTTAGGGAGTCTGAGTCCTGAGGAAGTATATCCTTCTTTTATTTTCTTTTTCCTTAGATAAAAGTCCAAGATATAATAATAATTATCCAAGACACGTGAACACTCCTATTTATCTCAGGTTCTGGGACATTAAACCACTACATATTATCCAACATTAGGAAGAAGATAAAGTCCAACTCATCCATGAATTATCTGAATCTTGGTTTTAAGCACTAAGTAATTAATCCTTTAGTTAATCACCTAGACCACTTAATCACTTAGAATCTTATATAACTTCTCATGTTACCTCATATTTTGATGGTCTTTTGATTAAAAATATCTTTAATATTCATTATAGTCATGAGATAAGAGATATTTAATTTCCTATCCTAGGAACTCATTTGCAAACCCTAATTAGTCCAATTGGGCTGGAACGAGTCCCTAAGGCCCATGAATCACATCTTGGACCTTCCAAAGGTTCTATCCGATTAATCACATTCCCAATTACCAACTTAAGGCTTTGATAATCATTGCATCTTATATTAGCCTCATATGGAAGCATATGCTCAAAAACACATCATTTACTTTAATTGATCATTTAATATAATTCTAGGGTTTGGAATTATCAACCAAGGTCTCTCAGTTCTCTTCCTTGTTATATGAACCCTAATTTCATTTAGGCTTTAAATATATGAATTTCAAGGATGTAATAGGTTCTCTACCCCTATATTTACTATTCAACAATGTATTATCAACACTAACAACCCATGCTTTTACTGGTTAAAAAATGTTATTTCAATACAAAGCACTAGATGATAATCAATCCAACTTGTAATAGCTTGTATGAAAACCCCAAACACTCAAGAAAATATATATTTCTAGTTTTTATACAGAATAATCACATATACTATGGGAATATCATGTCCCTCTAGAAGTGCATCGTAATGGGAACCTACAGAACTAAAGAAGTTTGTAGTTTAAGTCTTCATGATCACTAGATATTTATATTGCCTTTCCATATGAGATGTTTAGAGCTAGTCATACATTAACTTAATCACAATTTTTCCTTGTAGGCATATCCAATCTTGAAACTATGACCGACATGATCATTCAAGCGATGAATGATGTTTTGCGCTAGCCATGATCTTCATCTATAACTACAAGTTGACAATTGTATTTCATACATATTGTGTGTTCTTCCATATGCCACCTTCTCGTTTGGAAAAAGAAGCATGTAAACTCCATTTACATTGATGATCACTTAAAAAAAGGTGATATGCTATTTGTTTGAGCATTTAATGCAGTATTTGACATTATTGTGAACCAGCCATGTAAAAATATTCCCAATCAAGAGGTTTTAAATCGATACAAAACACTTTTGCAAATTAAATTTTTAGAAATGGGGTAGTCAAGTTTAACACAATGACAAAATTCATCTACCCATCCATCAGCTTGATAATATTCGTAATGTCATCTATGTTTTGGTTAACATAGTCATACATACACATGGAATATAACTCAAAGCATATAAACTATCAAGAAAGGTGTAGTGATGAAAATTAAGTCATTCATAATTTCCTAATAACTAATTTTAATTTCTAGGCCACCACCGTGGTCATTGTTTCCTTCTTTGTGATCACTAGTTTGAGTTTCATACCATAGCATAGAAGAATTATGGTGGTGTGGTACTATTATTGGTGTTTGAAATTGAATTAATAGACAAAAGTAATGACACAACATATTTCAACTAAATAATTATAAGATGGATCATCCATTTGGCTCAAACTATTATTGTGTAATGACAATATTTAAAGATAGACAATAATATGGTTATCAGTGAATATGACAAACATGATACTAAAGGCGTCTTCATCATCAATTTTGAGTACCATGTGGTCTTGTTAAAAAAAATAATATATAGTGTTAGAATTGAATTTGATATTTATTTCTAATGAATTGTGGATGTAAAATTGAAGTTGTCGAGATGGTCAATAATGTAACACCACTACATCTATCTAAGTAACTAGAGTAAAACCCACAAGCAAAAAATGACCATCAAAGCACATCTCCAGATCTCGTAAACATGAGCCATAGGCTAAATGGATATATCAACCAGTTAAGAATGTATAAAGTTTTGTTCTTGATTATCATTTGAATACACGCATTTTATATATTTTCATATGAGTCTAAAATTGATACAACATAGTGATAAAGTCTATCGATCGCTCATATAATAAAATGTAAATTGATTCCCCACAATACAAATAAGCTAGGATGAAATTCAAGCTTATGCTGAACTACAAGTAGAAATTTAATATAATAATCCATTTGTTAACTCTTCGTAATAGCATGTTCAATAATTTAATTTTCTGAACACAAATGACCAATAATCAAATCTATATTCTATCATATCATCAATTTGTTTAAATGCAAAAATCTAATTAAAAATCATTTTGTATAGAATAAAATTAACCATTATGAAATTTAAACATCACCTATAATGATCAATGTGTGACTAACACAATTAATCTCATTATCATATAAATACAATGAAGACAACATACATTAAATGAAGAATACAATAAAATACAAAGAGAATCCCAAAAGAAATTATGAATTAAATTCCAATTATCGATGAAATATGTACTAAACTATGAAGAATCGTCATAAATACATCATTTCAATAAAACAAATTAGCTTGAGAGTTCTAGATGGTGAAGAGAATTAGTAGAAAGAATGAGGATTGTGTGGAATGGTTGATTTTAGTTTCTTTTATTTGGGATTAATGTGCCCCAAGAGGAACATGTTGTAGTGGCCTCTTGGTTACTTTCCCAGCAACTAAAGTAGTCACTGCTACATAATCATAGACAATGTAATACTCCGCCCATGGGTCAATGTGTCCCCTTTATAGATGCATTGTCCTCATGTAATTGGCATCATATTTCAATAAGGCTGCAATGTTCCCACGAGGCAAAGCATCTCAAAGAGGTATTTTTTTACAAAAGTGAAAGATTAAAATATGATATATTAGGTATAAGAATGTGTAATATATGCTATTTTTTTTGGATAAAATATAGTGATTCTAAAATAAATTTATTAGAATGCTCCTGCCTTTACATGCATATTTGTGGAATCCACATCCCACTAGTACCCATGTATCATCTATACTAAATCCAACAACCATGACACATTGATCAGTTCGACCCCACCTAAATTATGGAATCTGAGATGAAGCCTCTCCATGCATTTTCTCTTATTTTGACTTTAGTTAGGCGGCCTGCACAAACTGGAGTTGTGCTCTCTCAAATGACACATTTGTTTAGCATGATATTTGTATATCATGCATTAGCCTATCCTAAATTTGTTAGATTATAGATGCATACTATCATGTTAACTTGAACTTAACATTCATTTGTTGGAATCAATAATTTAGAGATATATTTGTTGGCTCACTTACCAGTTAGAGTTGGATGTTACAGTCCAATATTATTTTGATGATAATCAATGCAAATGATTTAAATATCATATATTTAGCTATACTATTTATATTCACAAACCAAAAATAAAATCTACCCAGATACAACTATATTGTATGATCAAGTTCATGGAGGGTTTTCTATGCAAATTTTCCTTTGTTTTTCTAAATAATAGCATAGTCCTTTTATTCCAATATATATTATATAGAATATAGTGTGGGAGGTAATGTATACAATTTACTAATGTCTTTAGCAACATATTAGGATTTTACTTTAATAAGGATGTTGTGTGAGAGGAAAGAATGCTTTAGAGTAAATTTTTGTCTTTACCTTTTTCAAAATTGCAAATTAGTCCTTGTATATTTTAATAAGGATATATAAAAGGCCACCTTAATAATGAATGTAATTTTTTTAAATGTTTTCAATATAGATTGTCCTTGTCATGCGATATATGAAAAGTATCCAGTTTGGTTGCTACAAATTATACCTTTAGTTTATTAAATTATTAATTGAGCCTTTTGTATTCTTATAAGGTTGCATTTACTATCACAGTGGGATTTGACTCCTACCAGTCCCCACAGTGAATCACACCTTCATTTTATAGTTCTTAGGGTTGGGAGTATGACACCATTAAGGTCGGAGGAGGCAGAGGATTTGTTCACTTTGATGTGACATCGGGAAGGATCCACATAATGAGGTTGTCAATGATAGGAATAGTCATTATATCTTTTATCACTTGCTCCTTTTATTGACCTCCTACTATAACATTGTATGCACCCACTATGATATTAGCTGAAATAATTTCCAATAGATTTATGTCTCTTGAATTCACCTTACTTGCGACATAATTTTCTATTAACCCTAATATTATATTTTTTATTCTTAAGATAGATCCGTTGATATAATTTGATACTTAATATTCTCTAAGTAATATTACATTCTCAAACATGTACGAGGCATGGGATATGCATACATATAAAAAGGTGTATGGAGAGTTTTCTATGTATTTTATTTTTTCAATTACAAAGTAGTCCCTCTATTTAAACTATATTATAAGGTAATAATGTATGAGGTGTTGTATGCAATTTTTTAATTATCAATTAGTCTATGTAAGTTCAAAAGGTGGTTATTTGATGCATGGGGTTTATGTATGAATGATTGAGATATGTGTTAACCATAATATTTTTATTTTATATCTATAGATTAAAAACTAGTTATTGTGTATATTCATAAAGTATGTAACATGCTATGAGTGGGGTTGGATGCAATTGTTGCACTTAATTGATGAAGTTACAAGTTTTTTAAGGTAAATTATAGCTAAATCTATTGCATCAAATATTTTTATGCTATTACAACTACTGCTCAATGGAAAATTACAATGAAGAGAAGATTAACATTCAAGAGTTGTGCTCTAGAAGCAAGGAAGTAGTTGGCTAAATGTCCTATCTAAATACATGTCTTATGTTGAAGGATACCAAAGTATTGTTGAGGTTCACTATCTCTTTAACCAGTAGATCCACATACCCTCACCCAAGTCCTCCATTCTTCATGGTTCACTCAGGAGCAAGCAATTTGTTTCCCCTGATCAAATAGACATGCACACTTGTATCATCTTATTCAAGGCTTCTCGCACTGCCATTGCTTCATCTATGCAGGTTGATGTGCATTGGATGGACCTATCTTCATATGTAGCTTGGATATAAATGCCCAAGTATCGTAGTATGTTGTCAATTTCTACTATAGTGTCTGGCTTCTAGTTGGCATCACGTCTAGTTTGAACATTTATTTTACATGTGGGTGCCATATGGATTGTCAGTGTAGGCTTTGGGTTGTCACTCTGCTATCCTGGTTGTGATGGCATCGTGCATAGTCCCCAGCCATGTCTTGGAGACCTACCACCCATGTTGGTTCATATACTGGCTTGTTATAGAATAGGGACTTGTTCTGTGTTGTTCATGAGATCCACATTAGTGTGCTTATTGTTTCTACTTCCTCTTCCTTATCATGGTTTAAAAGAACATGGAGAAGCTCATACGCACATGTCATGTTCCTCAGTAAGCTCAAGGTATCCTTGTTTGCATACCACAAACCCTTTTTGTGTAGTCATGGATGAAGATGGCATGAGTTGTGTCGTCTTCCTCCTACTTTTATCTTTGCAAATCGTTGCTTTCCTTCACTTTCCTCATGTTAATCTTGGTCATGGGGTGCACCTAAAGAACCTCCACTAGAAACGGAGGAGATTTAGTAGCTATCGCTTTTCCCACAACTTCTTCCAATCATCTTTCCCCTTTGTTGGTGCCAAGTGATAACACCCAAATTAGCGCATATTTTTTATGCATTTCATCTATAGTTTTGTGTCGCTTTAGTCTTAATATGCACTCTTTTGCTCATATTTTATGATTTCTGTCTTGCATTAGATAAAAGTAGTAAAAATAGCCAATAATGTAGCTAATTAGCCAATTTTTGACTTACATGCACCGAAACTAGCTAATTTTGGGACTCTCAAGTACCGAACCTGAAAAGACAAGAATTCCAACAGCTGGCCGATATGATCTGGCCGATACGGCTGCCCAATACAGCTACCCGATATGGTTGCCCGATATGGCCTGGCTGATACGGCTGCCCGATATGGCTGCCCGATACGGCCTGGCCAATACGGCTGCCCGATATGGTCTGCCCGAGATGGTTTCCCGACACGGTCTGCCCGATACAGCCGCCCGATACGGCCTGCCCGACACGGCCTGCCCGATACAACTGCCCGACACGGCCTGCCCGATACAGCTTCTCGACACTCCCCCTGCCCGACACGGTCATCGAGTGACAGTCATATTAGCCCACCTGATGCCTCAAGATCAAAGCCATAGATGAAGGACACGTGGAACAATAAAAGCTACAACTCCCATCAACTCGCTGCCTATAAATAGCAGCTGCCAACCTACAAAGAGGGAGGAGCCGGAGGGAGGACCCTGCAAGAGCTAGTTCCTAGACCAAGGAGCTAGTGTGTCAAGTTCCCCAAAAGTCTACTACCCGATACGGTTGCCCGATACAGTTGCCCGATACGGTCTGCCCGATACGGTTGCCCGATATGGTCTGCCTGATACGGTTGCCCGATACGGCCTAGAGAGAGAGATGAGGAGTCCAGTGGGACGAAGAGAAGACCCAAGGGGCGAGATCCAACCTGCACAGAGGCCGAGGAGCGAGAGACACCTCTCCTCTACGGGCTATATCTCTTCCCTCTTCTCTTTCATTCTACTGCATTCCTTTGTTTCTTGTATAAACGATGTTTATCCATCTTTGTTCGGTGCCCGCTATGCTTGTCTATGGCTAGTTAGCTCCTTCTTGGCTATGTAGCCCGGTCTAGGCATGTTTATATACTTTTTCCTTAAGCAAGTAGATTCATATCATATCTAGTATGTTGCATGTTCTATTTTCTCTTTCCAAGTTATGATTGCTAGTTTGGTTGATCTCTTACTCTCTTGAACTGCTGTTTCTGCCTGTATCGAGAGATCCGTTGTAGGAATAGCTAAGAGACGATAGTTTGGATCTGCACTCGAGAGGAGGACGATCCAAGGTATTCTGTTCCTAACACCCCAGAATATCATAAGACTCGAGAGGGAACTTAGTGTATTCTGAGGTGTTGACATGTCATTCCTCGAGAGAGGGTCATTGACATATTGTTGATGGTTTTAGTCATGCATCGCGAGAGCGAGTGGGACGACCCCACAGGACAGATGCCACTGTACGTACTAGATTCTTGTTTGGGTGTTCGAGGGTTGTCTACGCTCGAGAACGTGTACATAGACTGCCCCGTTTGTGGTTACATAGCCAGGAACTCTCTTTCTCTGTTTAGTAAAATCATGAGCTTTGTTTTGTTTTGTTTTCTCTTTTTTGTTTTGTTTTATATCGTGACAACCCGCTAGAGTAGTTCTAGCACTTACTTTTATTGACTATCGTCTTAGATTATCTGACTAAAGAATGAGATTTGTGGTGTCCTAAATGTCACCACGTCCCTGTATTCAACCCCGTATATCTACTTCGACCCCGTAATAAAGTTGTGGGGGCCTAGAAGGTTTCAGGTTATAAATTTAAAGCTTGATTCCTTCCTTTATCCCGCGTTCATTTCCCGACGCGAGAAAAAGGCCGATCAACTTTTGGCACCGTTGTCGGGGACGTGGTTTTCCACGTTTACACGCCTAGTAGATTTTTGTTCTGTCACTATAAGTATGTATATACATGCATAGTTTTCCTCTTGCTTTACACATACTTGTTCATATATACTAAATCACTTTTCTTTTTCTCATACCTTTTTCAGCCATGGACCTTGCTTCCGCAAGACAAGTCATCTTGTCCACCTGTCCTCCCGAGTTTTTCCACAGTTCTGACTGCTGGTAAATAATTGAAGGTCGTGCTCTAAAGCTAGTCGAGTTATACTCACCTCCACCGTCGTCATATGTTGAAATTCCAACAAAGGAGACTGCCAGTCAACCATCGACTCATGTGCTATCATGGGATCAAGAACTGATTAAGGCAGTGGAATTAGCTGGAGAAAGTGTCAAGGCACTCACCTCCCTAGTTCCTCATCTCCAAGAAGATGTCGATCCAATGCAACAACTACTAGAAGAGAAGGATCGTCATCTCAAAGTAGCCATCGAGGCTGCAGACCGCAGTAGTAGTATACTTCAAACTGTTGAACAAGGATCCATCCTAAAGCATCAGTTTGATACAGTGGGTTCCCCTTATATGTGCATGGCAGAATCGACGGGTCTCGAAAGCATTGCTGCTCAAGTACAACAACTTCATGATAAAGATGTTGAACAAGGCAGGAGGCTCCAAGAGCTCATCGATCTGGTTACAATTCGGTTACAACTGCCATCACAAGACAATGAAGATGTTAGTCATCAAGACCATCCCATTGGGTATGAAGTGGAGTATGAATCACCATCCTATTCAGACCATCAACTGGATTCACCAGGATTTTTCTATGAAGACCAACCCACTTGGGAAAGCCCTTCATTCTATCCAGATGACCCAACTGATGAACCAATGGAAGAAATGAGTCATAGACATGAATGGGTCTATGATGACGATGATGAAGACTCGAAAAGCCAATCGACCTCACAACCAGAAGGTTGGTTTGAGGAACCAGAGTCAGATATTGAACCAGACCAGAGTGACATTTCTCATAGTGAGACCTGTCATTTCGCTTTGAGCAGTACACCAACCATGGTTTGGAACAATTTGTTCGACGACGACAACTGCTCGACATGGAGCAGTGAGTATAGTAACGAAGACGAGTTGGAGCAGCATGAGCCATCATTTGCCACCACCCCTTTATAAGGCTTGGTGGACGTCAAGGGGGTAGGATGGACGGTTCACTACAACATGGCTGCTGAGCATGAAGACACCCCTGACTCCACGCCAGGTGATAAGCTTGGGGTGGTAGAACCATAAACAAATTCTTCAGGGGGTACATTTTGCTCAGAAGATGATTGGATGACTCAGACGGTACATGAAGATTTATCTAAGCATCCAACCTCAAGTGTAGAGATGGAGAGAAAAGATATGAGTCCTCAAGATGACGTCCAACCTCTCTCATCTATCTCATCCTGTGTCGACATCCCATGACCTTCATTTTCAGAATCATATAATGAAAGGTACCCTGAGGATGATATGCCGAAGAATTCATCCCAGTGCAGTTCAAGCCACTTCCAGCACAAAGATGGCTTCACCGAGTCGCTAGATTTCACTTCGCTTCTTCGGACTCGGAAGGGCCAACACATCCGCCTATTCTACTCCTACTATGTGGCGGAACCCGTCGGAAAGACACAGGTGACACTGGTCCCAAAACTTAGGATTTGTGATCCCAATGTCGGTATCGTGGGGCAACCACCTCCTTTTCTATTACCCACCCTCCCGCCCTTTTATTACAATAAATTTTGTTTTTTCATGATCTTGTTAGTTAGTTTCTTTCTTCTAAATTGATTTTATATCCTTGCACCCATGCATCATCCTTAGAACTTCAATAACTGCCATTAAAATCATGCATTCCTACCTCACTATCTCAAGTTTAAGTCTTGCTCGAGGACGAGTAAAATTTTAAGTTTGGGGTGGTGGGCTTCGCCCTTCTTTCTCTTCACCCTTCTTACATGCATGTTTACTTCCTGTATTTAGTTTTAAATTTTCAAAATTTTCAGCTTTTTAGCTTTGCAATTATGGCTATATGGTGTGAACCTAATAGATAAATGCTTGACTTTATGCCTAATTGCACAGTTTTTATCTTAAAAATTGCTTGACCTCTTGCTTGACTTGCTCTTTGACTCTTTCCTTGAGTTTGGTAATAAATATACGGTTATGTCCCTTTTTCATAGCTTAAAGCTAAATTCCCTTGATCTATGTTGTGAATGGCGAATCCATGGTAAAGGACCGTTGGAATTAGCTAAAACATGATTAAAGATTCCTAGCTGCGGTTTCACAAGCTTGCCTCTATTCTAAGGATTCTTGAATCATAATTGCTACTTCTCACACAGGTATCAAGCAGATTATGATGGGTTTTGAGACATGCTCAAGGTGAAGTGCTTTTCCTTGATGGACTGCATGCCTTCTCACATTAGATTGAGTCAAAAAGATAAAAAATATAAAAATCTGCAAAAGAAGCTTGGCCGCACACAAAATCCCAAAATATCTATATAGTTCTCACCCAAGCCTAAAAATAGAATGCAGATGATAAAAGCCTGAGTGTGAACAATAAATGAGCACTTGTTTTCTCTTTTAGGAGAGTTGAGGATGGTGCCCAACTGGTGTATGACTGCGCTCACGAACGCGGGTATGTCGCGCCTGGTAGTATCACTCCAAATGCTCATTAGAGAGTCACTAGGAACCCCTAGGAGACCTATGAGACTGTCTCAGTAGCAGGGTTGGTTTGAGCGCAGTACGAGGAGTTCATCTCACTGCTCTGGGCCAACTGGCTCGGATTGCAGGGACTGTTGCTCGCTACATGGACCAACCTGACGCATATCGGGATCCTCAGAAGTCATTAGAGTCTTTTTGCTTTGTTTCTTAGGACATGAATAAGTGAGAGGTGTGGTATTCCTGATTGGTTTGCATGGATTCATGGTGATGGCTCATTGCTCATCACCCGTGTGATCACCTGTGTGATAGCTCTTTCATATTTAAATAATTATGGTTCAAACCCTCATGAGTATCGACAGGTTGTAGTAGATTTGCTTAATCTTGCCTGAAAACTCTTTGATCTTGCTTTGGCAGGATTGTGCGTGACAGGTGGGGGTTTGTTCTGAAACGACATGGATCAGGAGAATTGATGTTTTAAACTATTTTTCTTAACCTTAGCATTTATTGCCAAGATTAATTTGGATGTTATCTTTTTGTTCTTTGAGCACAACCTTGCTTGAGGACAAGCAAGTTTTAAGCTTGGGGTAGTTGATAACACCCAAATTAGCGCATATTTTCTATGCAATTTATCTATAGTTTTGTGCCGCTTTAGTCTTAATATGCACTCTTTTGCTCATGTTTTATGATTTATGTCTCGCATTAGATAAAAGTAGTAAAAATAGCCAATAATGTAGCTAATTAGCCAATTTTTGACTTACATGCACTGAAACTAGCTAATTTTGGGACTCTCAAGTACCGAACCTGAAAAGATAAGAATTCCAGCAGCTGGCCGATATGGTCTGGCCGATACGGCTGCCCGATACAGCTGCCCAATATGGTTGCCCGATACAGCCTGGCCGATACGGCTGCCCGATATGGCTGCCCGATACGGCCTGGCCGATACGGCTACCCGATATGGTCTGCCCGATATGGTTGCCCGACATGGCCTGCCCGATACGGCTGCCCAATACGGCCTGCCCGATACGGCCTGCCCGACACGGCCTGCCCGACACGGCCTGCCTGATATGGCTGCCCGACACGGCCTGCTCGATACAGCTGCCCGACACTCCCCCTGCCCGACACGGTCATCGGGCGACAGTCATATTGGCCCACATGATGCCTCAAGATCAAAGCCACAGATGAAGGACACGTGGACCAATAAAAGCTACAACTCCCATCAACTCGCTGCCTATAAATAGCAACTACCAACCTACAAAGAGGGAGGAGCCGGAGGGAGGAACCTATAAGAGCTAGTTCCTAGACCTAGGAGCTAGTGTGTCGAGTTCCCCAAAAGTCTACTGCCCGATACGGTTGCCCAATACAGTTGCCCGATACGGTCTGTCCGATACGATCTGCCCGATACGGTTGCCCGATACGGCTGAGAGAGAGAGAGCCGAGGAGTAAGAGGGACGAAGAGAAGACCCAAGGGGCGAGATACGACCTGAACAAAGGCCGAGCAGCGAGAGCCACCTCTCCTCTACAGGCTATATCTCTTCCCTCTTCTCTTTCATTCTACTGCATTCCTTTGTTTCTTGTATAAACGATGTTTATCCATCTTTGTTTGGTGCCAGCTATGCTTGTCAATAGCTAGTTAGCTCCTTCTTGTCTATGTAGCCCGATCTGGGCATGTTTATATACTTTCTCCTTAAGCAAGTAGATTCATATCAGATCTAGTATGTTGCATGTTCTATTTTCTCTTTCCAAGTTATGATTGCTAGTTTGGTTGATCTCTTACTCGCTTGAATTGATGTTTCTGCCTGTATCGAGAGATCCGTTGTAGGAATAGCTAAGAGATAATAGTTTAGATCTGAACCTGAGAGGAGGACGATCCGAGGTATTATGTTCCTAATACCCTGGAATATCCTAAGACCCAAGAGGGAACTTAGTGTATTCCGAGGTGTTGATATGTCATTCCTCGAGAGAGGGTCATTGACATATTGTTGATGGTTTTAGTCATGCATCGTGAGAGCGAGTGGGACGATCCCACAGGACAGACACCACTGTACGTACTAAATGCTTGTTTGGGTGTTCGAGGGTTGTCTACGCCTGAGAACGTGTACATAGACTGCCCCGTTTGTGGTTACATAGCTAGGAACTCTCTTTCTCTGTTTAGTAGAATCACGAGCTCTGTTTTGTTTTGTTTTTCTCTTTTTTGTTTTGTTTTATATCGTGACAACCCGCTAGACTAGTTCTAGAACTTAATTTTATCGATTATCATCTTGGCTTATCTGACTAAAGAACGAGATCGGTGGCGTCCTAAACGTCGCCACGTCCCTGTGTTCGACCTCGTATATCTACTTCGACCCCGTAATAAAGTTGTGGGGGACTAGAAGGTTTTTGGTTATAAATTTAAAGCTTGATTCCTTCCTTTGTCCCGCATTCATTTCCGGACGCGAGAAAAAGGCCGATCACCAAGCTCAACCCTATTCATGAAGATGGAATCGGGCCTCATAGAGAATTCTCCCTGATGGTCTGGTTCCCAATTGTATGGAGTCCCCTTCTTCCCATTTGCATATTCGAATGTTTGTATATCTTTTAGGAAAAGCTAGAGGTATTATTATTCTTACCTCCTCCTTTTTTCAGGTTCCTTTAGCCAAATTAATCAAGTCACTAATATATTATGGGGCATCATCTATGTCACCAGGCTGTGGGATTTTTCCACTCATACCTGACATCCAATAATTTTAAATATCTTGATATAGGCCCTCTCCACTACTTGTAAGATGAATCCATCCATCACCAGTAATCAGTCTTCCTTTCACAAAAGCACTTTGGATTTCAGAAACCATTTTGTTGAGGAGAGGGTTTATTATGCTGGCTAACACCTTGGTAGTGATTTTATATGACACATTGCATAGGGTACTAGGTCGAAATTAGGTGACCCTCTTGGGCTTTTGTGTGTTGTGTATCTGGACAATGTTGGTTTTGTTTAGTTTCCCTAAGCTTTTGTTCCTTGTACACCTTTCCCTGACCAAATTCATAATATAATTCTTCACAACATCCCAAGAATTTGGATAGAATACAACTTCCATCCCATCTAGACCAGACACTTTATTGGGGGATGCATTTGGCTAATTTCAAACCAAACTTTAGCCTCAGTTGGGATCTTGTCCAATTCAATAGCATCCTCTTTGGAAATGACCTTAGGAGAGTCCTCTGAAATCTCTTCCATACCTATTATGAGAGAGGTAGTAAATAGATCTGTAAAGAACCTAGTAACAATATCCTCCATATCTTCTAATTCAGTCTTACATGAGTTATTATTATCCTTGAGCCCCTCTATGAAGTTGTACTTCTTCATATGGATGGATTTATAATGGAAGTATTTGGTATTTTAATCCATCCCTCATCTAATCTTTCCTTTTTCTTGCATTCTAATATCTTTCATATAGTTTTAGGAGTTCATGTACTTCCCCAGACATCCTTTTGTAATCTTAAAGCATCGTTTCATAAAGGATTTATTCTACTCTCAACAACCTTTTTTTAATGTCTCTAAACTTTCTCTCCGCCCTCCTTTTCAGCCTCTCACTACAAATCAATTTGTGCTCATGTAGATACATGCCTAACACCTCTCTCAAGGGTTGATCAATGACTTCTCTACACTACAAATTGAGGTTCATTCATGCAGATTCATGCCTAATGCCTCTCTCCAAGGTTGATCAAAGACATATCTCCACTAAAAACCAATGTGCACTTTAGGGAAGAAAGCCACATGGTCTCAAACATGATTTTTTTTTGTCTTTCTTTCCTCTTTTTTTGAACTTCTTGCCCACAAACATGATCAATGCATGGTCAGAGTACAAGAATTGGAGGTGTCAAACCCTATGAACCAATGAAAGTTTGCACCATTGTTGATATTCCAAAGACATATGCAATCATTCTTAATCATGTTTCCCTTTTGCCTACATCTATGACATGCGAATATATTTTCCTTAAAGCCCATATCCTTATAATGGGAATCCTTAATTGGATTTGTAAAGTATCTCATCTACAACTTAGCCCTTTGTTATCCTTCTATCTTCTCAACATCCGATAGGATTTCATTATAGTCTCCTTCTAGTATTTTTGCTAGTTTGTGAAGACAAGCACATACCCTCATAAGATCCCACATTGAGCGCCTTTTGAAAATTGCAACCCGACCGTATATTCCCATGATCCCAAAACGTCATGGCTGGCCCACGGCCCCTACCTCTGTGTAGATATGATGATTGAAGAAAGATATGACCCTCACCTCATCTCCCTTCCATTAGAGCCCCAAATGTTCAGGCCTGGCAAAATTGTTAAGCCCAAACCCATGCTCAAAACCGCAACAACTTCTTCTCATTTGTTCTTCATCCCTACTCGTTATAGTTTTCGAGGTGAAAATTATGACATGCAACTTCTTTCAGTATCTAGGCTGGAAGGAGGTATCTAGCTCAGGGGTGCCCAAACCCTAGGCATTCGAACATAAGATTGTTGTTGTTCTACACGAGTTTGGCCAACACCATTACCCACTACTTGCATGTCATATCAGCAGCTGAAGATAAGGTGTTCCATCCTCTGTTCCCCACTCCCTCATCCCCTATATCCACAACGACAAGGTCCTCTTCCTCCCACCTCCCCCTTTTACCACTTCCTCTTGTTTCCTTCACCCTTTCGTTTCTTTTATTTATATATCAAGCATCTTTTTCTCCTATCTTGAACCTTTTGTATCCTTTCTTCTTCGTGATGTGAATTCTCCTTACACTGAAGGAGATCTCCAATGGAGATATTGCATTGCTCAATCCCATACTCAATTGTTGGATTGTTGTTTGAGAGCCCACATGTTCTCCTCCACGGTCCATTAGTTCCCCCAAAGACATGTTCTTGGCCCCAATTTGCGTACCATGTAACTCTAGGTAACCTCTCAAACTTGATTTCCATTAACACAAGTTGCCATCCTTGTCACAAAGCTTCCAAACTTGTTTGTTTGGTCTAGTCACATCCACTTTGATTCTTACTCCACAATACCTATCCCATTACATATCAGGTTGGTCTACTGCCTTCACCTCCCCTATCTACCCTGCTACTAGTCGCAATGCTTCTTCCGACATGTACCTTGATGGCATGTTGTAGAATCTGACCTAGAATAGGAAACGGTGTTAGGGAAATATCCATTGCGGTATCTTGCACGCTGACGTGCTTAGTGGTCTACAAACAATTATCAAAGTTCTAGGGGTCTTTAGAAAATATGTTTTCCTATCTCCCCAATGCACAAATTGTATTACGAAGAGATTATTTGTGATATGTATAAGGGTAGCTTTCTTCCTGATCGCCCATGTGGCTAGTTAGGGTTCTCTTCATCATAGGAAAATTGTAAGGTTTTCCTATCATGATCTTCACATGTCAAAGGAAAATTGTAAGGTTTTCCTATCATGTGGCTAATTAGGGTTCTTTTTGCATGTGATTTCTCGAAGTCAATAGTCCCTTCATCTTCCTCAATATCCACAGACAAGTGTGCAAATCTCACACTCAGTTCTTCTGCCATTACGAGGTGGAGGGGACCTGCAAAGCAAATAGAGGAAGGTCGTGGCGACCACAGAGGGTTGACTGACATGTCGTTCCAAAACTTGTCAAAGAGTCTCCAACGGAAACCCTAGACAAGGCAGCGCGGCGACGAGAGTTATCAAGTTATAAGTTATTTTTTTATCTTACTATGTATGATAGATCTTGAAAATGTTAGCACACAATTTGTTTCTTTTAACCATTTGAATTACAAATTGTATATTCTAACGAATTAGTATATACAGTCATGATGGGAACCCACTAACATGAATCTCATCTGGTGTGGACTGACAGTGGAGATTGAACACGGCAGCAAGCAGTCAAGCACGAGACAAATTACATACCGAAAATGAATTCGGCGTTCCGTTGGTTCCAGTCAGTTATTTTGCCGTTGTTTTAATTATTCAATTCAACCCCGGCGGTCTTGGTTGGCTGGTGCAGCTGACTGTCGTGGCTAAAGCTCACCGAGTCACTTGCATGGGGGTTGGGCTGACCTTGCAAGTTCAAGTCGTCTCGTGCCGCCCGCCGTCTCTGACACGGCAATGAGGCTTCCGGGGATCGCTGACTGGAGTATATCCGCACCGAAGAGCCGATATCGAAAGTATAAACATTAACGCATAAAGTCAAATGACAACAATAATGTTAATGATATAACGTGCAACCAAAAATCAATTAGACGACTACATTGATAAATTATACAGTAATAGCACTGTCAGCAACTGGGTAGTTGGTAGCTATGTATGCATCACGTCTCCGCTCGTCGTATATACGTATTTCTTTTCCTTGTATTTTTCTTTTCATGAATTGTGACGTGTGCATGTTTCTTGCGTGTGGTGGTCATCACTCATTCTGGATAAGATCCCATTTCCCCGGACGTCCGAGCTGACTCACCCGGCCGCTCTACCTTTTTAAGATATTTCATCACGATAAACGCGCACACTCGGTGTTTTCATTCCACGCCACGACAGTCCTCACACACCAACCCTCAGAACCTCACACACACGCATCACACCCGTTAAACTATTTTTATATTATTATTTTTATAATGTGGATAGCCACACCGCTCCTTGATCCTTGCCCTTATGACAAAAAGCCTGGGATGCATGGGGCAGCCGCTGCTCCCGACCCCAAGCGTCAATTCCCTGAGGTCATATTGATAATCTCATCACGAATTATTTGGTTATAATCATTGCCACTCAAAATTGCCACAGCTATTCCATCGGGCCAATATTCGTATGCACGAGGTACACATGCGAAAGTCAGTACTTGTCCTAAGAAATTTTTGCTACCAAATTTCAAACGCAATCTTTCCAATCTAACTTTATTCATACAAACATTCATCCCTATCTTACGCACAAGATATAAATACTTGCCACGAACCATATCCGAGATTTGTGATATTTTTTTTTGTAGAGGTTGAGCAGAACCTTCTCATCTTTATCTTTGTACTCCTATAATTATAGTAGTAAAGCCTTCTTCTTTCTGCAATCCGATTGTTCCAGCGCCTTCAACTGACATATTCAACTATAAACACCATAATGTCAAATACGTCAAGTTTTAACTTCAATTGAGTTGGTATGGCTTAGATCATGGCAGATTTACATCATATGCAGAAAATTTCCTTCAATGTATCACATAGCAATTATAATTGAATATCGCTTTATTGGAAAAATACATTCATCCTCACTTCTTCATTGTCGTTTAAGGACAATTATATATATATTCACACCAAACCTTACATGTATACATGTTATTGTGGACAATATATTAATTATAGAAACATAACTTCTATTAAATTCGTAAGTGCGACTGTATAATGAGCAAACAATATATACATACATGTATATTCCATTCTATTATGATTAGAAGGACTTGTCTATGATTACCATTATTCTAACATGGCCAATAAATATTTTCTCATAGAAATACTTTAGTTAATAGATCTGTCATCATTAAGTCAGATTCGATATGCACAATTAACACAATATATTTATGTACTTCTTCCTTGACAGATAAAAACTTCAAGTCTATATGTATTTCACCTTTTGACTATCTTTCATTTTTTGAGAAGAACACAACTGTAGAATTATCACAATAAATATGCATCGTCTTGGATATACTGTCGACAACACTAACTCCAAAAATTAAATTTCACAGCCACAATGAGTAGATAGTGGCCCAAAAGTATGCCATAAATTTAGCCTCTATGGTAGACGTAGTGATAATAGATTCACTCCTCCATGAAATTAATCCTCCAGCTAGTATGAACGTGTATCTAAATGTAAATTTTCTTAATATACACATCTAATATAATCTGAATCTGAATAGCCAATAAAAAATCTAATATGTTACATGTGAGTAGGTAATCCTTCATTTCCTATAAGTATCTAAGGACTTTCTTTGAAGACTTCTAATGAATTAGTCAAGGATTAATTTTATATTGGCCTAACATTCCAACAATAAAGAATATATCAGGCCAAGTATATGTCTGGACATACATCAGACTCCCACCACAGATGTGTACGGAATATATATCATTTGTTTGCATTTTAGTTCATGCTGAGGATTTGATTTCACTAAACTTGTCCACTTTCTTCATTAGAACTATCCCTACAAAGTAATTTTCCATCTTAAATCTCTTAAGAACTTTATTTGTGTATTCTTTATGAGATAGCCCCAATAAACCTTTTAGTCTATCATGGAATATTTCTATTCCTATTACATAGGATGTCTCACCCATATCTTTCATCACAAAGTTAATAGAGAGAAAATAATTTATATCATATAACAAACCAACATCATTTGCAGTAAGAACGATGTTATCAACATACAAGACTAAAATAATAAACTTACTCTCACTACCCTTTATGTACATATATCGATCAACAATGTTTTCTACAAAACAATACAAGGTAAGGGTATTATTAAGTTTCAAATAACATTGATGAAAAGCTTATTTTAGTGTATAAACTGACTTGTTTAATTCACAAATTAAGTTTTCCTTTCCTATTGTCAAGAACCCTTGATGTTGATTCATATATACTACTTCTTCTAGGTCACTATCTAGAAAGGTGAGCTTGTGATCCATTTGATGATGTTCTAAATCACAATGAGCCATGAAAGCCATAACAATTCTTAAAGAATCTTTCTTTGAGACCAAAGTGAATATTTGTTTATAGTTAATACCATTCTTTTGAGTGTATCCTTAGGCTATAACTCTGTCCTTATATCTCTCAATGTTTCCCTTAGTGTGATGCCCCACGCCACATAAAGCGAGATTACTCAAGACCAAAAACCGCGTATGACAGATTAACAAACATATTATCAGAAAATGCTAGAAACTAAAACCATTTTTCATTAAAGTGTAATCCTTAATTTCATGTAAGTATCTAAGGAATTTCTTTGCAGTCTTCCAATGAGTTAGTCAAGGATTACTTTGATATCAGTCTAACATTCCAATAAAAAAAGAATATATCAGGTTGAGTGCATGTCTAGGCATACATCAGACTCCTAACCACTGATGTGTAGGGGAATAATCCAACACATTCAACTGACATATTCAACTATAAACTATAAGCATGCACCATAATCACAAATATGTCAAGTTTTAACCTGTTATGTCCCTCATCTATTCTTAAGTCACATTCATGTTCAATTTAGTAGACCACATAGTTATCAAAGATGGTTGGTTTTTTCTATCTCATAGACCCACATAATGCCATTTCTTATGTATTATTTACCGCTTGTTAATTTGTGACATGGTTATCATTAGAGAACTCATTGTTGACAATATTGTGTGGTCTTGGAGCATTTAGTTTATTGTCCAGTGATATTGTAAGATTGTAATGCAATAAGAGGGACAACACTTTGAGAAGAAACATTGGGCATAGGAATTTTTGAGTGAAGTTCCTTAATATCTAATCATTATATTTCTTCACTTTTATTGATTTTGTTTTCAATGAAATGAGCATTGAGAGTGAAACGACCGTCATCAAACTGACAAATAAATCGTTACTAATTAGTAGAATAATCAAAATCAACGGATTAACAAAAATCATTAAAATTTAAAACCATTTTTGCAAGGAGATCCTTTTCCAGAAAACTCTTATTGAAATATCCAAAACTCATACATATCATGATTTACATTGCGCAACATTATTTTATCTCATCTTGAGGACATCATATAACAGTTGCTCTATCA
This sequence comes from Alisma plantago-aquatica, assembly GCA_963693085.1. Lineage (NCBI taxonomy): Eukaryota > Viridiplantae > Streptophyta > Magnoliopsida > Alismatales > Alismataceae > Alisma > Alisma plantago-aquatica. The sequence continues at coordinate 371,563,724 of OY856412.1, forward strand.
AAATATATACTGGAGCAACATAAAACCTCGAGACATACAAGCCAAAATCTCGAATTGTTGACAAGATCATCACGAACCAAATCCATGGATCTGAGAGTACAGAGACGACACATAGGACTTCTATCTACAAGACACAATAGACAGTACACTCAACCTGAGCTGTCACTGCTGCCTCAACTGTTGTTCCTCCTCTGCAGAAAGATCTTCGCCACCTCGTGCACGTCCACCTAAAAAAATGTGGATCCTACGGGGTGAGACAATTGTCCCAGCGAGAGATATAACTCTCCGCCGACCATATTATTATCACAGATTAAGAATTTATAAACTGAGCAGAGGTTCTTCTTATATAACCAGGCAGGATAAATCACTGTATGAACAGAATGAAGAAATCTCCTTTCTCAAGGAGAACATTGCATCTACACATGGTAGAGTTATAAATAATCTATATGCTTTGCAACGAATGTAAAGAAACATAAATATCAGCTATCAACTAATATGTATAATTAAATTGTGCATCAAACATTGTTTCTCGTATTCGATCCTTAAGCAGATATGCTACACGGCTGAATATATTTTACAATCACACTTATGCCCTGAGGAGATGAAGCATACCCCATTCATCTCCAACCGACCATAGACTTCTCACAAGTCAATACCATACAAGGTCAATGGGAGAGCCGGTTTCCATATTTTTTTAATTAAGCCAGGGGTTGCTTTTATTCATCCCACACCCCTCTTGTGGGCTAAATCACAGCAAAAATTACATCTCCCGCACTTATACCTCGGGTATTATCCCAATTTCCCACAAGAAAATCCCTCACATCCGAATTGAAAAACAAAGACAAGAAACTCTAATATCACGCGTCTTCGTCTCCAACATCTGTTCTCTTTAAAATCACGTAGGGAGTACATATTTTCTCCATCGACGCCATGCCCCTAATCCTAATCGGCATATTAGTTATATCTGAAGAGACGAACATCTCATCCATTCTGCTCCCCCACCTTCCTAACTCATGAGGTATCGAGTTGATAACCTTATGAACTAGTGATCTAGAGATCATAGATGATGCAATCTCTTCTCGCAGCTCTCTAACAAAAGATGTTGTCCGCCACGACTCTCTACCACCATTCCATAGAACCTCATAAGTATAAGTATCGTCTACTTCAATACTCAAGATGCTCAAAGCGTGGTCACCTGCTAGTTTCAGACCAATGGCGCATGCTTGCATGTATGCAAGGAAGTAATCAGAGCTCCTGATCCAAGCTCTGAACACAAGGCAGATATTGGCATTGTGGTTACGGAAGATACCAACTGCCCATCTTCTATGTATACCGTGGGCATTCCTATCCCTCCCAACCGTGATGTTAAGTTTGAGGTTATGTAAATCCGGCTTCTCCCATCGCAACAAGACTATCTGTTTCATTTTTGTCTTTGGTTCCTTCAAGCCCTCCATCTTCATCCTATCATAAATATCATTGTCTATAGCAATAGGGAAAGCTATCCTCTTCAAATGATGGTTTAGGTTTCTAAGAATATATTCCCATTCATGGTTGAACGGCTTCATCTTACCATCATATTTAGCTCCACATCTTATGTGCCATATGCTGTGGGGGATTAGGATTGCCAAATTACCTGCCAACCATTCAGTTATGCTCTTCGCCTTTGCCATCGCACACCTATCCAGAAGAGTTCTCATATCAAAAGGCGCCTCCATTTCAAGCAGCTCATTGAATCTCCGCCAAAAAAATTCGGCGGTCTGCCCTTTAAATATCAAATGATCCATATCTTCCTCATGGGGGTCAAAGCAACAATAGCATTTAGATGCAAGGGGGATTCCACATTTGAGTCTAATGTTATCATCTGTGGGGGTGGCTGCTCTGGCCGATTTCCAGATAAACGCCACCTCCTTGGGATACCCAGCCTCCCATACCATCCCAAGGCCGTCTGGACCTTCCCTTCTATTCTGCATCAGTATCCTCTTTGCTGAACTCATAGAAAATCTACCACTCCTCTCAGGACCCCATACCAACCTGTTATCTTCGTTGGATATTCATACCTCAGCATCACGTATCATTTGTAGGCCTTCTTCATCAATGATCAAACTAAGTGATTCCCAGTCCCATCTGTGTCCCTCTAACCAAAAGTCCTTCACAAAAAATGGATGTCTTCTATCACTGGGTATGATCGCGTGATCAACAAGGCATTTCTCGCACCACCATGAGTCCCAAAAGGATAGCTCTCCATTCCCCACCACCCATTGACATAAAGGAACATATGAGGAAACATGTCCCACATCCTCTTCCAGAATGGTGAAGGTGTTAAACCTCTTCTCAAAGTACCAGGAAACAGATTGTCACAGCCTCCTGTCATATTTGCATATTTGACTCTGCAGAAAGAAGCCCAAATAGAATCCTTCGTCAGCACCTCCCAGCATGCTTTTGCAGCAAAGGCTTCATTGATTGTCTGTAGCGAGGGAAACCCTAGACCACCAAGTGAAAAAGGGCTAGCAACCCTGTGCCATCCAATCCACGCCTTCCTGTGATGATCATCCCTGTCACTCCATAGAAATCTGGATAATTTGTCTTCAATCCGTGCCACGATCCCAGCAGGAATACCCACCGCCACCGCCGTGTACACCGGGATAGAAGCTAGAACATGTGCAATCAACAGCCTCCTCCCCATAAAGGATAAGAGTCTGGACCTCCACGTAGCAATCTTGTCATTTATCTTACTCATCAGGAACTCAAAGTTGATGAGCCTCATCGCTCCTTTCTTGATCGGTATGCCCAGATACGTCAGAGAGTCCGTAGCAGAACCCACCCCAAGGGTTGCGGCTACTTCATGAGCTACAACCTGGTCCTTACCTCCTACCACGTATGTGGACTTCATTTTGTTTATCCTCTGACCAGTTGCCCGTTTGTAAGCATCAAAGGTACCACTAACCTTGTCCATCGATCTCTGGTCAGCTGTGAAAAAAACCACAATATCATCCGCATATAGAAGAATGATCGGAGGTACAACCTCCCCCCTCACCTGAAATCTTGATATGGCCCCTTCCTCATAAAGCCTCAAGAATCTTCTGCATAACATCTCCTCAAACAGTATGAAAAGAAATGGAGAAATCGCACTTCCTTGCTTCAAACCTCTACTCATCGGAAAGAATCCTGTCGTTTCCTCCCCTAGAGGCACCGTTGCCTATGTATTTGAAAAGAAACTCAGGCATAAATTGATCACTTCTTCTGTAAGGTTAAACTTCTCCAGATTTTTTCTCAGTGTAGTCCAAACGACCCTGTCGTATGCCCTTGACATATCATACTTTAGAATCACATTAGGAATGTCTCGCCCTCTGTTAATATCATGCATAAGCTCCTTAGCTAGCCGGATGTGGTGAGATATATCTGTACCTCTCACGAAAGCTCCTTGGTTCTTGGAAATCAAGCGCGGCATTATAGGAGTAAATCTCTCACTGAGTATTCTTGCAAGGATGTGAAGGGTGACATTCTCTATGGATATAGGCCTGAAATCCTCCGGTAGTCTTCTAGGAGCATCATTCTTTGGAATAAGCAAGATTCTGCAATAGAAAAGACCCCTGAAGCATGCTTGTCCGCTGAAGAAGCCCTTCGCCAAGTCCATGAAATCGATTCTAATGATAGGCCATGCGGCTTTGAAAAATGGGAGGGTGAACCCATCCGGCCCTGGAGCTGCAGCTGAGTCCATCTTCAACATCACCTCTTTGATCTCCTCTTCCTACGGAGATGCCACTAGGGTGAAGTTTTCATCAAGAGAGACCAGCTCCGGAATCGAGTCTATGAAATCCTCCAGCTCATTTTCATAAGTGTATGTTGCCTCATTGTAAAAGTACTGGTAATGATCTGCTGCCATCTCCGCCATTAGCTTAGGATCTGTAACCTGGGTGCCATCCTGCAGGACCACCCGGTTAATCCTTCTTTGCTTCCTTCTAGTCTTAACAGTAGCATGATAGAACTTGGTGTTTCTCTCCCCATCTTGTAGCCAGTCTATTTGTGCTTTCTCCTTCCATACCTTCTCCTCCTGGTCCAGAAGATGTTGGAGCTCGCTTTCCGCCTCTCACAGGTTAATATCATTGACAGTAGTCGGATTTTCATCAAAAGCAGCTTGCGTTGTAAAAACCACATCCTCCAAATCAATGATGCGTTGCCTATTAGCACCAACGGTATCCTTGCTCCATCTGCGAAGAGCCGCACGAACCCTTTTAAGTTTAAGGCAAAAGACAACGGAGGGGTGTCTGCTCACTGGTTCATTCCATGCCTGTTCGATTATCTTCATGCAGTCCTCATGCTCGAGCCATGTCTTCATAAAAGAGAAATGAGCCTATTTTCTATCCGCCGTCATAGCACCAGAGATCGTTACAATGGGGAAATGATCTGATACCCTCACTCTAGTCAAATGAATTGATCTAGTCGCAGGCCTCTTCATCATCCATGCTCCATTCACAAGCACCCTATCAATCCTCTGCCACATGGTCGGGGTGAGAACCTACTTGTTCACCCAAGTATATTGACTCCCCTCAAATGGAACTTCATCCAGAGCTGCATCTGATATCAAGGAATTAAAGTCCATCATGTCCTGAAACCCAGGTTGGTTTCCTCCCCTCCTCTCCCTAGGATGCCTCACCACATTGAAATCCCCTGCGATTATCCATCCTCCATCCCCTATGATTTCAGCCATCATCAATAATTCATTCCACATCGATCTTCTTTTTGGGTTGTCACAGCTGGCATAGATTGCCGTTACAAAAATTCTCAAACCATCGTTAGCTTCCACGATCACCGTCAAGTGTTGTTTATGTCTTCTAAAAAGGCTAGGGTTCAAAGCTTTATCAACATAGAACCAGATTTTCCCTTCCTCTTCTTGATTATCAGCTGCCCAGTCGAGCCTCACAATGTCCAACAGCTCCACTACTTGTTCAGCATGAAGAAACGGCTCAAGTAAACATACCACACCTGGTTTGTATCGGCTACAAAGTCTGCTCAGAACCCTCCTTGTAGGATTATTGGATGCACCTCTAATATTCCAAAATAACGACGTACAGTTCCTCTCTATCCAGCCAAATCAGTGGATGTATCCTCCTTCTTATTCTGACCAACATATATCGAAAGTATCCCTTTCCCAATCAGATTGTCTTCTTCTTGAGAAGTCCCTTCTGTGGAGTCGGGACTCACCTGTACGCCTCACAGATCTCGACTGGATTCTTCCTTCTCTTCTTCTTCTTGCACTGTATCTATCGTCCTCGAAGAATATGAAATCCTCTAGGCGTCTGTTGGATAGGTATCTTCTACTCCCTTCTCTATCAATCACCATCCTTCTATGTGCTCGGGGCTGATGTCTCTCTGGAGGAGGACTCCTTTGCTGCGGTCTAACAACAGGTACTGATGGCCCCAGATTCACAGGCACCATAGCAGATGTCTCCGACCTTGTCTCCGGCAACTTGAGCGCTTCCAGGGGGATCTCAGAACTGACACCGACTTCAGTAAGATGAGTATTACCTGAACCCACCGGCCCTCTAGCCAGCATCCGAAATTGGACAGATGTTCTTCTTTTCCCGTAGGTAAGCGAGACAAACTGTGGAATGTCTTCACTGAAAGCCTCCACCAAAATAAGAAGTCCAGACAGGTCATCTTTCTCCTTCTGCCACTCAGAGATATGCACAAGATTTCCAAATGTCGATACTATCTTTGATCGTGTATCATCATCCCGACATGTGAGCGGTAGGTCAGCTATCCAGAACCAAAAAGCCTCCTTACTTTGATGTCATTCACCTTCGATCATATGCGTCAGCTCCACTTTGCGTCCACAGAAATCCGGAATTCCTTTTATCACCATCTCCTTTGCCTCCTGTTCGCAAGAGAAGAAAGCAATAGCCTCTCTCCGCGAACCTGTATATGTCCGCTGCACAGGGCCAAGTATGACACAAGAAAGGACCGATCTCCTTCCAAACCACTCTGTTTGGACAGGAAATCTCTACTGCCCTCTCTAGTGCAGATATCTTGCTCCTCCTCATCTCATCATCCGGTCCAACATCGACCGAGATCCTTTTCAGAGTATGTTGTGGAGCACCCCTCACCGGGATACCCGTGGGCAGCGGTGGGAAAATAGTCCTAGAATGGACATCAGGCGGCCTGGGTTTTAAGGATAGTTGATTGCACCTCGCGGAAAGATGCCCAGGTCTCCGACACTTATAGCAGACTTTTCTCCTTCTGCACTGAGATTGCCAATGGCCACATCCCATACATCTGAAGCAAGTATCGTGTGGGATACCATACAGAGGGGCCTTCCTTGGCGCGTGCTCCGGTCCAACCCTAGAAGGAGGTCTTGTATATCCCATCACCTCCATGGGATTATCCGCCGCCGTCTGCGACATACGATCTCCCGCAGCTGGAGAAGTCAGCGGGCTGCTCGCATGTTGACCCTCAGGGGAGTTACCCGGCGTAGGATCCTCCGCCCTCTCTGGTCTAGTAACTTCTGGTCTCCCATCATTCTGGCCTCCATCCGTATTAACCCTAGACAGCGACAGGTTGGCACGCCTCTCATCCACGTTATCCATCACAACCCTAACATCAGGTAGCACTTCCTCCGTTGGAATGACAGTCACCAACAGATTGTTTCTTCTCTCCGCAACAACCTGTTGTGCATGTACTCCCCGCATGCTCTGCCGTGTCACCCTGCGTAAGAGAGGCGACAAAAACATCGTGATCAAGAACTCAGCGATGAAAGGACGGTGGCCCCCGGTAGGCAGAGTACCTAGCCGGAGTGGATGGCGGCGGCGCCACCAAGGGCACGATCGCCCTAGGGATCATCCTCGATCGCCCCAAGGTGCTAAATTGTTTCCAATTGGATTAGGCAACAATTGTTTCTTTCGCTTCACGGTGGATCCATTGGATTCAGAGCCGGTTTCCATGATCTCACTTATCTCGGTCAGTATGAGACCACTTAGGCTTAGCAGGTCATCTTGTGCCAACTGCAATATATTTGTGCCAGGGTACATAGGCATCCTCGCTTAGAGCCACGACGTCAACTGTGCTCTCTTAGGGGAACATATGCACCAACCGTCCCCAGTTACTGAGTCATGGTCACTTAGGCACCATACTCTGAGACATAGTCACATAGGCACCATGCTCTGAGCCACGAGTCAGTTCACCGTGCTCTATTGAGACATTCTTATGACATTACTGAGACATGGACACTTAGCCTACATGCCCCCACATATTCAAAAATATACATTCCGGGTTATGCCGCGGGGAACCCATTTCACCATTCAAATTCTGACGTTGATGGATCTATGGTCAGGGCAACATTTTATGGTTTCTAGTGATATAATTAAGTGCATTACAACATTCTTTTAGAATCAACCAAGTTATCATTATTAATCACAACAAATGCTACAAAGAAAGGTGTAATGCATCTATCATGTACTTTTCAAATCTTTAAAATACATGGTACCTGGGATCTCAATCCCTTATCACATTACTGGGAATTCTCATCCCTTCACATCATTATCATGATTACTGGATCTGGGTATTTAAACCCTTAGATCATCACATAGCATTGTTACCTCTGTAATAGGTAACCATTACCTCTAGGTCCTCAGACCAAGTTATTCATTTCACTTGTTGTACAAGTATTCTCATGCCTCACAAGGCCATTACACATCTTGTCACCTCTCACTAGGCAACAACTTATTCACATGGCTCACAAGGCCATTACACATCTTGTCACCTCTTACTAGGCAACAACTTATTCACATGGATCATAAGGCCATTACACATCTGGTCACCTCTCACTAGGCAACAACTTATTCACATGGCTCACAAGGCCATTACACATCTTGTCACCTCTCACTAGGAAACAACTTATTCACATGGCTCACAAGGCCATTACGCATCTTGTCACCTCTCACTAGGCAACAACTTATTCACATGGCTCACAAGGCCATTACACATCTTGTCACCTCTCACTAGCCAACAACTTATTCACATGGCTCACAAGGCCATTACACATCTTGTCACCTCTCACTAGGAAACAACTTATTCACATGACTCACAAGGCCATTATCATTATACTTGTTATACAAGTATTTAACATGCCTTTCAAGGCTTATGCGATAAGAGAAATACAACCTTCCCATCATTAGGGTTAGGGTTTCCCTTTATAGACGATTAGGGTTTCAAGTTCATATTATTAATCCAAACCCTAATTTATTGCTCCACACATCTAGGAGCATACATTGATATCATAAGTATTCAATCATACTTATTTATTCTCATCATTTATCATTAAATTATTAACAACACAAAGTATGAGTTTCTCTCTCATCCTCACTAGGATATTGAGTACATCATACTTTATTATCTTGGCTTATCCCTTTCTCAAGGTATGTTAACCTACACTTATCAAAGTGCATTAAAATCATTACATCTCAATGTAACAATTGACATGACATACTTTATGTGTCACTCATCCAAGTATATTGGACTTACGGTGCATCAAGGTATATCAACCTTGAGGTGCTGGATGTGATATTTATCATGTCTTGATGTATCACTTCCCTCATCACTTTTAACTTACTTAAGTCCATCAATTTATCTTGTATTAGGATATTTCCCATCCTAATACTTTATGCACTAACTCATCACATTTATCTTGTAGTGTATTGGTCATAAGTCATACATTTGAATTACCCAACTATCATTAAATGATATGAACTCATCTCAGGTTAAAACATTGTTGATATAGGATTGACCATTATCAATCACTTTAGGTGTTTTGCCGATCAAGGTACTAGCCACACCATTACTTGGTGTTACCCTCATCACTCCTAAGAGTGTCATGCCCTCACCTTTACAAGGTGTATAGGGTTGAATCATGTATGTCAAGTTGAACACATGTATTGGGTTAGGTGTATATCGATCTAGGCATCATGATATCCCTCATACCCTTACCAATTAATATATCAACCTTACCATTCATATGGTGTATCAACTTCACCCTTCATGGGTGTAACATCCTCACCTCACTTGAAGATATTGGCCACACCCTAATTTAGTGTATTGGCCATCACATATACTAGGGTACTAACCACCTTGCCACTCTTGTCATCTAGTGTATTGGGTTACCCTCCATCTCATTTTAGAGATAGGTGCTCAACACTATATTGTCCAAAAGGTGTATGCTTAACCCAATATGAATTTAAAGGTGTATACTTACTACCCATATCACCTAGAGGTGTATGTGTGCTTACCATATCGACCTTGAGGTGTATGTATGCCTCCATATTGGGTTTGAGGTGTATGTGTGCTTCCATATCACTCTTGAGGTGTATGTATGCTTCCATATCGGGTTTGAGGTGTATGTGTGCTTCCATATCACTTTTAAGGTGTGTGTGCTTCACACCATATCGGGCAAAGAGGTGTGTGTGTGCTTCACACCATATCAGGCAAAGAGGTGTGTGTGTGCTTCACACCATATCGGGAAAATATGTGTGTGTGTTCTTCACACCATATCGGGCAAAGAGGTGTGTGTGTACTTCACACCATATTGAGCAAATAGATGTGTGCTTAACCCAATATTGTTTTTGAGGTGTATGCTTGACATACTATCATGAAAGAGTTGTATACGACACCACCATATCGTGCAAGAAAGTATAAAATCATATCCATATCATTTTAGTGGAGTAGTTGCATCACCATATCGGGTTAGAGGTGTCTGCTTGTGTGCTTGAACCCAATATCACTTTATAAGGTAATACCATAATATTCAAGCTCTATACCTTCGTTCTAACAGTTATAGTTCATGGAAATAGGTCTAAGAAACTACTAGAACTCATACGTTTATCAACTATTTCAGAAAAGTTTGGAATTAAAAGTAGTTCATTAAGTATAGCAATTTAGGTGATGAATAATAACATGATAGAGTTCAAGTTATATAACCCGGCTCAAGAACAACTTCAAAGATCCAAGATCCAAAGAATCACATTCCTAAGGTTGAAGATGAACTTATAAACTCCCCTATATAAAGAATCACCATGGATAAACAATTGGTGAAGAAGAAAAGATAGGAAGTTCATAACCCTAGATCCATGCTTCAATCCAAGGTTGAAGATGATCATGGTCTTACCTTAGGGTTAAAATTTGAGATCCTTCTTGCTCCTTAGCACCTTGCACGATACCTAACTACTCATGAACGATATGCCATCACTTGTAGCCGATATACCCCTCACTTGTGGACAAAAACACTCCACTATGGCCGATATCAACTTGCTATGGCCAATATCACTTGTTATGGCCGATACCACTTGCTATGGCCAATACCAACGCCCTATGAACGATACCACTTCACCCATGCACGATACCAAGACTCCATACATGATATATAAGAGCAAGGAGGTGGTAGGATTCTAAAAAAGTCACTTAGGGATGAAAGGAAGGGTATATATACTTCAGGTACATGAAAAAGTGTGTATATGAGGTGTCATCAATTTACTACTCGTAGGTGCCACATGGCCATGCATGGATTGACACATGTACTTGCATGCAATCCATATTTATCTTGCCAGAAAAATAAAAACTTGAGGATAATGCAAGGGATAAGGGTCGGCCCCCTTTGGTTATCTTCTAGGACAAGCCACTTCCACTCACATTATTATATTCACAAATCAATGCAACCTTTCCCAAGGAAAGTTGCAAGCTGATAACCATTCCTTTATTGAGGTGTTTAGCTCGTTTTTGAAAATTCAAATAGTTAAAAACAAGATAGGGGGGGTCTCCTTTTGGATCCTTGTCCGATAGGTACTCCCATTTAACACTACAACCTGATACACCTAATACAAGCTCAAATTAGGGTTTCCATTCAACTCCTTTCTTACTCTTTTCATTACCAAGAATACTACCACTCATAATTGATTCAAACATGGTGTCTCATTCATTATATCTCCTCAAAATGATACATAGAGGAAGTAGGAATACTCTAGAGGTGTTAATTTGCATATCAACATTACATTTTGGGTAAATTACAATTTGTACCAAAATTGGTGCACAAGGTACCAACATTATTCAAACAAGTTCAAACTTGACATTTAGGCTTTCCACAAGCCACCACTTAGCATCATTCTCTATATAATGATGATAAAACATATAGGTCACGTTAAACATGTGACATATTACAATATAACCCCTCAACTTGGGTAATTGCACTTTGGTCCAAAATAAAGGAACATTGCTCAAACATCATTCAATCAGGACCAAACTTGGAACATAAGTGTGTCACATGATAACAAAATACCTTAGAGTATTATATTAAAGTTTTAAGTAACTTACTTAGCCAAAAAAAATAGGATTTAACTCATAACCCAGGTCAGGGTCATTACAGATAGACTCAACTATTATTATGCTATGGTTAGGGGAATAAAATATATACCCTTTTGATTTTCCAGAATATCAAACTAAGTAACCACTAATGGTCCTTGCATCTGGCTTCCTTTCATGTAGACTATACCCTAACTTATGTTGGACATATCCAAACATGAAGATGCCTTAAACTGGGTTCTTTTTCCATCCACAATTCATAAGAACTTTTAGAAACTACCTCACTATGTACCGTGTCCAACAAATATGTAGCAATCTTTAATACATATTTCCATAATTATATTGGCACATCATAATGATTTAACACAATCTTAACCATTTCTATAAGAGTACAATTTTTCCTTCTAGCCACATCATTTTGTTTTGGTGTACCGGGAATTTTATATTTGGCACATATCCCCTTATATTCAAATAATTTTAAAAATGGTCATGGGCATTGTGCATTTTATTAGATTTTTAGAATACCTACCATCTCTATGAAATCTCACAATATTTAGTTTTCTATTTGATTGTCTTTCTACGTCATTAATGAACATGTCTAGGTGGTTGATTGATTGAAATTTTCAATGCAATAGTTATACATATCTGTAACATGAGAATTTATCTATGAAGGTATGAAATATTTTTTGCACTCCATGATGGAACATTAAAAGGATGACATATGTCAATATGTATCAACTCAAGTAGTTGGGTGCTTCTTATGGCCGGTTTCTTTATTGTGTGTTTGGATTATTTTTCTTAAATACAACTTAAACATACATCTAGGTCGACACAATCATGTTGAAATAGTATTCCATATGTAGTTAACCTTGATATCCTTTAGTTCAATATATGCCCATTGTTTGATGCCAAATAAAATATAAGTTTCATCAACTACACTTCCTTTATTTCCAATATTTTTCTTAACACGAAACAAAGAATTAACATAACTTTTATCAAGATTAAATGATAAAGATCGTGAATTAATGTATTGGATCATTACTTTGTTTGTATCAAAGACAATCTATCATTTCCATTCTCGAAATCAAAATTTACATCATCTAACTTTCCAACAGAATCTATATTTCAATCACAATTGGGAACATAGAGATACTTTTCAAGATCCAAGTGACACCCACTGTCCAAATCAATCTATACGTTCCAGTTTCATCTATCTGTGCCATCAATTTGTTCTCCATCTATAGAAACTTTTCATTTCCTTTTATGAGATGGATCGACAGGAACCCTTGTGCTATATGAGTCAATTGAGTAGGTGTACTTGAGTCTAAACACCAAGTATGACTACGGACTTCAATGAGATATAATACAAAACATGCATAGACGTAATAAATGCCTTTAATTTTTTTTTCTGAAATCATGAGGCTATCTTATTCATCCCGCCCTCCTCCTGTGAGCAAATTCAAATCAAGTTTACATTCACGAATTATGTCTGCAAAAATAAATGAGGTAGTACTACTACCCTTACATAGGTCCCTAACTAGGAGATCATAGACCTCAGGGGGGAGAAGATATTGTGTGTATCTCTCTTGCTTCTTGGATTGGATTTTGGCTAGGCTATCAGCCGGGTAGTTGCTTTCTCTACTTATGTGGGCAACAGACCAACCCAGTCTGGATAGTGATTTGATCCTCATAGACAGTTTGGCATATTTTGGATAGTCGTGCCAGGTGGAATTGGCCAATTGGACCATTGTGGTCGAATCTATCTCAAAGACGACTGAGTCTACATTGTTAGCCTTTGCAATCTCCATGGCCAGGATCAGACCCCTGAGCTCTGCCTCGGTTACATCCTGAGTATGGATCTATAATGCAACACCACCTTTCCACCTGCTAAGGTTATCTCTGACTACCATTACGCGGGCAGCGCAATTGGGTTTAACAGCTGCATCTAAGTTGAACTTTCGTGTATTCGTCCTGGGGACTTGCCAGCATGTCATCCTGTTTGATCACTTGCCCTACTTTTGGTTGTCATCGGTGAGGAATGCCAGGGCCTAGTTGTGGATCTCCTTGGAGATGAGGTTCACTTGTCGTTGAGCATTAGTAGCCTTGCCTTGAATCACCTCCTTGTTTCTACAATACCATATTTGCCAACATGCAGTTAAGAATAAGATCATCGTCTCTTCTGAGATGTTCAGTTGTTCCTGAAACCAACTGTTGATGTTATTGTTTTTGAAGAATCGGGTGTTGTCCCTGATCCAATGAAAAGCACTCCACACTATCTTCACATGGAAGTAGTCCCTGACTGCATGAAGCATATTTTCTTCTCCTGTCAGACAACGAGGGTAGGTAGCATCATTACTGAGATTTCATCACATTCGTCACACATTAGTCATCACAACTTCACGCAAAAGGAGCCAAGAACAATATTTGATGTGGGGTGAGACTTTGGCATTCCAAATTTTCTTCCAGTAGCTATCAGTAGGACGACACTTCCCCTCTATTAGTTTATGGTAGGCCGTTTTGGTCAAAAACATGCCTAATTTGGTGTGGTTCCACACTCTAATATCTCCTTCGTCTCCATTTTTGGGAGTATCTAGCTTAGTGATCTCATAAACTATTGTAAGAGGAAGTCATTCATTTAGAAATGGAATGTTCCAGTTGCCTTGCAAGTCTGTGAGGCTGCTCACTTTGAGGTATGTGAGTTCGGATGGAATTGGATTTAGGGTGTGTTCTTTAAGTATCTTACCATTACTCCACCACCTGTCCTCCCAAATGTTGATGATGTGGCCATCTATAGGATTTAGGTAGGAGTTGTCTTCTATGAATGCCTTGCCTTCGAAAGCAACTCATCCAAGTCTCGAGAGGTTATGGAGCTTTGCCACATCATATTTCCCAAAGCGGTCCCTCATTCCATCACACCACAACAATTGGCGATTAGAAGCTAGTTCCCACGAGTGCTTGAAGAGCAGAGATTGATTCTAGTATCTCATCTTCTTCATTCCAAGACCTCCTTTGTCCTTGCCGCAGCAGATCTTGTCCCAAGCTATAAGAGCTAATGGGTGTGCCTTGTGAGCACCACCCCATATGAAATTCCAAATTGTGCTATCGATCCAATCACAGAGTTGCAGGGGGAGACAGGCCGTTTGCATGATGTATGTAGGGATCGCAATGAGGGTGGCTTTGGCAAGGCACACCCTGCCCGCCAGAGAAAGGCTTCTCACCGTCCAAGCTTGTATTCTATTTGACATTGTATTGAATACCTCGTTATAGGTCTGCTTCGACACCTTGTGATGGATGATAAGTACTCCAAGGTACTTCCGTAGCTCTTCTGTGGATTGGAATCCCACCAATCTCTTTATCCTTCTTCTCATGGCCGTGTTTATTTTTGAAGCAAGACTTTCTTGGGACAATCATTTTTATATGACCATGTTGCTTGTAGAAAAAATAGTTTCTCTATTTAAGATCTTTGCTTCATTGGTTTTCATTGCAATCTTATCCTTCTTCTTTCTCTTTTTTTACATATTTTGTTCTACTACTACTGGTTCCAACATTGATTGAAAGGTTGGTAAAGTTTTATTTGTAATTCTTTGATCTCCCTTCCTCCTGAATTAACACAACTTTAAATTTTTGAAAGTACTATTTTTCTTTAATGGTGTTATAATTCACCTGGAACTAACCAACTCAAGAGGAAGTCAATTAATAAGAAACTTTATAAGGAATGACTTACTTATGTCCATATCAATTGATTTAATTTTTTCTGCTAGGTTTTCCATACATGTTACACGATCAATAATGGATTGCGACCAATTAAACTCCTTAGTAGTCAACTCATTTATTTAAATTTCTATAAAAGATTTATTCAGTTATATCTTACATTGAGTACTCTTTTTTATTTTTAGTATGAATTCCCTAAAATTGTCCATTTTGAGCATTGATGGCTTAACATTTCCATCTATCATCATCGCATCAAATCAAGTATAGTTTATCGGACCTCTTCCAAGTCTCATAAAATATCTAATCATCTTATGTACTTTTCTTTAAGATGTGTACATGATTATGTTATGAGGCTCAATCAATATCCAAATTCATGACGTCGAAATGAATTGAATTTGTTTAGAGCAATCCACATATCCCAGCCCACTAAACTTGATCATTCCATTTCTCACACCAAACAGATTTGAAGAGTCTATAACATATTATACAAGTCCATATATTAATGTTTTGAGTAACCAATACATAATTTTCAAAGAATAAGCAAAATGTAGATGCATTTATGTCCACATTTGGTGGTTACACAAACACGTCTTCAATAATAATGATGCTAATAGAAACAAACTTTAATTTATTATAAACTATTTTAGTTTATATGGATGTTATCTTCATATATACATTCACATTTACTCATTAGATAATTGTCCATTAAATTTTATAAATTTCATCAGTGGACCATCTTTGGGTGACCATATAGAAATTTAATAAAATAGTTAATTGTTCCATCACACTTTACTAGCATCATTTACATTATAAATAATTGAAAAACAAATAGTTGAAGTATATGTTTAAAGAATCATGCCCACTACGCAAGGCTCTAGTAGAGTTCCAACAATGACGATTGGCCTGAAAGACTACCATTGGGCTTAGCTGTGCACTTTGTCCTCACTCATGACTAGTCACCCATCCTAGTATTACTCTGGGCTGAGCATGCTTAACCATAGAGCTCTTTAGCGATGGGCTCCCTGAAAAGGAGGTGAACCTTGGTGATATGGGTAGTCCAGTTGTTCCTTTTAAGATCTTTTATCCGAGGCCTCAAATCATGGGATGTTACAATATGTTTAGCATTCACATAAACATTCAACTATTATACATTTAACTTCTTAATATGGAATACTTTTGGGAGAATCAATCAATTGGAAGACTAGTAATGTCGATTGTAAGAAAATTTTCTTATAAATTTTTAATAGATCTTCCAATCTAATTTGATTCAGCCAAACATTCATTATCATGTTACGTACAAGATAGATAATTGCCTTAATCTATGACTAAGATTCTTGATGTTCTCTTCTTGTAGAGGTTGAGTCGAATCTTTCCCTTTGGATCTCTACAATCTTATTATTTTTGTGGAAAAGCCTACTTCTTTTGAAAACCCTATTATTCCATCGCCTTCAACTAACAAAACCTTCCATTGTGAATTCTCCTCAATATTTCCTTTGTTTTCCTTTCTCAGTATCTAGATGGTGATAGAACAAATGATTGTGATAACCCTTTCCCCTTCACACCCTATTCCTTTTCTAGACTCCTTATAATTGTGATGACCCAGTTTATAGGGTTTCTATAACAAATAACTATTTGAGGTCCATGGGTGATCATTGTTGGTTAATCCCAAGTCAAGGTGACTTTTCTTTAACAACAGATTCTTTTGACCCACAAGTATGACTATAATGCCATCAGAGATCCAACAATAACCACCCAAGGCCATTTATGTACATGAAGATGGTTAATATTGTTGGTTATGTATGCCTAGAGAGCCAATCATGTGATGATTATAATGGCATATTGTATAAAAATGATTTGATTATTAATACAAGGCAAGCATCCAATTTTTTTGTTTAATTCAGTATGAGATAGTGATATAACATTATAAATGTCTAGAGAATAATATTACTCAATGACATATGTGTTACAACCCCACTTTGTTTTGGGTTCATTTGCTGAGAAATGTAATTTCTCATATTAATGATATTTGGACAAATAAAGATATAATTTTTTTTGAATAAATGGATTTCGTTTACAATAGCCTTGATGATTTTTTTGTGGGTTTTATTGGCTATTAGTCCCAATAACAAGGAAGAGACAAAAGGAACTCCATTTTTTTTTGGTGAACCTAGCGTGTGTCCTTTTCCATTGATGAGAAGAAACGAGTATGTACAATGCCTAGGGTAGAGCCCAACAAAAGGAAGAAACAAAAGACAAACAACAAAACAAAAACAAAACTAACTGTACACAATCATCCATGTATCGATTTTGTATATATACAGACTTGCTTCCAAATCCTTCCCGCACTCCTACTAAAACTGCAAAAAAAATCCTTTGATTTCTTTCCTGCCATAATCTTTGACAGATAAGTCCTGCAGCAGTCTTCCTCTCTCCCAAGTATCCCAAGATATCTTCCAAACACCTGGGATTAGCACCATACTCATCGTGAAAGAAGGCCCAAATCTCAAAACTTAAACAACAACCAAAGATCAAATGCTCCATATCTTCCTTATCGGAGCAACAGAGAGCGCATCTAGGCGCCATGGAAAATCCAATTCTCATCAAATAATTGCAAGTAGGAATCTTTCTCAAAAAGCACTTCCAAAGAAACCATGAGCAGCTCCTCGGGAAACTTGACTTCCACACCCATCTCGCCCATCTCACCTCTTCAGAACTTCTTCTAGCAATCTCCCACCCACCCTTTATCCTGAACTCATTTCTTCCCTTATAAAGAACAGTGTCCTCTTTATCCTTGAGATCATTCATAACAGAAACCACCCTTCTAATCGTCTCCACTCCCCGAATATTAGGGAGTTCCCACTTATCACTCAGCAGGCACTCGTGGATTCTACAGAAAGGTCCTTTCCCCAATCTGAGAATGAGATGATCATCAAACATATCCAACAGAGTCTTCTTCCCAGGGATCCAAGGATCGTACCAAAATAGAAATTTTTTTCCATTTCCAACAGAAAAATCAATGTTTGTTCGGAGCAGACCCCTAACATTGAGCAACTTCCTCCATACCGAGCTGGTCATGGATTTGCATCCAATCGACCAAACAGATGTCTCCCTAATATACTTTTCATGTAACCATTTGACCCACATCGTCTCCTTTCTGTTTGCAACATCCCAAAGGTTTTTAAGAAGCCCAACTTTTGACCAATCACCCACCAAACGAACACCCAGACCACCTTCAACTTTAGGCTTACAAATCTGTTCCCAAGAGACCGTATGTAACTTTTTATGATCATCAGAATCACCCCATATGAATTTCTCATATGTCCTTCAATATCCTTGATCACTTCTTTTGGCAGGGGAAAAGCAGCTGACCAAAAAATATGATAAGTGGACAAAGTCGAGATGACTAATTCCACCCTCCCTGCAAAAGAAAGTAATTTGCCTTTCCAAACATCCACCCTTTTCCAAGGCAACAACTTTATTCACATGGTGCACAAGGCCATTCACATCTTGTCACCTCTCACTAGGCAACAACTTTATTCACATGGCGCACAAGGCCATTCACATCTTGTCACCTCTCACTAGGAAACAACTTAAAACAAAGGCTTACAAGCCCAACTCATCTTGTTACTTCTTTCTCAGTAACAAAAACATAATGGCACATATGACCAATCAATTCTTATCAAATAAACATCATAGCTCATACCTGGCTATGATCATCAACTCATGAGACCTGCATGATTCTCACACATGATAATAGACTTATCTGGTTTACAACACATCATGCAATACAGGGTAACACCACTATTCCCTTACCAGTGTTAGGGTTTACCATCAATTAGGGCTTTCTCTCACATATCATTACCCTTCATTAAGAATAGGGTTTTCCATTATTAACCATTTAGGTTTTCAAGATCATATTATCAATGATCAAACCCTAGTTCATTGCTCCCCACATCTAGGAGCCAACATTTATACCATAAATATTCAATCATACTTATTTATTCTCATCAATTATCATTAAATGATTATCATCACAAGGTATGAGTATCTCTCTCATCCTTAAGTTGAGAATTAACAAAACGACCATGTTAGGTCACTTTCAATTCAGCTCTAAGTCAAGCATAGACCACCACGGCCGTGCTACCTTGCACGGTCGTGCAAAGTAAAGCTACCACGGCCGTGCTACCTTGCACGGTCGTGCTGAGTAAAGTCGCCACGGCCGTGCTACCTTGCACGGTCGTGCTACATAGGATCATCACATGAATCATATTTATATATGAATTCTATTATTTGATCCTTTCAACTTGATTAGGTCACATCAACCCTTCAATCATATGCATACAACTATGATTAACATAGGGTACCAAGTCATTGGTCCTATAAGCAATTAGGGATGCATTCCCAATTAGGGTTTCTCATGAAATCACCCTCAACCAGGGTTCCACATGGATGCACCCTCAATTAGGGTTTCACTTGGAATCACCCTCAACTAGGGTTTCACATGGAATCACCCTCAACTAGGGTTTCACATTGAATCACCCTCAACTAGGGTTTCACATGGAATCACCCTCAACTAGGGTTGAATTCAATAACCCTGTCAATTAGGGTTTATGTTCATGTTTAGGGTTTCATGATCTCTTTGATTAAGGATCATAACCTTATACACCACATGATTCATATTCATGTATGAATTCATGCTATCAGCTTCTTAACTTGATTAGGTCATATCAACCCTTCAATCAATTACATACAACTATGATTTACATAGTGTACCAAGTCATTGATCTTATCAGCAATTAGGGTTCATCCCTTAATTGACACTAATCACTTAGGTACTATTAGGGTTTTAACCTTTGTTCCTTTATTGGTTAACATTACTAACCATCATTGGATCAATAGTACATTCATCATCACATTGGACCTCCATTACATAAGGTATCCAAAGGAATTAGGGTTTACTATTCATCCTAATTAGTGATTTCACATGTAGGCAACCTCTTAATAGGGTTATACATGAAATCGGCCTCAATTAGGGTTTACATCATGTATTGGATCCATGCATTTGCTATGCATTAATGACTAGTACCATTAAAGGTATCTCCCACCTAATCACATTCGGTTTTCAAAAAGGGTTGATCCATTGGACCTTTAATGACATAAGGTATCCAATTGAATTAGGGTTTCCAATGTTGATTCCTTCAATCATTGGATTCATGGAACCAATCATCAATTGGACCTATACCCATACTTCAATTGAGTTTAAATAGGTCAACCTTCAACTTATTTGACCCTTAATTAACCCTCAATTGGTCGTCAATTAGGGTTTGATTCAATTGAATTAGGGTTTGGAATCGATGATTCAACAACACTAATCAATGTAAGACTAGTTGCTTTGAAACCATTGAACCATCATCCAAGTTGGGTATGACCTGACCCCAAACGGTCTTGAGGTCGTTTGGATGACCTCCAAACGGTCTTGAGACCGTTTTCCCATCATATCACTCAAATCCAAGCCATCCAATTAAGGTTTGGATCATTGGATTGATCACCAAATCAGCATTGCATTGTATAACAACTTGGCACCTTTAGACCTTCAAACACCTAACCATACTCAACCCTAGACCTCCAAACGGTCTTGGGTGACCACCAAACGGTCTTGAGACCGTTTGGATGAGCTCCAAACGGTCTTGAGACCGTTTGACCATCATATCACTCCAATCCAAGCAATCTAATTAGGGTTTGGTTCATTGAAGTGCTCACCAAATCAGCAATCTATTACAGATCAACTTGATATCTTTAGACCTTCAACCACTGAACTATACTCAACCCTAGACCTTCAAACGGTCTTGGGTGACCACCAAACGGTCTTGAGACCGTTTGGATGACCTCCAAACGGTCTTGAGACCGTTTTCCCATCCAACCTTTGGACTCTAGTGAAAATTCATCATGGATTGGTCTATCGAGTTGATCAACAAATCAGCATTTAGTTGCAGTATGATTTGGTACCTTTGGACCTTCAATTGGTCAACTATACTTGACCCCAGACCTCCAAACGGTCTTGGGGTGATCCCCAAATGGTCTTGAGACCGTTTGGGTGATCCCCAAACGGTCTTGAGACCGTTTGGGCTAATCAACCCAAAATCTCAACTTAACTCATTGGAATTTCAGCACTATTTTCAATTAGGGTTTGCCTAATTGATTAGTCTTCAACTCATGATACTTTGGAATTAACCCCTCAAATTTGGAGGGTCATTAACCAACATCATTATGAACAAAAATCTCATACGGTCAACTCTTGGTCAACGCATTCAAACGGTCTTGAGACCGTTTGCCCAAGCAGGTCAAGTTGATCAGGTTGAAAATCAGCACTTAATCCAATTAGGTTTCCCTAATTGATTAGGCTTCAACTCACGATTCCTTGGGAGTTAACCCATAAAACTTGGTGAGTCATTAGCCAACATAATTAGGATAAAAAATATCATACGGTCAACGCTTGGTCAACGCACTCAAACGGTCTTGATACCGTTTTCCCAAGCAGGTCAAGTTAATCAGATTGAAAATCAGCACATAATTCAATTCGATTGCCTAATTGATTGGCCTTCAACTCTCGATTCCTTTGGAGTTAATCCATAAAATTTGGAGGGTTATCAGCCTACATAATTACGAATAAAATTCCCAAACGGTCAACGCTTGGTCAACCATCTCAAACGGTCTTGAGACCGTTTGCTCCCAAACGGTCTCAAACCATTTGCCCTTAAACGGTTTGCTGAAACCGCATAGCCAATCAAATTAAAACGATTTGGAGTAGCTATCAAAACGGTTTTGCTTGGTAATTTTCTTTGGATAATCATCTAGGATGATGTCATCATCCCCTTCCTTCGAACAACCAAGAACAACAACCGTTCTTGATGGAAATTGCAGCAAGAAACAAGAGTGCATCAAATTGAAGAAATCAATCAACAAAGCATAGAGAATTGATGCAATAGCAATGTTTAAGGGTTTGAGTTATAAAACCCGCCTCCAATTGAGCTCCAAAGCTCCAAGCTCACGCCATTAATGGTGGATGAAGCTCTTGCAACTCCCCCTAGGCTCGTCCTCAAGCTTTTGATTGCAAAAGTTGGCTAGGGTTGAAGAGGAGATCGAAATAAGAAGGAATCCATAATTTATTTTCGATTTCCACCATGAAATCAAGGAGAACGAAGGTCAAGGGCTCACCCACAGGTTGGGGACGTGCTCCCTGATCCTCCCTAGCTCCTTGGTCGGTTTTGCAAGCAAGGGAAAGAAGAAAATCCGAAATAGCCTTTCATTTGGCTTGAAAAAGGCACTTTTATAAGGAAATTGATGAGAGAGAAAATGCATTATTAAAATGCATTAAATTCCAAAAATATGGCCGCCTCTTCCCCCTCAAATCCCTTAAGGACGAGGAACCTTCCTTTGCCTTTAATTCTCCTTCATTATCCTTGATTTAAAGAAAAATCAAATTAAGCACCTTAATGCTTATTATATTAATATCCATATGTGAGTGGGTTTTCTTTTTCTTATAATAAGGTGAGTGGAATTTCACCTACTTAGGATATTTTCGTTCCTTATCTTGGCAAAGGAACGTTCATCCTTATTAAAAATCAACCCAAAACATTTTGGTTGAAAGCCCTTCAATTAATTTTATTCATTTTTGCCCTAAATCAAATTAGGGTTTCAATTAGGCATTAATCTTGATTATTTTAATATCAAGATTCTCTCTCCTCCAACTTAATTCAAATGAGGCACCCATCTCATTTTTTTTGCTCTAAATGTTTCCAAGAAACATTAGGGACCTTATTGAAGTGGTAATTTGCATATTGAACCCTAGGTTTTGGGTAAATTGCACTTTTCACCAAAACTAGGTTTTAATGCACAACACTGCTTTACAAGCTTAATCTTGGTGCCCGAGCTTGTGAAAGCCATACCACTACATCATATTCATTCTTATGATGTCTCAACATCAGAGGAACATCTTACCATGCAACATTTGCAATTTAACCCCTCAACTTGGGTAATTTGCACTTTGGTCCAAAATAAGCAAACATTACTTCAACATTGTTCAAACAGGACCAAAATTGAAACATAAGTTTCTCATGAGCCCTAATTACTTTTCACAAGATAAGATTAAGAATCTTCTTAACCTTATTAAGAAAAACAATCTAGGGTTAATTCATAACCCAGGTCAGGGATGTTACAAATTATAAACCCCTAACAAGGATTTCGTCCTCGAAATCCCAGGAAAAGGAGGAACATATTGTTCATTAATCATGCCCTCAAGTCTCCACATATCATCTTAATATCATGGAGATATCATGAACTCTATGATTCCACACAAAGCTCCTTTCATTAGCTCAACCTCATCAATGTTTATGCAGAGCATAAACCCCTAACATATGATGTCCATATTATTGAAAGGAAGAAACATAAAAGAACATACTTCAATCATTACTCAAGAATATATACCAAAAGAGAAACATATATATCTAACAGAGATAATTTACTCAGTAATCCTTTAACAAACTCTATGTAATTGGGATTGTTCACATAGTTCTTCTTATTAGTTGGAAATGCCACATAGCTTTTCCCTTTTTGATTGGGAATGACACATAGCTCTTCCCTTTTTGTTGGGGATGACACATAGCTTTCCCTTTTTGATTGGGAATGACACATAGATCTTACCTTTTTGATTGGGAATGACACATAGCTCTTCCCTTTTTGTTGGGGATGACACATAGCTTTCCCTTTTTTATTGGGAATGACACATAGCTCTTCCCTTTTTGTTGGGGATGACACATAGCTTTCCCTTTTTGATTGGGAATGACACATAGCTCTTCCCTTTTTGATTGGGAATGACACATAGCTCTTCCCTTATTGTTGGGGATGACACATAGCTTTCCCTTTTTGATTGGGAATGACACATAGCTCTTCCCTTTTTGTTTAGGGTTGGAATTGCACAAAGCATCTTCCTTTATTGGAATTGCACAAAGCATCTTCCTTTATTGGAATTGCACAAAGCATCTTCCTTTATTGGAATTGCACAAAGCATCTTACTTTATTGGAATTGCACAAAGAATCTTCCTTTATTGATTCAATATTTCTTATTTCATGATACTCATTAGATTGTCTCAGAATGACTACTTGATCAGAGCAATAAAAAAGATAACAATCTAAGAGTTTCATACTTGCCTTATCTTCAATGATCATATACCTGGCCAGGGTATATAAGTATTGAGATTAGGTAGTATGCACTTACATGCTATCATATTCCTTGCTTTTCATATCATTATACACACACGATTTTCCCTTGTTCCAACATGACTAAGTCATTTAGGAACTCTTTTAAAGCTCAAACTTTCTGTATTAAGGACTGATAATCTAGGTTGTAAGGCTAGTATCCAGTCCACTATATGCATTACTGTTGCCCTAATCTGCCCAATAAGAGCATGATCATAGGATTCTCTATCCTGATCAGGTCTTAATGGGGATTCTCAGGCACTCATACTATTCTCGTCTGATCCCTTGCACCTCTTCTTGGTGCAACAACATTGCCCTCAGCAATGTGTTTCTTGTGTTCTCCAGTCATTTTAAACTTTACCCTTTTTCTACACAAGCATAAATCATTATAGGGTATACTGGAGGACACTAACACAGACTCAAAAACTTAGTCCTATGTCTCTGTAGACTCAGCGAACCTAGAGCTCTGATACCACTAAATTGTGACGACCGTCTCGCGAAAACAAGATTAACTAATGCGGAAGCGTTCATCAAGCAGCGGATTAGCGAAAATCACTAAAAATTAAAACTTTTTGCAAAGGGATCCATTCATAGGAAAACTCTTTCATTCAGAACCAAAGTAAAACTTTACATCCTCGTTCATATATATACATCTCATGTACTTTTGCTTCTCGAGGAATACAAACATTAACTACTCTGTCTTAACTGTACACAGGTAGTATAAAACCCTCGAGGCACTAAGCCAAAATCTCGAAATCATTAACTACTACTCCAAGGACCTCAGAGTACAGAGACTACACATAGGACTTCTATATACATCTGAACATGACATGACAGTCAATGTCTCCACTTGAGACTTTACTGCTGTCCCTGCTACTGCTGATGTCCTTCACCTCCTGAAGGATTCCTGTCTCCTCGTCCGCGTCCACCTAAAAATGTGGTTCCCACGGGGGTGAGACAATTATAAAAATTGCCCCAGTGAGAGATATAACTCTCCGCCAGAAACATTATTATTGCAACTTAATAAGATAAATGTGAATAGGGAAATCATATTTATTTGACAGCAGATATTTTGATGTCTAACAGATTAAATCATTATTCTATATCAAAAGCATTGCAACTGTAACTTGATAGAATAAACATGTTACTATTCCTTTAATGAATATGAAGAACATGTATAACATCTATTCAAACTACAGAATCATTATCACTGCATTAACTCTCTTCAGTCTTAGATCATATGACTAAAGCCTGGCATTATCATTGTGGACTCATGGCCCGTAGCCATACTCTTTTCACAAGGTGTTGGGATCTTAATCCCTCATTTCAACACTGGGGCTTCTCATCCATTCTCAATTTCAATACCATAACCATGAAATCCTGGGTATTCAAACCCTTTGTTCATCACTTGAGCACTATTACCTCTTTCTCAGGTAACTAACACCTTTAGGTCATTTGACCAAGGTAAGTATGATACTTGCTACACAAGCATCCATCATGGCACTTGATGCACATTAATTCTCTTGCCACCTCTTACCAGGCACAAGGTATATTATGGCACACAAGGCCCAATTAACAATTCAAACTAATAATACATCATAGCTCATACCTGGCTATGCTCATCATCTCATAATACCTGCATGGTTAGCACATATAATAGCAGTACATCAATTATCTATCAATACCATGCAAAAACAATGTATTAATAATTCAAGGGTATTACCCTTAATCCTTTATCAGGATTTGGGTTTCCATCACACATGGCTCATCTGAACACTGTACATCTTGTCACCTTTCACTAGGCAACAACTTTATTCACATGGCTCACAAAACCATTCACATCTTGTCACCTCTCACTAGGCAACAACTTTATTCACATGGCGCACAAGGCCATTCACATCTTGTCACCTCTCACTAGGCAACAACTTTATTCACATGGCGCACAAGGCCATTCACATCTTGTCACCTCTCACTAGGAAACAACTTAAAACAAAGGCTTACAAGCCCAACTCATCTTGTTACTTCTTTCTCAGTAACAAAAACATAATGGCACATATGGCCAATCAATTCTTATCAAATAAACATCATAGCTCATACCTGGCTATGATCATCAACTCATGAGACCTGCATGATTGTCACACATGATAATAGACTTATCAGGTTTACAACACATCATGCAATACAGGGTAACACCACTATTCCCTTACCAGTGTTAGGATTTACCATCAATTAGAGATTTCTCTCACATATCATTACCCTTCATTAAGAATAGGGTTTTCCATTATTAACCATTTAGGTTTTCAAGATCATATTATCAATGATAAAACCCTAGTTCATTGCTCCCCACATCTAGGAGCCAACATTTATACCATAAGTATTCAATCATACTTATTTATTCTCATCAATTATCATTAAATGATTATCATCACAAGGTATGAGTATCTCTCTCATCCTTAAGTTGAGAATTAACAAAACGACCATGTTAGGTCACTTTCAATTCAGCTCTAAGTCAAGCATAGACCACCACGGCCGTGCTACCTTGCACGGTCGTGCAAAGTAAAGCTACCACGACCGTGCTACCTTGCACGGTCGTGCTGAGTAAAGTCGCCACGGCCGTGCTACCTTGCACGGTCGTGCTACATAGGATCATCACATGAATCATATTTATATATGAATTCTATTATTTGATCCTTTCAACTTGATTAGGTCACATCAACCCTTAAATCATATGCATACAACTATGATTAACATAGGGTACCAAGTCATTGGTCCTATAAGCAATTAGGGATGCATTCCCAATTAGGGTTTCTTATGAAATCACCCTCAACTAGGGTTCCACATGGATGCACCCTCAATTAGGGTTTCACTTGGAATCACCCTCAACTAGGGTTTCACATGGAATCACCCTCAACTAGGGTTTCACATTGAATCACCCTCAACTAGGGTTTCACATGGAATCACCCTCAACTAGGGTTGAATTCAATAACCCTGTCAATTAGGGTTTATGTTCATGTTTAGGGTTTCATGATCTCTTTGATTAAGGATCATAACCCTTATACACCACATGATTCATATTCATGTATGAATTCATGCTATCAGCTTCTTAACTTGATTAGGTCATATCAACCCTTCAATCAAGTACATACAACTATGATTTACATAGTGTACCAAGTCATTGATCTTATCAGCAATTAGGGTTCATCCCTTAATTGACACTAATCACTTAGGTACTATTAGGGTTTTAACCTTTGTTCCTTTATTGGTTAACATTACTAACCATCATTGGATCAATAGTACATTCATCATCACATTGGACCTCCATTACATAAGGTATCCAAAGGAATTAGGGTTTACTATTCATCCTAATTAGTGATTTCACATGTAGGCAACCTCTTAATAGGGTTATACATGAAATCGGCCTCAATTAGGGTTTACATCATGTATTGGATCCATGCATTTGCTATGCATTAATGACTAGTACCATTAAAGGTATCTCCCACCTAATCACATTAGGTTTTCAAAAAGGGTTGATCCATTGGACCTTTAATGACATAAGGTATCCAATTGAATTAGGGTTTCCAATGTTGATTCCTTCAATCATTGGATTCATGGAACCAATCATCAATTGGACCTATACCCATACTTCAATTGAGTTTAAATAGGTCAACCTTCAACTTATTTGACCCTTAATTAACCCTCAATTGGTCGTCAATTAGGGTTGGATTCAATTGAATTAGGGTTTGGAATCGATGATTCAACAACACTAACCAATGTAAGACTAGTTGCTTTGAAACCATTGAACCATCATCCAAGTTGGGTATGACCTGACCCCAAACGGTCTTGAGGTCGTTTGGATGACCTCCAAACGGTATTGAGACCGTTTGCCCATCATATCACTCAAATCCAAGCCATCCAATTAAGGTTTGGATCATTGAATTGATCACCAAATCAGCATTGCATTGTATAACAGCTTGGTACCTTTAGACCTTCAAACACCTAACCATACTCAACCCTAGACCTCCAAACGGTCTTGGGTGACCACCAAACGGTCTTGAGACCGTTTGGATGAGCTCCAAACGGTCTTGAGACCGTTTGACCATCATATCACTCCAATCCAAGCAATCTAATTAGGGTTTGGTTCATTGAAGTGCTCACCAAATCAGCAATCTATTGCAGATCAACTTGATATCTTTAGACCTTCAACCACTGAACTATACTCAACCCTAGACCTCCAAACGGTCTTGGGTGACCACCAAACGGTCTTGAGACCGTTTGGATGACCTCCAAACGGTCTTGAGACCGTTTGCCCATCCAACCTTTGGACTCTAGTGAAAATTCATCATGGATTGGTCTATCGAGTTGATCAACAAATCAGCATTTAGTTGCAGTATGATTTGGTACCTTTGGACCTTCAATTGGTCAACTATACTTGACCCCAGACCTCCAAATGGTCTTGGGGTGATCCCCAAACGGTCTTGAGACCGTTTGGGCTAATCAACCCAAAATCTCAACTTAACTCATTGGAATTTCAGCACTATTTTCAATTAGGGTTTGCCTAATTGATTAGTCTTCAACTCATGATCCCTTTGGAATTAACCCCTCAAATTTGAAGGGTCATTAACCAACATCATTATGAACAAAAATCGCATACGGTCAATGCTTGGTCAACGCACTCAAACGGTCTTGAGACCGTTTGCCCAAGAAGGTCAAGTTGATCAGGTTGAAAATCAGCACTTAATCCAATTAGGTTTCCCTAATTGATTAGGCTTCAACTCACGATTCCTTGGGAGTTAACCCATAAAACTTGTTGAATCATTATAAAACATAATTAGGATCAAATATCTCATACGGTCAACGCTTGGTCAACCCACTCAAATGGTATTGAGACCGTTTGCCCAAGCAGGTCAAGTTAATCAGATTGAAAATCAGCACATAATTCAATTCGATTGCCTAAGTGATTGGCCTTCAACTCTCGATTCCTTTGGAGTTAATCCATCGAATTTGGAGGGTATCAGCCTACATAATTAGGAACAAAATTCCCAAACGGTCAACGCTTGGTCAACCATCTCAAACGGTATTGAGACCGTTTTCTCCCAAACGGTCTCAAACCGTTTGCCCTTAAACGGTTTGCTGAAACCGCATAGCCAATCAAATTAAAACGATTTGGAGTAGCTATCAAAACGGTTTTGCTTGGTAATTTTCTTTGGATAAGCATCTAGGATGATGTCATCATCCCCTTCCTTCGAACAACCAAGAACAGCAACCGTTCTTGATGGAAATTGCAGCAAGAAACAAGAGTGCATCAAATTGAAGAAATCAATCAACAAAGCATAGAGAATTGATGCAATAGCAATGTTTAAGGGTTTGAGTTATAAAACCCGCCTCCAATTGAGCTCCAAAGCTCCAAGCTCACGCCATTAATGGTGGATGAAGCTCTTGAAACTCCCCCTAGGCTCGTCCTCAAGCTTTTGATTGCAAAAGTTGGCTAGGGTTGAAGAGGAGATCGAAATAAGAAGGAATCCATAATTTATTTTCAATTTCCACCATGAAATCAAGGAGAACGAAGGTCAAGGGCTCACCCACAGGTTGGGGACGTGCTCCCTGCTCCTCCCTAGCTCCTTGGTCGGTTTTTCAAGCAAGGGAAAGAAGAAAATCCGAAATAGCCTTTCATTTGGCTTGAAAAAGGCACTTTTATAAGGAAATTGATGAGAGAGAAAATGCATTATTAAAATGCATTAAATTCCAAAAATATGGCCGCCTCTTCCCCCTCAAATCCCTTAAGGACGAGGCACCTTCCTTTGCCTTTAATTCTCCTTCATTATCCTTGATTTAAAGAAAAATCAAATTAATCACCTTAATGCTTATTATATTAATATCCATATGTGAGTGGGTTTTCTTTTTCTTATTAATCCTTATTCAAAATCAACCCAAAACATTTTGGTTGAAAGCCCTTCAATTATTTTTATTCATTTTTGCCCTAAATCAAATTAGGGTTTCAATTAGGCATTAATCTTGATTATTTTAATATCAAGATTCTCTCTCCTCCAACTTAATTCAAATGAGGCACCCATCTCATTTTATTTGCTCTACATGTTTCCAAGAAACATTAGGGACCTTATTGAAGTGGTAATTTGCATATTGAACCCTAGGTTTTGGGTAAATTGCACTTTTCACCAAAACTAGGTTTTAATGCACAACACTGCTTTACAAGCTTAATCTTGGTGCCTGAGCTTGTGAAAGCCATACCACTACATCATATTCATTCTTATGATGTCTCAACATCAGAGGAACATCTTACCATGCAACATTTGCAATTTAACCCCTCAACTTGGGTAATTTGCACTTTGGTCCAAAATAAGCAAACATTACTTCAACATTGTTCAAACAGGACCAAAATTGAAACATAAGTTTCTCATGAGCCCTAATTACTTTTCACAAGATAAGATTAAGAATCTTCTTAACCTTATTAAGCAAAACAATCTAGGGTTAATTCATAACCCAGGTCAGGGATGTTACAAATTATAAACCCCTAACAAGGATTTCGTCCTCGAAATCCCAGGAAAAGGAGGAACATATTGTTCATTAATCATGCCCTCAAGTCTCCACATATCATCTTAATATCATGGAGATATCATGAACTCTGTGATTCCACACAAAGCTCCTTTCATTAGCTCAACCTCATCAATGTTTATGCAGAGCATAAACCCCTAACATATGATGTCCATATTATTGAAAGGAAGAAACATAAAAGAACATACTTCAATCATTACTCAAGAATATATACCAAAAGAGAAACATATATATCTAACAGAGATAATTTACTCAGTAATCCTTTAACAAACTCTATGTAATTGGGATTGTTCACATAGTTCTTCTTATTAGTTGGAAATGCCACATAGCTTTTCCCTTTTTGATTGGGAATGATACATAGCTCTTCCCTTTTTGTTGGGGATGACACATAGCTTTCCCTTTTTGATTGGGAATGACACATAGCTCTTACCTTTTTGATTGGGAATGACACATAGCTCTTCCCTTTTTGTTGGGGATGACACATAGCTTTCCCTTTTTGATTGGGAATGACACATAGCTCTTCCCTTTTTGTTGGGGATGACACATAGCTTTCCCTTTTTGATTGGGAATGACACATAGCTCTTTCCTTTTTTATTGGGAATGACACATAGCTCTTCCCTTTTTGTTGGGGATGACACATAGCTTTCCCTTTTTGATTGGGAATGACACATAGCTCTTCCCTTTTTGTTTAGGGTTGGAATTGCACAAAGCATCTTCCTTTATTGGAATTGCACAAAGCATCTTCCTTTATTGGAATTGCACAAAGCATCTTCCTTTATTGGAATTGCACAAAGCATATTCCTTTATTGGAATTGCACAAAGCATCTTCCTTTATTGATTCAATATTTCTTATTTCATGATACTCATTAGATTGTCTCAGAATGACTACTTGATCAGAGCAATCAAAAAGATAACAATCTAAGAGTTTCATACTTGCCTTATCTTCAATGATCATATACCTGGCCAGGGTATATAAGTATTGAGATTAGGTAGTATGCACTTACATGCTATCATATTCCTTGCTTTTCATATCATTATACACACACGATTTTCCCTTGTTCCAACATGACTAAGTCATTTAGGAACTCTTTTAAAGCTCAAACTTTCTGTATTAAGGACTGATAATCTAGGTTGTAAGGCTAGTATCCAATCCACTATATGCATTACTGTTGCCCTAATCTGCCCAATAAGATCATGATCATAGGATTCTCTATCCTGATCAGGTCTTAATGGGGATTCTCAGGCACTCATACTATTCTCGTCTGATCCCTTGCACCTCTTCTTGGTGCAACAACATTACCCTCAGCAATGTGTTTCTTGTGTTCTCCAGTCATTTTAAACTTTACCCTTTTTCTACACAAGCAGAAATCATTATAGGGTATACTGGAGGACACTAACACAGACTCAACAACTTAGTCCTATGTCTCTGTAGACTCAGCGAACCTAGAGCTCTGATACCACTAAATTGTGACGACCGTCTCGCGAAAACAAGATTAACTAATGCGGAAGCGTTCATCAAGCAGCGGATTAGCAAAAATCACTAAAAATTAAAACTTTTTGCAAAGGGATCCATTCATAGGAAAACTCTTTCATTCAGAACCAAAGTAAAACTTTACATCCTGGTTCATATATATACATCTCATGTACTTTTGCTTCTCGAGGAATACAGACATTAACTACTATGTCTTAACTGTACACAGGTAGTATAAAACCCTCGAGGCACTAAGCCAAAATCTCGAAATCATTAACTACTACTCCAAGGACCTGAGAGTACAGAGACGACACATAGGACTTCTATATACATCTGAACATGACATGACAGTCAATGTCTCCACTTGAGACTTTACTGCTGTCCCTGCTACTGCTGATGTCCTTCACCTCCTGAAGGATTCCTGTCTCCTCGTCCGCGTCCACCTAAAAATTTGGTTCCCACGGGGGTGAGACAATTATAAAAATTTCCCCAGCGAGAGATATAACTCTCCGCCAAAAACATTATTATTGCAACTTAATAAGATAAATGTGAATAGGGAAATCATATTTATTTGATAGTAGATATTTTGATGTCTAACAGATTAAATCATTATTCTATATCAAATGCATTGCAACTGTAACTTGATAGAATAAACATGTTACTATTCCTTTAATGAATATGAAGAACATGTATAACATCTATTCAAACTACAGAATCATTATCACTGCATTAACTCTCTTCAGGCTTAGATCATATGACTAAAGCCTGGCATTATCATTGTGGAGTCATGGCCCGTAGCCATACTCTTTTCACAAGGTGTTGGGATCTTAATCCCTCATTTCAACACTGGGGCTTCTCATCCATTCTCAATTTCAATACCATAACCATGAAATCCTGGGTATTCAAACCCTTTGTTCATCACTTGAGAACTATTACCTATTTCTCAGGTAACTAACACCTTTAGGTCATTTGACCAAGGTAAGTATGATACTTGCTACACGAGCATCCATCATGGCACTTGATGCACATTAATTCTCTTGCCACCTCTTACCAGGCACAAGGTATATTATGGCACACAAGGCCCATTTAACAATTCAAACTAATAATACATCATAGCTCATACCTGGCTATGCTCATCATCTCATAATACCTGCATGGTTAGCACATATAATAGCAGTACATCAATTATCTATCAATACCATGCAAAAACAATGTATTAATAATTCAAGGGTATTACCCTTAATCCTTTATCAGGATTTGGGTTTCCATCACACATGGCTCATCAGAACACTGTACATCTTGTCACCTTTCACTAGTCAACAACTTTATTCACATGGCTCACAAAACCATTCACATCTTGTCACCTCTCACTAGGCAACAACTTTATTCACATGGCGCACAAGGCCATTCACATCTTGTCACCTCTCACTAGGCAACAACTTTATTCACATGGCGCACAAGGCCATTCACATCTTGTCACCTCTCACTAGGAAACAACTTAAAACAAAGGATTACAAGCCCAACTCATCTTGTTACTTCTTTCTCAGTAACAAAAACATAATGGCACATATGGCCAATCAATTCTTATCAAATAAACATCATAGCTCATACCTGGCTATGATCATCAACTCATGAGACCTGCATGATTGTCACACATGATAATAGACTTATCAGGGTTACAACACATCATGCAATACAGGGTAACACCACTATTCCCTTACCAGTGTTAGGGTTTACCATCAATTAGGGCTTTCTCTCACATATCATTACCCTTCATTAAGAATAGGGTTTTCCATTATTAACCATTTAGGTTTTCAAGATCATATTATCAATGATCAAACCCTAGTTCATTGCTCCCCACATCTAGGAGCCAACATTTATACCATAAGTATTCAATCATACTTATTTATTCTCATCAATTATCATTAAATGATTATCATCACAAGGTATGAGTATCTCTCTCATCCTTAAGTTGAGAATTAACAAAACGACCATGTTAGGTGACTTTCAATTCAGCTCTAAGTCAAGCATAGACCACCACGGCCGTGCTACCTTGCACGGTCGTGCAAAGTAAAGCTACCACGGCCGTGCTACCTTGCACGGTCGTGCTGAGTAAAGTCGCCACAGCCGTGCTACCTTGCACGGTCGTGCTACATAGGATCATCACATGAATCATATTTATATATGAATTCTATTATTAGATCCTTTCAACTTGATTAGGTCACATCAACCCTTCAATCATATGCATACAACTATGATTAACATAGGGTACCAAGTCATTGGTCCTATAAGCAATTAGGGATGCATTCCCAATTAGGGTTTCTCATGAAATCACCCTCAACCAGGGTTCCACATGGATGCACCCTCAATTAGGGTTTCACTTGGAATCACCCTCAACTAGGGTTTCACATGGAATCACCCTCAACTAGGGTTTCACATTGAATCACCCTCAACTAGGGTTTCACATGGAATCACCCTCAACTAGGGTTGAATTCAATAACCCTATCAATTAGGGTTTATGTTCATGTTTAGGGTTTCATGATCTCTTTGATTAAGGATCATAACCCTTATACACCACATGATTCATATTCATGTATGAATTCATTCTATCAGCTTCTTAACTTGATTAGGTCATATCAACCCTTAAATCAAGTACATACAACTATGATTTACATAGTGTACCAAGTCATTGATCTTATCAGCAATTAGGGTTCATCCCTTAATTGACACTAATCACTTAGGTACTATTAGGGTTTTAACCTTTGTTCCTTTATTGGTTAACATTACTAACCATCATTGGATCAATAGTACATTCATCATCACATTGGACCTCCATTACATAAGGTATCCAAAGGAATTAGGGTTTACTATTCATCCTAATTAGTGATTTCACATGTAGGCAACCTCTTAATAGGGTTATACATGAAATCAGCCTCAATTAGGGTTTACATCATGTATTGGATCCATGCATTTGCTACGCATTAATTACTAGTACCATTAAAGGTATCTCCCACCTAATCACATTAGGTTTTCAAAAAGGGTTGATCCATTGGACCTTTAATGACATAAGGTATCCAATTGAATTAGGGTTTCCAATGTTGATTCCTTCAATCATTGGATTCATGGAACCAATCATCAATTGGACCTATACCCATACTTCAATTGAGTTTAAATAGGTAAACCTTCAACTTATTTGACCCTTAATTAACCCTCAATTGGTCGTCAATTAGGGTTTGATTCAATTGAATTAGGGTTTGGAATCGATGATTCAACAACACTAATCAATGTAAGACTAGTTGCTTTGAAACCATTGAACCATCATCCAAGTTGGGTATGACCTGACCCCAAATGGTCTTGAGGTCATTTGGATGACCTCCAAACGGTCTTGAGACCGTTTGCCCATCATATCACTCAAATCCAATCCATCCAATTAAGGTTTGGATCATTGGATTGATCACCAAATCAGCATTGCATTGTATAACAGCTTGGCACCTTTAGACCTTCAAACACCTAACCATACTCAACCCTAGACCTCCAAACGGTCTTGAGACCGTTTGGATGAGCTCCAAACGGTCTTGAGACCGTTTGACCATCATATCACTCCAATCCAAGCAATCTAATTAGGGTTTGGTTCATTGAAGTGCTCACCAAATCAACAATCTATTGCAGATCAACTTGATATCTTTAGACCTTCAACCACTGAACTATACTCAACCCTAGACCTCCAAACGGTCTTGGGTGACCACCAAACGGTCTTGAGACCGTTTGGATGACCTCCAAACGGTCTGGAGACCGTTTGCCCATCCAACCTTTGGACTCTAGTGAAAATTCATCATGGATTGGTCTATCGAGTTGATCAACAAATCAGCATTTAGTTGCAGTATGATTTGGTACCTTTGGACCTTCAATTGGTCAACTATACTTGACCCCAGACCTCAAAACGGTCTTGGGGTGATCCCCAAACGGTCTTGAGACCGTTTGGGTGATCCCCAAACGGTCTTGAGACCGTTTGGGCTAATCAACCCAAAATCTCAACTTAACTCATTGGAATTTCAGCACTATTTTCAATTAGGGTTTGCCTAATTGATTAGTCTTCAACTCATGATCCCTTTGGAATTAACCCCTCAAATTTGGAGGGTCATTAACCAAAATCATTATGAACAAAAATCTCATACGGTCAACGCTTGGTCAACGCACTCAAACGGTCTTGAGACCGTTTGCCCAAGCAGGCCAAGTTGATCAGGTTGAAAATCAGCACTTAATCCAATTAGGTTTCCCTAATTGATTAGGCTTCAACTCACGATTCCTTGGGAGTTAACCCATAAAACTTGGTGAGTCATTAGCCAAAATAATTAGGATCAAAAATATCATACGGTCAACGCTTGGTCAACGCACTCAAACGGTCTTGAGACCGTTTTCCCAAGCAGGTCAAGTTAATCAGATTGAAAATCAGCACATAATTCAATTCGATTGCCTAATTGATTGGCCTTCAACTCTCGATTCCTTTGGAGTTAATCCATAAAATTTGGAGGGTTATCAGCCTACATAATTAGGAATAAAATTCCCAAACGGTCAACGCTTGGTCAACCATCTCAAACGGTCTTGAGACCGTTTTCTCCCAAACGGTCTCAAACCGTTTGCCCTTAAACGGTTTGCTGAAACCGCATAGCCAATCAAATTAAAACGATTTGGAGTAGCTATCAAAACGGTTTTGCTTGGTAATTTTCTTTGGATAATCATCTAGGATTATGTCATCATCCCCTTCATTCGAACAACCAAGAACAGCAACCGTTCTTGATGGAAATTGCAGCAAGAAACAAGAGTGCATCAAATTGAAGAAATCAATCAACAAAGCATAGAGAATTGATGCAATAGCAATGTTTAAGGGTTTGAGTTATAAAACCCACCTCCAATTGAGCTCCAAAGCTCCAAGCTCACGCCATTAATGGTGGATGAAGCTCTTGCAACTCCCCCTAGGCTCGTCCTCAAGCTTTTGATTGCAAAAGTTGGCTAGGGTTGAAGAGGAGATCGAAATAAGAAGGAATCCATAATTTATTTTCGATTTCCACCATGAAATCAAGGAGAACGAAGGTCAAGGGATCACCCACAGGTTGGGGACGTGCTCCCTGATCCTCCCTAGCTCCTTGGTCGGTTTTTCAAGCAAGGGAAAGAAGAAAATCCGAAATAGCCTTTCATTTGGCTTGAAAAAGGCACTTTTATAAGGAAATTGATGAGAGAGAAAATGCATTATTAAAATGCATTAAATTCCAAAAATATGGCCGCCTCTTCCCCCTCAAATCCCTTAAGGACGAGGCACCTTCCTTTGCCTTTAATTCTCCTTCATTATCCTTGATTTAAAGAAAAATCAAATTAAGCACCTTAATGCTTATTATATTAATATCCATATGTGAGTGGGTTTTCTTTTTCTTATAATAAGGTGAGTGGAATTTCACCTACTTAGGATATTTTCGTTCCTTATCTTGGAAAAGGAACGTTCATCCTTATTCAAAATCAACCCAAAACATTTTGGTTGAAAGCCCTTCACTTAATTTTATTCATTTTTGCCCTAAATCAAATTAGGGTTTCAATTAGGCATTAATCTTGATTATTTTAATATCAAGATTCTCTCTCCTCCAACTTAATTCAAATGAGGCACCCATCTCATTTTATTTGCTCTACATGTTTCCAAGAAACATTAGGGACCTTATTGAAGTGGTAATTTGCATATTGAACCCTAGGTTTTGGGTAAATTGCACTTTTCACCAAAACTAGGTTTTAATGCACAACACTGCTTTACAAGCTTAATCTTGGTGCCCGAGCTTGTGAAAGCCATACCACTACATCATATTCATTCTTATGATGTCTCAACATCATAGGAACATCTTACCATGCAACATTTGCAATTTAACCCCTCAACTTGGGTAATTTGCACTTTGGTCCAAAATAAGCAAACATTGCTTCAACATTGTTCAAACAGGACCAAAATTGAAACATAAGTTTCTCATGAGCCCTAATTACTTTTCACAAGATAAGATTAAGAATCTTCTTAACCTTATTAAGCAAAACAATCTAGGGTTAATTCATAACCCAGGTCAGGGATGTTACAAGTTATAAACCCCTAACAAGGATTTCGTCCTCGAAATCCCAGGAAAAGGAGGAACATATTGTTCATTAATCATGCCCTCAAGTCTCCACATATCATCTTAATATCATGGAGATATCATGAACTCTGTGATTCCACACAAAGCTCCTTTCATTAGCTCAACCTCATCAATGTTTATGCAGAGCATAAACCCCTAACATATGATGTCCATATTATTGAAAGGAAGAAACATAAAAGAACATACTTCAATCATTACTCAAGAATATATACCAAAAGAGAAACATATATATCTAACAGAGATAATTTACTCAGTAATCCTTTAACAAACTCTATGTAATTGGGATTGTTCACATAGTTCTTCTTATTAGTTGGAAATGCCACATAGCTTTTCCCTTTTTGATTGGGAATGACACATAGCTCTTCCCTTTTTGTTGGGGATGACACATAGCTTTCCCTTTTTGATTTGGAATGACACATAGCTCTTACCTTTTTGATTGGGAATGACACATAGCTCTTCCCTTTTTGTTGGGGATGACACATAGCTTTCCCTTTTTGATTGGGAATGACACATAGCTCTTCCCTTTTTGTTGGGGATGACACATAGCTTTCCCTTTT
The DNA here is from genome assembly GCA_963693085.1 of Alisma plantago-aquatica. Taxonomy (NCBI): domain Eukaryota; kingdom Viridiplantae; phylum Streptophyta; class Magnoliopsida; order Alismatales; family Alismataceae; genus Alisma; species Alisma plantago-aquatica. The sequence goes on from OY856412.1 coordinate 371,602,789, forward strand.
TGATTGGGAATGACACATAGCTATTCCCTTTTTGATTGGGAATGACACATAGCTCTTCCCTTTTTGTTGGGGATGACACATATCTTTCCCTTTTTGATTGGGAATGACACATAGCTCTTCCCTTTTTGTTTAGGGTTGGAATTGCACAAAGCATCTTCCTTTATTGGAATTGCACAAAGCATCTTCCTTTATTGGAATTGCACAAAGCATCTTCCTTTATTGGAATTGCACAAAGCATCTTCCTTTATTGGAATTGCACAAAGCATCTTCCTTTATTGGAATTGCACAAAGCATCTTCCTTTATTGATTCAATATTTCTTATTTCATGATACTCATTAGATTGTCTCAGAATGACTACTTGATCAGAGCAATCAAAAAGATAACAATCTAAGAGTTTCATACTTGCCTTATCTTCAATGATCATATACCTGGCCAGGGTATATAAGTATTGAGATTAGGTAGTATGCACTTACATGCTATCATATTCCTTGCTTTTCATATCATTATACACACACGATTTTCCCTTGTTCCAACATGACTAAGTCATTTAGGAACTCTTTTAAAGCTCAAACTTTCTGTATTAAGGACTGATAATCTAGGTTGTAAGGCTAGTATCCAGTCCACTATATGCATTACTGTTGCCCTAATCTGCCCAATAAGAGCATGATCATAGGATTCTCTATCCTGATCAGGTCTTAATGGGGATTCTCAGGCACTCATACTATTCTCGTCTGATCCCTTGCACCTCTTCTTGGTGCAACAACATTGCCCTCAGCAATGTGTTTCTTGTGTTCTCCAGTCATTTTAAACTTTACCCTTTTTCTACACAAGCAGAAATCATTATAGGGTATACTGGAGGACACTAACACAGACTCAACAACTTAGTCCTATGTCTCTGTAGACTCAGCGAACCTAGAGCTCTGATACCACTAAATTGTGATGACCGTCTCGCGAAAACAAGATTAACTAATGCGGAAGCGTTCATCAAGCAGCGGATTAGCGAAAATCACTAAAAATTAAAACTTTTTGCAAAGGGATCCATTCATAGGAAAACTCTTTCATTCAGAACCAAAGTAAAACTTTACATCCTGGTTCATATATATACATCTCATGTACTTTTGCTTCTCGAGGAATACAAACATTAACTACTCTGTCTTAACTGTACACAGGTAGTATAAAACCCTCGAGGCACTAAGACAAAATCTCGAAATCATTAACTACTACTCCAAGGACCTGAGAGTACAAAGACGACACATAGGACTTCTATATACATCTGAACATGACATGACAGTCAATGTCTCCACTTGAGACTTTACTGCTGTCCTTGCTACTGCTGATGTCCTTCACCTCCTAAAGGATTCCTGTCTCCTCGTCCGCGTCCACCTAAAAATGTGGTTCCCACGGGGGTGAGACAATTATAAAAATTGCCCCAGCGAGAGATATAACTCTCCGCCAGAAACATTATTATTGCAACTTAATAAGATAAATGTGAATAGGGAAATCATATTTATTTGACAGCAGATATTTGATGTCTAACAGATTAAATCATTATTCTATATCAAAAGCATTGCAACTGTAACTTGATAGAATAAACATGTTACTATTCCTTTAATGAATATGAAGAACATGTATAACATCTATTCAAACTACAGAATCATTATCACTGCATTAAATCTCTTCAGGCTTAGATCATATGACTAAAGCCTGGCATTATCATTGTGGAGTCATGGCCCGTAGCCATACTCTTTTCACAAGGTGTTGGGATCTTAATCCCTCATTTCAACACTGGGGCTTCTCATCCATTCTCAATTTCAATACCATAACCATGAAATCCTGGGTATTCAAACCCTTTGTTCATCACTTGAGCACTATTACCTCTTTCTCAGGTAACTAACACCTTTAGGTCATTTGACCAAGGTAAGTATGATACTTGCTACACAAGCATCCATCATGGCACTTGATGCACATTAATTCTCTTGCCACCTCTTACCAGGCACAAGGTATATTATGGCACACAAGGCCCAATTAACAATTCAAACTAATAATACATCATAGCTCATACCTGGCTATGCTCATCATCTCATAATACCTGCATGGTTAGCACATATAATAGCAGTACATCAATTATCTATCAATACCATGCAAAAACAATGTATTAATAATTCAAGGGTATTACCCTTAATCCTTTATCAGGATTTGGGTTTCCATCACACATGGCTCATCAGAACACTGTACATCTTGTCACCTTTCACTAGGCAACAACTTTATTCACATGGCTCATAAAACCATTCACATCTTGTCACCTCTCACTAGGCAACAACTTTATTCACATGGCGCACAAGGCCATTCACATCTTGTCACCTCTCACTAGGCAACAACTTTATTCACATGGCGCACAAGGCCATTCACATCTTGTCACCTCTCACTAGGAAACAACTTAAAACAAAGGCTTACAAGCCCAACTCATCTTGTTACTTCTTTCTCAGTAACAAAAACATAATGGCACATATGGCCAATCAATTCTTATCAAATAAACATCATAGCTCATACCTGGCTATGATCATCAACTCATGAGACCTGCATGATTGTCACACATGATAATAGACTTATCAGGTTTACAACACATCATGCAATACAGGGTAACACCACTATTCCCTTACCAGTGTTAGGGTTTACCATCAATTAGGGCTTTCTCTCACATATCATTACCCTTCATTAAGAATAGGGTTTTCCATTATTAACCATTTAGGTTTTCAAGATCATATTATCAATGATCAAACCCTAGTTCATTGCTCCCCACATCTAGGAGCCAACATTTATACCATAAGTATTCAATCATACTTATTTATTCTCATCAATTATCATTAAATGATTATCATCACAAGGTATGAGTATCTCTCTCATCCTTAAGTTGAGAATTAACAAAACGACCATGTTAGGTCACTTTCAATTCAGCTCTAAGTCAAGCATAGACCATCACGGCCGTGCTACCTTGCACGGTCGTGCAAAGTAAAGCTACCACGGCCGTGCTACGTTGCACGGTCGTGCTGAGTAAAGTCGCCACGGCCGTGCTACCTTGCACGGTCGTGCTACATAGGATCATCACATGAATCATATTTATATATGAATTCTATTATTTGATCCTTTCAACTTGATTAGGTCACATCAACCCTTCAATCATATGCATACAACTATGATTAACATAGGGTACCAAGTCATTGGTCCTATAAGCAATTAGGGATGCATTCCCAATTAGGGTTTCTCATGAAATCACCCTCAACTAGGGTTCCACATGGATGCACCCTCAATTAGGGTTTCACTTGGAATCACCCTCAACTAGGGTTTCACATGGAATCACCCTCAACTAGGGTTTCACATTGAATCACCCTCAACTAGGGTTTCACATGGAATCACCCTCAACTAGGGTTTCACATGGAATCACCCTCAACTAGGGTTGAATTCAATAACCCTGTCAATTAGGGTTTATGTTCATGTTTAGGGTTTCATGATCTCTTTGATTAAGGATCATAACCCTTATACACCACATGATTCATATTCATGTATGAATTCATGCTATCAGCTTCTTAACTTGATTAGGTCATATCAACCCTTCAATCAAGTACATACAACTATGATTTACATAGTGTACCAAGTCATTGATCTTATCAGCAATTAGGGTTCATCCCTTAATTGACACTAATCACTTAGGTACTATTAGGGTTTTAACCTTTGTTCCTTTATTGGTTAACATTACTAACCATCATTGGATCAATAGTACATTCATCATCACATTGGACCTCCATTACATAAGGTATCCAAAGGAATTAGGGTTTACTATTCATCCTAATTAGTGATTTCACATGTAGGCAACCTCTTAATAGGGTTATACATGAAATCGGCCTCAATTAGGGTTTACATCATGTATTGGATCCATGCATTTGCTATGCATTAATGACTAGTACCATTAAAGGTATCTCCCACCTAATCACATTAGGTTTTCAAAAAGGGTTGATCCATTGGACCTTTAATGACATAAGGTATCCAATTGAATTAGGGTTTCCAATGTTGATTCCTTCAATCATTGGATTCATGGAACCAATCATCAATTGGACCTATACCCATACTTCAATTGAGTTTAAATAGGTCAACCTTCAACTTATTTGACCCTTAATTAACCCTCAATTGGTCGTCAATTAGGGTTTGATTCAATTGAATTAGGGTTTGGAATCGATGATTCAACAACACTAATCAATGTAAGACTAGTTGCTTTGAAACCATTGAACCATCATCCAAGTTGGGTATGACCTGACCCCAAACGGTCTTGAGGTCGTTTGGATGACCTCCAAACGGTCTTGAGACCGTTTGCCCATCATATCACTCAAATCCAAGCCATCCAATTAAGGTTTGGATCATTGGATTGATCACCAAATCAGCATTGCATTGTATAACAGCTTGGTACCTTTAGACCTTCAAACACCTAACCATACTCAACCTAGACCTCCAAACGGTATTGGGTGACCACCAAACGGTCTTGAGACCGTTTGGATGAGCTCCAAACGGTCTTGAGACCGTTTGCCCATCATATCACTCCAATCCAAGCAATCTAATTAGGGTTTGGTTCATTGAAGTGCTCACCAAATCAGCAATCTATTGCAGATCAACTTGATATCTTTAGACCTTCAACCACTGAACTATACTCAACCCTAGACCTCCAAACGGTCTTGGGTGACCACCAAACGGTCTTGAGACCGTTTGGATGACCTCCAAACGGTCTTGAGACCGTTTGCCCATCCAACCTTTGGACTGTAGTGAAAATTCATCATGGATTGGTCTATCGAGTTGATCAACAAATCAGCATTTAGTTGCAGTATGATTTGGTACCTTTGGACCTTCAATTGGTCAACTATACTTGACCCCAGACCTCCAAACGGTCTTGGGTGATCCCCAAACGGTCTTGAGACCGTTTGGGCTAATCAACCCAAAATCTCAACTTAAATCATTGGAATTTCAGCACTATTTTCAATTAGGGTTTGCATAATTGATTAGTCTTAAACTCATGATCCCTTTGGAATTAACCCCACAAATTTGGAGGGTCATTAACCAACATCATTATGAACAAAAATCTCATACGGTCAACGCTTGGTCAACGCACTCAAACGGTCTTGAGACCGTTTTCCCAAGCAGGTCAAGTTGATCAGGTTGAAAATCAGCACTTAATCCAATTAGGTTTCCCTAATTGATTAGGCTTCAACTCACGATTACTTGGGAGTTAACCCATAAAACTTGGTGAGTCATTAGCCAACATAATTAGGATCAAAAATCTCATACGGTCAACGCTTGGTCAACGCACTCCAACGGTCTTGAGACCGTTTGCCCAAGAAGGTCAAGTTAATCAGATTGAAAATCAGCACATAATTCAATTCGATTGCCTAATTGATTGGCCTTCAACTCTCGATTCCTTTGGAGTTAATCCATAAAATTTGGAGGGTTATCAGCCTACATAATTAGGAACAAAATTCCCAAACGGTCAATGCTTGGTCAACCATATAAAACGCTCTTGAGACCGTTTTCTCCCAAATGGTCTCAAACCGTTTGCCCTTAAACGGTTTGCTGAAACCGCATAGCCAATCAAATTAAAACGATTTGGAGTAGCTATCAAAACGGTTTTGCTTGGTAATTTTCTTTGGATAAGAATTTAGGATGATTTCATCATCCCCTTCCTTCGAACAACCAAGAACAGCAACCGTTCTTGATGGAAATTGCAGCAAGAAACAAGAGTGCATCAAATTGAAGAAATCAATCAACAAAGCATAGAGAATTGATGCAATAGCAATGTTTAAGGGTTTGAGTTATAAAACCCGCCTCCAATTGAGCTCCAAAGCTCCAAGATCACGCCATTAATGGTGGATGAAGCTCTTGCAACTCCCCCTAGGCTCGTCCTCAAGCTTTTGATTGCAAAAGTTGGCTAGGGTTGAAGAGGAGATCGAAATAAGAAGGAATCCATAATTTATTTTCGATTTCCACCATGAAATCAAGGATAACGAAGGTCAAGGGCTCACCCATAGGTTGGGGACGCGCTCCCTGCTCCTCCCTAGCTCCTTGGTCGGTTTTGCAAGCAAGGGAAAGAAGAAAATCCGAAATAGCCTTTCATTTGGCTTGAAAAAGGCACTTTTATAAGGAAATTGATGAGAGAGAAAATGCATTATTAAAATGCATTAAATTCCAAAAATATGGCCGCCTCTTCCCCCTCAAATCCCTTAAGGACGAGGCACCTTCCTTTGCCTTTAATTCTCCTTCATTATCCTTGATTTAAAGAAAAATCAAATTAAGCACCTTAATGCTTATTATATTAATATCCATATGTGAGTGGGTTTTCTTTTTCTTATAATAAGGTGAGTGGAATTTCACCTACTTAGGATATTTTCGTTCCTTATCTTGGCAAAGGAACGTTCATCCTTATTCAAAATCAACCCAAAACATTTTGGTTGAAAGCCCTTCAATTATTTTTATTCATTTTTGCCCTAAATCAAATTAGGGTTTCAATTAGGCATTAATCTTGATTATTTTAATATCAAGATTTTCTCTCCTCCAACTTAATTCAAATGAGGCACCCATCTCATTTTATTTGCTCTACATGTTTCCAAGAAACATTAGGGACCTTATTGAAGTGGTAATTTGCATATTGAACCCTAGGTTTTGGGTAAATTGCACTTTTCACCAAAACTAGGTTTTAATGCACAACACTGCTTTACAAGCTCAATCTTGGTGCCCGAGCTTGTGAAAGCCATACCACTACATCATATTCATTCTTATGATGTCTCAACATCAGAGGAACATCTTACCATGCAACATTTGCAATTTAACCCCTCAACTTGGGTAATTTGCACTTTGGTCCAAAATAAGCAAACATTGCTTCAACATTGTTCAAACAGGACCAAAATTGAAACATAAGTTTCTCATGAGCCCTAATTACTTTTCACAAGATAAGATTAAGAATATTCTTAACCTTATTAAGCAAAACAATCTAGAGTTAATTCATAACCCAGGTCAGGGATGTTACACCATGACTGAGGTGAAACCCTGCATAGTAATCACAAACAAATAAGGGCTAAAGGGTCCCCCTACCTTACCCCATTAGAAGCTTCAAAAGGATTGGAAGGCGAGCCATTAATGAGGACCTGAAAAGAAGCCGTATTGAAACATGCCCTGATCCAAGAAATCCAACAAGAAGGAAAGTTCATCTTTTCCATAAGAAACATCACATAGTCCCTTCTCACTGTGTCATAAGCTTTCGATAAATCAACTTTGAAACACATCATAGGCAAGCCTTTTGGAGTAGAAAAAGAACTCAGCAATTCATTTGCTAGAAGAATGGCATCCATTATACCTCTTCCTTTGACAAACACAACTTGATTTTTAGATATCAGATTAGGAAAAACATCTTGCAGCCTGTTTGCCATGATCTTTGTGATGATCTTAAAGATAACATTGCATAAATATATGGGACAGGAATCTTTAAGACTAGAAGCACCATGGACTTTAGGGATAAGGGTAATAAACGACCTATTGGATTCATGAAGAAGTTTGCTTGTGTCAAAAAAACTAAGAATAGCTTTAGTAACCTCCTCTCCAATAGTCGGCCAGCAGCACTTGAAGAAAGCTCCATTAAAGCCATCTGGGCCTGGGGCTTTATCCCCATTCATACTTTTAACCACAGAGTCAACTTTCTCTCTTGTAACCCATCTTCTCAGATTCATTCTTTGCTCATCCGAAATAGTAGGAATCTCCCAATTAACCTCCCAATCAACAATACTATTATCAGAGGAGTTAAACAACTCCTTGTAAAAACCCACAACATAATCAAAGATACCAGTCTCATCACAAATGACTTTGTCACCATCTTGAAGCATAAAAATATCATTGTGCAACTAATTCTAGACTTTTGTCTCATGAAAAGCTCTTCATCCAGCACAACTTTACTTAAAGCTTTCCTCAACCCTGCTATTTGATTATGCAAACCAGGATCATTAGGAGATTTCTCAATAGCCTTTTGCAACTCTAAAACATCAACCTCCAACTCCTTCATTTTAGATGAGAAATTACCTACATGCTCCTTGTTCCACTTCAACAACGCATCCTTTACATCATTCAACCTTCTATACACTCTAAACATAGGAGCACCCTTCACATTCAAGTTATTCCATGCCTCATCCACCACACCATGGAACCCCAGTTGAGTGATCCAACTATTAATGAATCTAAAGGGAGTACCCTTCTTCTTCTTGGTTTGCAGGTGTAACACTACCGAGCAGTGATCACTAATACTATTAGAAACCACTATTAATGAATCTAAAGGGAGTACCCTTCTTCTTCTTGGTTTGCAGGTGTAACACTACCGAGCAGTGATCACTAATACTGTTAGAAACCACTTCACCTCGCATAGCAGGAAAGAGAGAAAGGAACTTGAGGTTGCAGAACATTCTATCAATTCTAGAGAAAGTGCTAACACCCTTCTTACTATGGCTGTCCCATGTAAAAAATGGGCCCTTCGTAGGTATCTCAATGAGGCCATTGAACTCTAGGGAGGCATTGAAATCCCTCATGCTTCTGTTCGAAGGTGGTTGCTTCCCAAGCTTCTCAGATGCGAATCTAACTGTGTTAACATCTCCAAGGGAACACCAAGGCAAATCCATCACACAAGAAAAGGAATTCAGGGACTCCCACAATCTTACCCTATCACCATCATCATTAGAACCATAGACTGCAGAAAGATGAAAACCAGAGTGTCTGCTGGCAAAATCAACCCGACAATGAACCACCTGATCATTATCCAAAATCTTTTTGACACTGATATCAGTATCTCTCCACAGAATAAGGATTCTAGTGTACGAGTAGTACTCTTCATTAGAGATATAGGACGCGCCAATCCACAGATCATTAACAACATTCAATAGATCCTCCTTATTAGTTCTAGACTCCAGAATAATCATGATGTCTGGCTTCACCCTGACAATCTCACCTCGAATGCGGGTTAGTTTATTGTGAATCCCCCTCACATTCCAGGTGAAAATTGATAGGGGCCTATCCATTTGGACGAAACAGACCTTCCCCTCCCGCAATGCCGTTCCCATCTACTCCTTCTCCCAAATTAGCTAGCAGAGAAAACTTATTCGGAGACATCTGAATGTTTCTTACCCCAGACACAGGCTTCAATGCTACTCTCGGAGGGGACTTGGATCTTCTTCTCTACTGTACCCATTCCGGTGAGGAAGCAGGCATAACGATAGCTAACTGATCACTCCGCTTCCTTTCCACATCGTGACCTTCCGCAACAATCCCAGAACTATCGCCAGTATGAGTGATGACCTCAACCGCATCACTGAAGACTTCCACCTCCTCTTCTATATTTGGAATAGGCGTGAGCTTCTTCTTTGACACCCAAACCTGCTTCGACATCGGCTAAACCACCACCGCTGCAGAGTTCTTCTTCTTCGCCCAACATAGTCCAGTTTCGTGCCCAAAGGTCCCGCACTCATTACATATTTTAGGCCTCCACTCGTAATCAAACCGAACCCTGTCCGTTTGTCCGTCATCGCTTTGCAGCTCCAACTCTTCTGGGAAGGTGAAATCCGTATCGACCAAAACTTGGAGTCTAGCATACTCCAGCCGAACAAGCTCCGATGTCAATGTATCAGTTCATAGCGGTTTACCCAGAAATGACCCGATTCTAGAGAACATTTCCTCATCCCATAGCTCCAACGGCAGATCGTAGATCTTCATCCAAATCGGAATCTTAGTCATGTTAACTTTCTCCATTGGTTCACCCCTCTCCCACTTCTTAATGATCAATGGCTTGCCGGCGATGAACCATGGACCTCCATCAATTGCAGTGGCTAGATCTTCCTCACTCGAGAACAGGAGAATGAAAAAACCCTTTCCTCTTGATTTAATCTCCAACGAGCCCTTCAATTTCCATAGTTGTGCAAGGAAACGCACCAGAGAAGCCCAATGAGGCGTGAGCCCGACAATGTAGCCTGCTACTGCCAACCTCCACTTCTGAACATTCCGCTCCGCAATGGACTTTGGATACAAGAGCTTTCCATTCTCAACCTAGACTTCCATCTTTTTGAAAGACTTGCCTGTGGATTCTTTCTTTGAACTCACCAGATCCGCCCACGATCTCGGTTGCGAAGACACTCCGATCGAGCCAACATGAGTGTTTCCTTGCTTCCCTGGATCTTTGATTTTCGCCACATTACTCAGATCCACCAAATTTCCGATCTGCGGAGCTTCAGGAAGAGCGGATCCACTCGCCGCAGCCACCCCATCCACCGTCAGAGTCGCCTCTCCAATCGCCTCTGGAATCGCCCTAGCTCCGCTCATCTTGACTATGATAGATTATCGGAAGCCTTCTCGGTCATGTAGAAACCTCTAGAAGGCAAAGGAATATATAATCTAAAGGTGGATATCATGCCTCTTGGGTTCCAAAGAGTCCAAGGTTGTAAAAAGAAAACAATAAGAAAAGAAAAGATCAATTAAATATTTCTTTATTAAGAAATAAATTGAAAACAATGATAAAATGTGGGAAATAAGTGAAAAGAGGTATAATTGAGTTATCCTTGGTGGATTTTCGTATCCAAAGGATTCCTAATGTTAAAAGGAATGTCAATGTGAAAAAAAAAGATAAAGAGAAATCCTCAAAAAGAGATATTTAAAAAAAAGAAATAAACAAGATAATAAGATATAATGCATTTAGATGCATCTAGAAGGATAATAAGTATCCTTAAAAAGTAATTTCGAAATCTTAGAGTTTCTTGGGGTCCAAGGAGCCCCAATGGAGAAAAAGAAAGAGAAAATACCATTAATAGGAAAAAAGAGGAGTTTGGTATATAAAAGGTAACCTAGTGAACCCCGACTTTGAAGTATAAGTAGAAAAGGATTTAATGAATTCCATGTGGGGATGATATTTGGTTAGGAAATGTCTTGATGAAAAATAGAGAGAGAGAGAATAAAGAAAGTGCCTTGGATCTGTGTGCCTATGATAAAAGAATAAAAGGGGAATATCTCCTTCCTAAGTTGGTTTTGAGTGGTTTTGAGAGAGATGCCTTATATATTTTTTAATCCTAAACCACGATAATCTCTCCTCTCACCCGAAATATATGAACATGGATACTTTCCCAGAAGGCAGTGCATGTGCCTTACAATGAAAAGAGGTGACCCATGACCTGCCGCCATATACCTCTCCCTTCCTTCCTCTTATGTGGGAACCCATTTGGGTTTTGGGGTGGTAGGCGTATATATATAAAGAAGAACTTAGGCATCCCTTCTGCCACCAAGAATGTTGACAAGGGCCGCCATAACCCCGGTAGATCTCTGCAGAAAAGTATGGCCATCCAAGCCCATGATCTTCTTCGTTTTCCTCCTGTGATCAACCTGCTTGGGAAGACTGGTATTTGGCTGCAAATGATGCCCTCGTCCTTAGAGGGAGGCTTCCACCTGCGATGACTTGGGTATACTCCAGGGATATACACCGTCTTATCTGCTACTAGCATATACTGCCGTTTCTCCCGCAAGTGAACCAACAGCTCCGTGGACTGCTGCTCCACGAGTCCTGGCCGTGGCATCATGTTGTGACCACCGTGGAAGGCCCATGGTGCCAAGATGGTGCGTCAGAGAGATATGGGTTCACAGGGGGCATCCACACCTTAGCCGTGCTCAGAGAGGAAAGGAACAAGTCTCCCATTCGACCTTCACAAGTCTGGTTCGCGGTACAGGAAACCACACGAGGGAGGTGGGAGACAATGATGGGGAAAATGCCCGCATACCCCTGAGGCATAGAATGCCAAGTAAGGGTAAAATTGATTTTTCGTTATGTTTTTAAGTGCCACAAGGCTGATGGGCTTCGAAACATTGGTCAGGCCCACAACATATGTATTACTGGAAAATGTCTAAAATAATGACATGGCCTAATCTAATTGGTTCAAATTCTGTTAACTTGGAATTATTATAGAAATTGCTAGAATGCTCCGATGATAGTAAATAATATATCATTTTGATCAGGAGAATGAGAGGAATCTAAATAAAATACTATCAGAATCTAATTATGCTTCATGTTCAAAAGGTATATGCAATGCATGTTTAGAGGTGTTTAATGTAAAGGAAAACCTAGATTTGCCTTAATCTGATGCTTAATTGAATAGATTCATTCTTGTTAGGCTAACACCAGATCTTACTATGTATAATGAGTAAAACCTTGATAATGTTGAATAATGGAAAGTTCCAGATTAGTAATCTTATATATGCTATTTTAGGGTTTTGAAACTAATGGGAACAACTTGAGATAATATTAATGCTGATAACGTGAATTAGATGTAATGAGTAGTCTAATATACTTAAGATGATAATTAGGGTTTAACCTAATATGCATAAGTGAGATTTTAATCTTAGAAACCGTGATATGATGGAATTAGGGTTTGTAACTGTGGCAACACATCCCATTATCACACAGATAACGAGGTGTTACGCGAAAACGTGCGGAAATCACCATAACCACAACTTATCAAAAATACGGATTAATTAAAACCGATTGTGGAAAACTGATAGACTGAGAAACATATTACATTTCAGTCCACATCCTGCAAGGAAATATGTTATATACATATCCATACAAGTCTGGATGCATGTCCATAGCTTAGAGCAACAACTGTCTTGTCATAACCATGAGTTCACCACCTGTTCATACATATAAAGGCCCACATCCGGCCAACAACAGTATATACAAACTTCATCGGTCGTACATTGTAAAACAACGTCAAAACACCGCCAAGGACCTGAGAGTACAGGGATGACTCTAGACTCTACAACAAAACACCCAAAACAGCAGCATCTCCAAAGCTTGCCTTCTACCGATCTTCTGGCTGCTCAGCCGCAACTCCACGACCACCACCACGACAAGCTCGACCACCTAAAAAGGGTGCAAACCAACAGAGTGAGACAATTCAACATTGTCCCAGCAGGAGGCATAACTCCCCGCCAAAACTACAAAACCTCAGATAAGATAGAGCTTATATCAACAGAATACTCATAAGGAATAAAACAGAAGTAGTTTATGAAAAGAAAAGCCATCCTTACTGCCAAACTTACTTTTTGTACCAAAAGGGCATACAACCAACATATTTCCCAATGGAACATGATTTACAAGATACATATATGAGACTTACCACATATGAGAAATGCGTAAGAAACTGCAAGATAATTAAAGTTAACTTCACAAACAAGGCCTCAACCAATGTTTCGTGTTTATCTTAAGCAGTATATATACTAAACGGCTGGATTACGTTTTATTATTTCCTAAGGAAATGAACCGTACCATTCAAATCCAACCTTCGGCTGCGAAGCCCATAACCGGTGCCATACAAGGTCAATGGAAGAGCCGGAATCCAAGACCTCACCCCTCATGGTCAGTACACGAGAACACAAAGCAGGACCGCAATCTCATGCTCAAGTGGTCTAAAGCCACAAGGTCAGCTCCACAGGCTACCCTCTGCCTAGCCCACCTCGGTACAGGTCACGACGCTAGTAAAACTAAGCCATGTGTCTAAAACACCGTGCTCGGAGCCATGAACGCATCCATGCTCATCATATCACATATCTGGAGCCATGGGCCATGTTCACCATGCTCATCACATATCCGAGTCTGCAACCGCAGCTGCACTCGTTTCACCTCTCTATTTTAGGCTAGGAGAAACCTCGCATATTCAAAAATATGCGCTCCGGGTTGACCCACAGGAGAACCCGTTTCACCATCATCCTATCCTGACTGATGATGGATCTATGGCCAGGGCAACTACATGATAGATTTCACTATGATTAATTAGTATCTTTTAGATGGATTGCAAGATTCAACCAAGTTGTATAACATGCAAGATATAACAAAAAGGTAAAGAACATAAACTCAACATTATGTTACTTTTACATCACATTGATCCATCACAAGGATCTCACATCTTATGTTATCACTTGGCCTCTTGCCAACCATCTAGATCCATCTCAAGGATCATCACACATCATGGGATCTCAATCCCTCATCACATAGTGCCATAGCCTCTCAAGGCTTTCAACATCATTATGGAACATCATTCATACTATACCTGTCATCACAGTATTCACATGTAATCATTTCTCATAGACTTTCATTTGGCTAAGCATTACCTGCATGGTTAGCATCATTCAATAATCAACATGAGTAATAGGGAAATTTATCATCCATAAGGTTGCATTTAGGGTTCAACACCCAATGACAATTAGGGTTAAGCATATTGTCAATATAAAGTCTATGCCTACTATCATGAGATGTTATTTAAGATGCTATAAGTATTGATTATTCATCTACGGATGGTCAGGTGTACAAGGCACATTATTAAACAACTAGTTATGTACTTCACCTTGATTCATTCATCATGCTAATCATGCAAGGCAAACATCATTATTTCCACTACCATTATCACTATTATTATCCTCAAGTGAGCAACGGGTCACCAAAGTTATCAAGGACATATGTTATCTAGGCGGTTTCCATAACACCAAGATCCTTCACAAAAGATGCCAAACTCTCACAAAAAGAGATGTATCGGGCAAGGCTTATCCTCACCCAACCCATGTGTGCATGCAGCTCTATCGGGCGTGCACCCCTGTCGGGCGTGCAGCCCTATGTCGTGCAAACTAGCTATGCCGGGCGAGCAACCGGTGCTGGGCTAGCAGGTTATAAAATGTGCATGTATACCGAGTGTGCAGGTTGGGTATCAGGCGAGCAGAACACTTCTAGGCGTGCAAGGTACATGTATCGGGCGAGCCACTCAGGCGTGCAGGTGTCGGGCGGCACGTCTAGTGTTGGGCGAGCAGGGGAAAGCCAGGTGACACAGATGCAGGGCGAGCCAGGGAAAGCCGTGTGAGCAACAAACACTGGGCGAGCAGGGGGGGTACCGGGTGAGCAAGAAGGGGTGCCGAGCGAGCAGGCGCGTTGAGTGAGCAGGGTATGTCGGGTGAGCACTGAGCTATTGGGCGAGCAGAGTCAGAATACTCACCCGCCCAAGGAACAAAAGGGAGAGCATAGCTCACTCAAGCCATGAAGGGGAAAACTAGGGCAAGGGCTATTGGGCAGCACCTCCCCAAGCACAACTCGACCAAGATGCAACTCATCAAAGCCATCTAAACGAGCTCACCATCTTTCCCAAGGTGAGAAGAGGGTATTGCTCGAGCCACTAGGTCACCAGCTCACCTCAATCGATTAGGAAGGAGGGGTGTTGCTCATGGCACTAGGACCCAAGCTCACTCATCTAGACTAAGGGGAGAAAGGAGTGTTGCTCCCTAACCCTAAATCACAAGGATCGACCAACATGCAAGATAAACAAGAACCAAGCTACTAACGTGCAAAGGCAAGATTAAAGCAACATATATGAAAAGAGAGTAGAGTAGTTAGGGTTAGAAGCTATGCAACCCGCCTTGAGCTCCAAGGAAGAAGAAGCACTCCAAGCTTCAAGGGATGTCAGCCACCAAAGCTCCTCCAAGGGGGTGTATCGGACACCACCTTTCTTCTCCAGGGGTGTGTCGACCTCCAAGCAACTTCTTCAAGGGTGTGTCGGCCACCAAGCAAGGGAAAGAGGGAGTGTGTCGTGCACAAGAGGAAGAGGAACTAAAGGGACCTCAAGCTAAGGAAGGGACCACCTATATAGAAGGGAAGGGAGGAGAAAACAAGGTTGGTCCATGCTAGGTGTCGTCCACCCAAGGGACACTTGTCCACAAACTCAAGCCACCACTCTTGCAAGCCATAAGACACTTGTTCAAGATGTGCACCATGTGTCCTCCAAACGTGATCAAGGTTGGCCCAAGCATCATGGGCGACACACCAAGCTTGCACTAGGGCGACACACCTCCTTGTTGGGTGACACACACACACCCTAGGCCGACACACACCTCACTTGGCCGACACAAGGCTCAAGCAAGCCCAAACAAGGCACCTCAAGGCCCAAACAAGCTCAACAAAGGCCCAAAGAACTCAAACAACAAACCCAAACCTTCCTCTCCACCCTAGAGGAAGAAAAGAGAGAGAAGAACACCTCTCAAGGTACCAAACTTGCTCACAAAACCCTAGACTTGGGTTATTTGCAAGTAGCACCTCCAACTCTCAACAAAGCACAACCAAACCCTAATCACCACTAAAGGTGATTAGCAAGCATCAAACCATCAAGGTTAGGCAAAGCAAATAGGGTAAGCCCTAAACGCATGTCAGGGTCCTTACAATCTAACCCCCTTTAAGGGATTTTGTCCCCGAAATCCGAAGAGAAAATCAAGGGATACTTCCTCCTCATCTCTTCCTCAAGCTCCCATGTGGCTTCCTCGACGCCACGACGCTGCCAAAGAACTTTCACAAGAACCAGGTCCTTCCTCTTCAACTTCTTGATCCTTCTGTCAAGAATCGCCACAGGACCTTCCTCGTAGGTCACATCTGTATCAAGCTCAACCTCCACTGGCTGTATCACTATACCTGAATCTGGATGACTTTTCTTTAGCATACTGACATGGAACACTGGATGTAACCTATGCAACTCAGGAGGCAACTCTATCTCGTAAGCTACCTTACCAACACATGCTATGACCAGGTAAGGCCCCATATACCTGGGTGCCAACTTACCCTTCCGTCCAAACCTTAGCACACCCTTCCAAGGCGAGACCTTAAGATACACTTTGTCTCCTACCTGGAACTCCAACGGTCGTCGACGATTGTATGCATAAGACTTCTACCTATCCTGTGCCAGTTTCAACTGTTGCTGTATCACTTTGATCTTTTCCGTCGTTTGCTGAACTAACTCAGGACCCAAAAGCTGATACTCACCAGACTCATACCAACACAAAGGAGATTTTCACTTACTTCCATATAAAGCTTCATAAGGAGCCATGTCGATGCTTCGCTGATTACTGTTGTTATAAGCAAACTCTATCAAACTCAGATGAACATCCCAGCTGCCTAGGAACTATAAAACACAAGCTCGAAGGAGGTCTTCCACAATATGAATAGTCCTTTCAGACTGTCCATCTATCTGCGGGTGAAAGGCTGTACTGAACCTCAACTGCATTCCGAACGCTTTGTGCAACTGTTCCCAAAAATGACTTGTAAAATGAGGACCTCTGTCAGAAACGATCGTTGCTGGCACACCATGCAAATGAACTATCTCATCCACATATACTCGAACGAACTTCTCAGCTGTATATGTCGTCTTCACAGGAAGGAAATGGGCATACTTCGTCAATCTGTCCACTATTATCCAAATGGAATCATGATTCCTAGTTGTCTTGGGTAGACCAACTACGAAATACATGGTTATATGATCCCTTTTCCACTGCGGTATCGACAAAGGTTGCAATGTACCTGCCAGCTTCTGATGTTCAGCCTTCACTTGTTGACACACCGCACATCTCGCCACGAACTCAGCTACATCTTTCTTCAGGCCAGGCCACCAATATAAGTCCTTCAGACTATGATACATCTTGGTGACACCTGGATGCATGGCATACATAGACATGTGTGCTTCCTCAAGCACCAACTTCCTCAGATCATCAGCATCTGGAACCACCATCCTATCACGATAGCAAACTAGTCCATCCTTGGACTCATGAAACCCATCACGCTTGTCGCTGCCGAACTCTGATCTGATCAACTGTACCGTATTGTCTGTCTATTGTGCATCCTTGATCTGCTGTCTCAATGTAGGTTTGACTTGCATCTGTGCGAAAAGACCAGATAACAAAGAAACTTCCATCTGCACATTCATCTGTCGCAGAGAAACAAACATATCCCGCCTATGGCAAACCAGGGAACTCAACTGTGCCTTTTTGGAAGAAGAAGAAGACTTTCTGCTAAGCGCATCAGCTACCACGTTTGCCTTACCAGGATGATACTCGATAGTGCAGTCGTAGTCATTGATCAACTCCATCCATCGTCGTTGTCGCATGTTCAACTCGTGTTGCGTGAAGATATACTTCAGATTCTTATGATCTGTAAAGATCTGACACACTTCCCCATACAGATAGTGTCTCCAAATCTTTAACGCATGAACCACTGCTGCCAGCTTCAAATCATGAGTCGGATAGTTCTCCTCATGCTTCTTGAGCTATCGCGAGGCAAAAGAAACCACATGATCTTCCTACATCAACACGCAACCTAAACCTTTCTTGGAAGCATCACCAAAAACAACATAGCCTTTCCCAGGATCTGGCAAGATCAACATTGGAGCACTGGTCAGCTTCTCTTTCAACCTCTGGAAAGCTTGCTGACATCGATCATCCCAAACAAAAGGTACATCCTTCCTGGTCAACTTCATCATCGGTAACGCGATCATACTGAAGTCCTTGATAAACTTCCGGTAGTATCCTACTAAACCAAGGAAACTACGAACTTCCGTTGGCGTCTTCGGTTGTTCCCAATCCGCAACATATTCCACCTTCTTCGGATGTACTTTGACTCCTTCAACAGATATCACACGACCCAAGAAAGTCACCTCCGCCAACCAGAACTCGCACTTACTGAACTTGTCATACAACTGATGTTGGCGAAGAAGAGTCAACGCTCGACGGAGATGTTTCTCATGCTCTAGCCTGTCCCGACTATAGATCAAGATGTCATCTATAAAGACTACAACAAGCTGATCTAAGAACAGACGGAACACTCTGTTCATCAGATCCATGAAAGCTGCAGGTGCATTGGTTAACCCAAACGGCATAACCACGAACTCATAACGACCATACCTTGTCCTGAAAGCTGACTTTGGTATGTCATCCACCTTTATCCTCAATTGATGATATCCAGATCGTAGATCGATCTTCGAGAACACTGTAGCACCACGTAACTGATCGAACAGATCATCTATCCTCGGCAACGGGTACTTGTTCTTGATCGTGACCTTGTTCAACTGCCGGTAGTCTATACACAACCGCATCGAACCATCCTTCTTCTTGACGAACAACACAGGAGCACCCCAAGGCGACGTACTTGGTCAGATAAAACCTTTATCCATCAAATCTTGTAACAATTTCTTCAACTCTGCCATCTCTGCTGGAGCCATTCTGTACGGTGTCTGTGCAAATGGCTGCGTTCTTGGAACCAAATTGATCTCAAAATCAATCTCTCGGGGTGGAGGAACATCGGGAAACTCCTCAGGGAACACGTATGCAAACTCACGGACAACTGTCACCTCCTCAAGGCTAAGACCCTTCGCCTTGACGTCCACTATGGTATCTACTACGTGAGCTAAGAACGCCTCACATCCTTGTCGCAAACTCTCGAACTGACGGATCTTCTCATCCAGATACGTCTTGGGAAAGTATCTCGCGTTGAACTCGCGTCGAAACACTTCCCAACAGACCACCTCACCAGGCCACTTCTCTTCCTCGATAGTCCACCAGTGACCATCACTACCTTTTAGAAGGTAGACAGCATGCTTTACTTTGTCTGCTTCGGGGATGTTGAGGATCCGGAAAGCCTTCTCAAGACTTGTCAACCACAGATCTGCATCCGCTAGATCAGCCGTTCCAGCATACTCCGAAGCCCCGACTCAGCGAAGCCGCTCGAAGGTCTTCCCAATACCCGATGCTTCTCCATGGGGAACCTGTGCTCGCGGAGGAGGCACTGGTAATCGCTCAACCATGAGATTCATCGTAGCCATCATCTGCCCCATAAGCTGTTGGTAGGCAGGGTGTTCAAGTATGGCTGGGTCAGGTTGGGGGACCTCAGGGACCCGATCTTCATATGCCTGACCTACTGCTCCATGAACAGATGTAGCATTGTTGTACTCAGCAGCGTGTTCTTCATGATTTCCAGACATCTTGGCTTTTCTTCCGCTGAGGGCAGAAGATTACTATGAGAAAATATGGAAAACATATAAGAACAAACACAACCTAGTCCTAGATCCCTGTAGACTCAGCGAACCTAAAGCTCTGATACCAAAACTTGTGGAAACACATCCCATTATCACACAGATAACGAGGTGTTACGCCAAAACGTGCGGAAATCACCATAACCACAGCTTATCAAAAATACGGATTAATTAAAACCAATTGTGGAAAACTGATAGACTGAGAAACATATTACATTTCAGTCCACATCCTGCAAGGAAAAATGTTATATACATATCCATACAAGTCTGGATGCATGTCCACAACTTAGAGCAACAACTGTCCTGTCATAACCATGAGTTCACCACCTGTTCATACATATAAAGGCCCACATCCGGCCAACAGTAGGATATACAAACGTCATCGGTTGTACATCGTAAAACAACATCAAAACACCGCCAAGGACCTGAGAGTACATGGATGACTCTAGACTCTACAACAAAACACCCAAAACAGCAACATCTCCAAAGCTTGCCTTCTACTGATCTTCTGGGTGCTCGGCCGCAACTCCGTGACCACCACCATGACAAGCTCGACCACCTAAAAAGGGTGCAAACCAACGAAGTGAGACAATTGAACATTGTCCCAGCGGGAGGCATAACTCCCCGCCAAAACTACAAAACCTCAGATAAGATAGAGCTTATATCAGCAAATTACTGATAAGGAATAAAACAGAAGTAGTTTATGAAAAGCAAAGCCATCCTTACTGCCACACTTACTTGCTATACCAAAAGGGCATACAACCAACATATTTCCCAATGGAACATGATTGACAAGATACATATATGAGACTTACCACATATGAGAAATGCGCAAGCAACTGCAAGATAATTAAAGTTAACTTCACAAACAAGGCCTCAACCAATGTTTCGTGTTTATCTTAAGTAGTATATATACTAAACGTATGGATTACATTTTATTATGCCCTGAGAAAATGAACCGTACCGTTCAAATCCAACCTTCGGCTGCGAAGCCCATAACCGGTGCCATACAAGGTCAATGGAAGAGCCGGAATCCAAGACCTCACCTCTCGTGGTCAGTACACGAGAACACAAAGCAGGACTGCAGTCTCATTCTCAAGTGGTTTAAAGCCACAGGGTCAGCTCCACAGGCTACCCTCTGCCTAGCCCACCTCGGTACAGGTCACGGCGCTAGTAAAACTGAGCCATGTGTCTAAAACACCGTGCTCGGAGCCATGAACGCATTCATGCTCATCATATCACATATCTGGAGCCATGGGCCATGTTCACCATGCTCATCACATATCTGAGTCTGCAACCGCAGCTGCACTCATTTCACCTCTCTATTTTAGGCTAGGAGAAACCTCACATATTCAAAAATATGCGCTTCGGGTTGACCCGCAGGAGAACCCGCTTCCCCATCATCCTATCCTGACTGATGATGGATCTATGGCCAGGGCAACTACATGATAGATTTCACTATGATTAATTAGTATCTTTTAGATGGATTGCAAGATTCAACCAAGTTGTATAACATGCAAGATATAACAAAAAGGTAAAGAACATAAACTCAACATTATGTTACTTTTACATCACATTGATCCATCACAAGGATCTCACATCACATGTTATCACTTGGCCTCTTGCCAACCATCTAGATCCATCTCAAGGATCATCACACATCATGGGATCTCAATCCCTCATCACATAGTGCCATAGCCTCTCAAGGCTTTCAACATCATTATGGAACATCATTCATACTATACCTGTCATCACAATATTCACATGTAATCATTTCTCATAGACTTTCATTTGGCTAAGCATTACCTGCATGGTTAGCATCATTCAATAATCAACATGAGTAATAGGGAAATTTATAATCCATAAGGTTGCATTTAGGGTTCAACACCCAATGACAATTAGGGTTAAGCATATTGTCAATATAAAGTCTATGCCTACTATCATGAGATGTTATTTAAGATGCTATAAGTATTGATTATTCATCTACGGATGGTCAAGTGTACAAGGCACATTATTAAACAACTAGTTATGTACTTCACCTTGATTCATTCATCATGCTAATCATTAAAGGCAAACATCATTATTGCCACTACAATTATCACTATTATTATCCTCAAGTGAGCAACGGGTCACCAAAGTTATCAAGGACATATGTTATCTAGGCGGTTTCCATAACACCAAGATCCTTCACAAAAGATGCCAAACTCTCGCAAAAAGAGATGTATCGGGCAAGGCTTATCCTCACCCAACCCATGTGTGCGTGCAGCTCTATCGGGTGTGCACCCCTGTCGGGCGTGCAGCCCTATCGGGCGAGCAGCCCTGTGTCGTGCAAACTAGCTATGCCGGGCGAGAAACCGGTGCGGGGAAAGTAGGTTATCAAACGTGCATGTATACCGAGCGTGCATGTTGGATATCAGGTGAGCAGAATACTTCTGGGCGTGCAAGGTACATGTATCGGGCGAGCCACTCAGGCGTGCAGGTGTCGGGCGACACAGCTAGTGTCGGGCGAGCAGGGGAAAGCCGGGCGACATGGATGCAGGGTGAGCCAGGGAAAGCCGGGTGAGCAACAAACACTGGGCGAGCAGAGGGGGGGTACCGGGTGAGCAAGAAGGGGAGCCGAGCGAGCAGGCGCATTGAGTGAGCAGGGTATGTCGGGTGAGCACTGAGCTACTGGGTGAGCAGAGTCAGAATACTCACCCACCCAAGGAACAAAAGGGAGAGCATAGCTCACTCAAGCCGTGCAGGGGAAAACTAGGGCAAGGGCTATCGGGCAGCACCTCCCCAAGCACAACTCGACCAAGATGCAACTCATCAAAGCCATCTAAACGAGCTTACCATCTTGCCCAAGGTGAGAAGAGGGTATTGCTCGAGCCACTAGGTCACCAGCTCACCTCAATCGATTAGGAAGGAGGGGTGTTGCTCATGGCACTAGGACCCAAGCTCACTCATCTAGCAAGGGAAAGAGGGAGTGTGTCATGCACAAGAGGAAGACGAACTAAAGGGACCTCAAGCTAAGGAAGGGACCACCTATATAGAAGGGAAGGGAGGAGAAAACAAGGTTGGTCCATGGTAGGTGTCGTCCACCCAAGGGACACTTGTCCACAAACTCAAGCCACCACTCTTGCAAGCCACAAGACACTTGTTCAAGATGTGCACCATGTGTCCTCCAAACGTGATCAAGGTTGGCCCAAGCATCATGGGCGACACACCAAGCTTGCACTAGGGCGACACACCTCCTTGTTGGCCGACACACACACACCCTAGGCCGACACACACCTCACTTGGCCGACACAAGGCTCAAGCAAGCCCAAACAAGGCACCTCAAGGCCCAAACAAGCTCAACAAAGGCCCAAAGAACTCAAACAATAAGCCCAAACCTTCCTCTCAACCCTAGAGGAAGCAAAGAGAGAGAAGAACACCTCTCAAGGTGGCAAACTTGCTCACAAAACCCTAGACTTGGGTTATTTGCAAGTAGCACCTCCAACTCTCAACAAAGCACAACCAAACCCTAATCACCACTAAAGGTGATTAGAAAGCATCAAACCATCAAGGTTAGGCAAAGCAAACAGGGTAAGCCTTAAACGCAGGTCAGGATCCTTATAGTAACCCTAATCCCTAGTCCAAATATGAGATAACCCTAAAACCCTAGTTTATGAGTGCATCTCGATCTGATTTAGGTAATGTGAATACATGGTGACACATATGTAGTATGCTTTGTTTTAGATACTTGTTGATTACATGATTTGTTGCCTGGATGTTTGGATGCATTCTTAAAAGTACATATGATGTTCTACATGGTTTCTGCAATGGCATAAGGTATGTGGTTACGCTTATGAATAATCACTTTAGTTTCACGATGATTTCCGAATGTTTTATCAGTTGCTTGAAAATAACTGTTGGATGCCTTTTATTTCATGCAACTATAAAGTGACTATGATTATCACTATGAATATATATATATATAATTGGCTTAGATATGAATCCACCTCTGTAGCTTGTAAAGGCTAAAAAGGGGTAACCTAGAGTAAGGTCTAGGTTATCATGGGTTAGAAATTGGGCTACCAAGTGTAGTGCCATGAGACCCTTTAGCATGCCATGAGTTAAGGAGTGGACTACTTACGGGTAGTGCCATGTGACACAACCCTAGATACTGGTTCACCTATAGGTGGGACCATGAGGGGTTTAAAGGGGAGCTACTATAAGGGAAGTAGTATCCAGGTCCCCTGCAGGGACAACGCAGAGGATAGTGAATGCATGGATCGTGCAGTTATATTTAAAACGTAAAATTGTTTGTTAAATGGTAATTGGCTGTAATACATTGTTATCATAATTGCATGATTGTTGTTTCCCCCACATACCAGCTTCGGATGACTGACATTTTGTTTTTCAGTGTTTTAGGTACAAGCCAAAAGGACAAACAGTAAATCGTCATATTACGAAATACATGAAGTAAAATACAAGGAGGATTAGTTAGAGTAGAATTCATACATGGATAGAAGTTTAGAAATCCAACATTTCAAAAGGTAGGCAAAGTTTATTTTCTTACAACTTTCCAGTTTAGTCTGTTAAAATTTAATAATTGTTCTTGGTTAATTGCCGAACCTTTGATATGGAAATCATGTGCGTGTCTTTGACCTCTCAGTCTCCCTTAATTGGGGGTTATTGGAAGGTGCGGTCGTAACATTTGGTATCAAGGCCTAGGTTCCTCACTTAACCATTAATAATTATTAAATTTTACAAACTCCATAGAACCCAAGGGAGTTATTAAAGGATTATCTGATAGACGGAGGTGTCTAGAAAAGGATCATGACTGGGGGCTGGCAATATTTTCCTCCGCACCGCTTGTCAGAATACGAGGACTCCCAGATCCATGTGACTTCCTGGCCAAAGCCTTAGGGTATGAATCAAAATAAGATACCTTTAGGACTTTCTCATCTTATTCATCCCTACTCATCATAAAATTCTGTTAAGGACATTAAGGATTAATGTTTTCTCTCTTCTCCTCACCCTCTTGAGGTATGGGTAAGGTTAATAAGGTTTAATGAATCCTCCACCAAGTTAATAAAAAGCATGTAAATAAGATGTCATGGACATAAGCTTAGTAGATTAAGCGTAAAGGAATAGATACATGCTTAGGTCATATGACATAAGTTGTCATGCCCTCAGGAGAGACCTGAGGCTAGATCTTCTTGTCAGGAGGATAAATAAAGAGAGTTAGTCTTGGAGATAGAGATCTCCATTTCAATTAGAGACCTGTCACATCCTCTGAGGATGATGTTAACCCTAACCCTAATTGAAGGTTAGAGAGCGATGGCATGATGAGTTAGACCAGGTGTTTGGATGGACATGCCTTGGATGACCTAGTACCTCTGGCGAACCAACCCTGGGAAGGGTTGTGCATGTTAGAGTGAAGGATAGCTCCTTCATTGATGAGGTTAGAGAAGAACCTATGGAAACCCCATGAGCTTATATGGGCATAATAGGCACCCAGAATGTATCAGTAGTGTGAGAAATAGGTTGAAACCCTGGCCGAGAGAGTTTGATGGATAGCTTATGTGATGAGCATAAGGGCTATGGATAACCTTGAGCGAACATAAGTTGAACATAGGCTTCATCCAAGTAGGGGCATGTTTTTGAGGTTGATCCTTCATGAGGAGATGACCTCTTATGGTGAGGTTGGTTGTAGGGTTAGCTCTAGAGAGAGAGCAGGAAACCAAGAAAGAAGGTTGGAATCCTAGACACCGAGATATGAGGAAAAGTAGGGAGTTGAGGATAATGTGACCTAAGTGGATGATAGTGGTCGCCTCATACTTGATCCTTGGAGGCTGATGATGCCTTAGTTGCTGTGAGAGGAACCAAACCCTAGAGAGAGGATGAGTCTGCTGGTACCTCTGTACCCATGGTATAAATGAGAAGAAGAGTTCCTTAAACCTGGAGAGGTTTAGTAACATGTTGTGAGGCCTTGTACCTTGTTGTTTGTCCTTGAGGAGGACTCCACTCTGAAGTGTTGCTTAAGTAGAAGGATGACATGAAGTGCATGTCATACCTTGTACATGTTTGGATCTTAGTTAAGAGGTCGAGCAGGCTGGACATCAAGAACATGAACCTATGGTTCCTAGGCCTAAGAAGGGAAGTGGTGTACCTGATACTCATGACAAAGTTTGAGTGCTATAGATTCGAGCATGGTACTCCTCATGATTGGAGGAAAGGGAAACCCCTTAAGTTTAAGGTATGTTTAATGAACCCCTCAAAGTGAAGTTGATGACATGGGAAGGTATGATCATGATTCAATGTTGAGGAAAGAGAACAAGTATGACCTAGCATGGTTTAGTAGGTGGTCTTCTTGTGCCTTAGTAGCTTTCCAATGTTAAGCATGCTCATGTGAATATAAACCCTAAGGATGTTTGTGACCTTGTTGACAAGAGTTGTAGTTTCCTCCCATCTTGGGAGAGGAATCCTTTGGTAGGGTGTGTACCTATTTTGTGGAAACCTAAAGAGGTCTCATAGGATCGTGAGAAGCTAAGTGAAAAGTACATGGTATGAGAATGAACCTGTAGACCCATAGTTAATCATCTCTAAGTACATGTGGATGTGTTACCATGGAGGTAACCGATATGGTCCCCGACCCGAGTAGGAAGGTTGCCATGACCCCTATGAAAGGATGGGAGTCAACCATGAATGCAGAGAGAGAGATGATGAAGGCTTGGGTAAGGTTCTAAGCTGGACATGTACTATGCTAGAATTCTAAGTCTATCCTAGGGTCAGGTAGGGATAAGACCGATGGAAGTAGGAGTTGCCTAATTCCCTAGTTGCACATGACCATAGGGTCGGGAGGTAACAACTATCATTGTATGAGGGCCATGGGTTAGGAGATTGATCACCTTCATGAACTCATGGGACCCAAAGGGTAGATGAGTAGGGCACTCTCTGATGCAT
Source organism: Alisma plantago-aquatica (assembly GCA_963693085.1). Lineage (NCBI taxonomy): Eukaryota > Viridiplantae > Streptophyta > Magnoliopsida > Alismatales > Alismataceae > Alisma > Alisma plantago-aquatica. The sequence continues at coordinate 371,629,653 of OY856412.1, forward strand.
GAGGGAAGAGGGATGATCCCAAAAGTGTCAGTGCCCTATTGACCCAGAGGAGATGACCAAGGATTGTGTGTAAACCCCAGTAGGTTAGAAACCAGTTTCCATGAAAGTAACCTTGATATCGAGACATAAGTTGCACGTTTCAACTTAGATTTGAAGGTGTACTAGCAAGGTGGGATGTACCATCTCTACTCTTGGAACAAGAAGAACTCTGTATTTGGACTGCAGCCAAATGCTTATTTCCTCTTATTATGGGAGTGAGAGATAGGACAATACGCATGCCATACACCAAGGATAAAGATGATGTGAGTTGGAACATTTCTAAGAGGTATGAGGACAGAGACGATAACATACCCTTGCAAAGTGAATGATAGGTACAAACGATAAGAGTATTAAGGCAATCATCTTGTGAGAATGTTTTATCGTGAGCTATGTGGAATTTGTAAGTGATACAAGGTCGAGTTGGAACACCAAAAGGATGAGCTGAAAGTGTTTTCAATGAAGATAGACTTAGAGTTTGAGATGATAAGTGAAATACATGGAAGTGTATGTCTTCAATGTTACCTAATACCTAAGGATGTGAAGCGGTAATGGATGCTCTGGTTGAGATGTATCTGACTAGTTTGGCTAGAAGCTAGAAGAGGTTGTTAGGCTTACCCTAAGTTTAGAAAGGAGATATGTTTGGCTAATACTCAGATGTAATGAGATCTGTTGAATAAGGTAATAGTTGTTTGGTTAGCCAGCCTAGTACTTGATGCAATGAAAGGATGATTGTAGAGCCTCAAATGCACTTCTTTGGAAAGGAAGGTGATGAAACCCCGACTAGAGTGGTTTAAGATTTCTGAGGAATCAATCTTGAGGAATCATGACATAAAAGATATAATGATTGAAGATCACCATACACCATGGTACTACCAAGATAATAAGTGACAGTAGTCCTTTAGATGCCTAAGATGAAGTTGCATGTGGCTTATGGCCATGCAAGCCGTAGGCGAAGGACGAACACCAGTAACCCGGTGCATTGATATAAAGGATAAATAGTCCTTGAAAGAGAAAGGGAGTTCATCACTATGGATATTGTAAGTCTCCCCAGGACCAAGGAAGGTCAAGATGCAATATGGGGTATGGTAGATCGCCTTACCTAGATGACATCAGAAGGAAAGAGTACTGTCAAGGGACAGATCAGGCTGAACTACATATGGAGAGATGGTTCAACAACACCAGTAGGTGAGTTCAAAGGTTCTTGAGTATAACCTAAAGGTTCACTTCCATGAGGTGGAAGTAGAAACATGAAGAACTCTATGTTAGTACAGTTTATCACCTCTAACTAACTAATGGTTAGTATGATCCAAACTAAAGGGTCTGATGAGAGCATGTGTGCTCGTTCAGGGTGATATCTAGAGACAGTTCTTGTCCTGTGAAAGATGTGATGATGTCCTCCATTGCTAGTATCAGGATTTAAAGAAGCTATGTAAGAGAGGTTGTGTCGGTCACCACTTTAGTACGGTGATGTTGGTGAAAGGACCATGTGATGGTTAGAAAAGGGCCACATGGCGTGTAGATGAAGTCGCTTTGATCGTGCAATGGCTGAAAGGAGCCTAGAGATGACGGGAGTTGTGAGCGGATGCAAAGTAGATTGACATACAGTTCACTGTGGGAGAATATGTGACATGAAAATATGACCCCTCTAAGTTACAGCTAAGAGAGCTAAGTTCCCGATGCATGGGTTCATATGGGATGGATTGGTGGAGAAGGTTAAGTTTGACCTTACCCCTCAGGATAAAGTATTGTGTGATGAGTTTCATGTGTCCAATTTAGAGCACTATGTGAGGTACCCAGACCATGTGCGAGCTATGAACCTAGTGAGCCCCAAGGGAGACTGAAATGGCCTGAGTCACCTGTGCAGTTTATAGACACCAGGATGAAAGAACTCAGAGAAAAGAATATGTGATGATAAAGGTTCTTTGGTAGCGCCATGAGTACAGTAAAGCCACATAAGGGCCAATTATGGACATGGAAAAGTCTTATCCTGAATTGTTTCTTGATAAGAATTTTGAGGACAAAATTCCTATAAGAGGGGAAGGATGTTACAACCCCAATGTTTTGGGTTCATTTGCTGAGAAATGTAATTTCTCATATTAACGATATTTGAAAAAATAAATATATAATTTGTTTTGAATAAATGGATTTCGTTTACAATAACCTTGATGATTGTTTTGTGGGCTTTATTGGCTATTGGGCCCAATAACAAGGAAGAGACAAAAGGAACTCCATTATTAATAAGAAATGGAGAAAATAAAAATGTAGAAACCACTAGAAGGCAAAGGAATATATAATCCAAAGGTGGATTTCGTGACTCTTGGGTTCCTTGGGTTCCAAGGAGTCCAAAGTTGTAAAAAGAAAACAATAAGAAAAGATCAATCAAATATTTCTTTATTAAGAAAGAAATTGAAAACAATGATAAAATGTGGGAAATAAGTGAAAAGAGGTATAATTGAGTTATCCTTGATGGATTTTTATATACAAAGGATTCCTAATGTTAAAAGGAATGTCAATGTGAAAAAAAAAGATAAAGAGAAATCCTCAAAAAGAGATATTTAAAAAAAAGAAATAAACAAGATAATAAGAAATAATGCATTTAGATGCATTTAGAAGGATAATAAGTATCCTTAAAAAGTAATTTCGAAATCTTAGAGTTTCTTGGGGTCCAAGGAGCCCCAATGGAGAAAAAGAAAGAGAAAATACCAATAATAGGAAAAAAGAGGAGTTTGGTATATAAAAGGTAACCCAGTGAACCCTGATTTTGAAGTATAAGTGGAAAAGGATTTAATGAATTCCATGTGGGGAGGATATTTGATTAGGAAATGTCTTGATGAAAAAGAGAGAGAGAGAGAGAGAGAGAGAGAATAAAGAAAGTGCCTTGGATCTGTGTGCCTATGATAAAAGAATAAAAGGGGAATATCTCCTTCCTAAGTTGGTTTTGAGTGGTTTTGAGAGAGGTGCCTTTTATATTTTGTCTTTTAATCCTAAACCACGATAATCTCTCCTCTCACCCGAAATATATGAACATGGATACTTTCCCAGAAGGCAGCGCCTGTGCCTCACAATGAAAAGAGGTGACCCATGGCCTGCCGCCATATCCCTCTCACATCCTTCCTCTTACGTGGGAACCCATTAGGGTTTTGGGGTGGTAGGCGTATATATATAAAGAAGAACTTACGCATCCCTTCTTCCATCAGGAATGTTGACAATGGCCGCCACAACCCCGGTAGATCTCTGCAGAAAAGTATGGCCATCCAAGCCCATGTTCTTCTTCATTTTCCTCCTGTGATCAACCTACTTGGGCAGAGTGGTATTTGGCTGCAAATGATGCTCTCGTCCTTAGAGGGAGGCCGCCACCTGCGATGACTTGGGTATACTCTAGGGATATACACAGTCTTATCTACTACTGGCATATACTGTCGTTTCTCCCACAAGTGAACCAGCAACTCCGTGGACTGTTGCTCGATGAGTCCTGGCCGTGGCATCATGTTGTAACCACCGTGGAAGGCCCATGGTGCCAAGATGGTGCGTCGGACAAATATGGGTTCACAGGGGGCATCCACACCTTAGCCGCGCTCAGAGAAGAAGGGAACAAGTCTCCCGCCCGACCTTCACAGGTCTGGTTTGCGATACAGGAGACCACATGAGGGAGGTGGGAGACGATGATGGGGAAAAAGACTCGCATACCCCTGAGGCATAGAACGCCAGGTAAGGGTAAAACTGGTTTTTTGTTATGTTTTTAAGTGCCACGAGGCTGATGGGCTTCCAAATGTTGGTCAGGCCCGCAACATATGTATTACTGGAAAATTTCTAAAATAATGACATGGCCTAATTTAATTGGTTCAAATTCTGTTAACTTGGAATTATTATAGAAATTGCTAGATTGCTCCGATGATAGTAAAATTATTTATCATTTTGATCAGGAGAATGAGAGGAATCTAACTAAAATACTATCAGAATCTGATTATGCTTCATGTTCAAAAAGTATATGCAATGCATGTTTAGAGGTATTTAATGTAAAGGAAAACCTAGATTTGCCTTAATCTGATGATTAATTTAATAGATTCATTCATGTTAGGCTAACACCTGATCTTGCCATGTATAATGAGTAAAACCTTGATAATGTTGAATAATAGACAGTTCTAGATTAGTAATCTTATATATGCTATTTTAGGGTTTTGAAACTAATGGGAACAACTTGAGATAATCTTAATGCTGATAATGTGAATTAGATGTAATGAGTAGTCTAATATACTTAAGATGATAATTAGGGTTTAACCTAATATGCATAAGTGAGATTGTAATCTTAGAAACCGTGATATGATGGAATTAGGGTTTGTAACCCTAATCCCTAGTCCAAATACGAGATAACCCTTAAACCCTAGTTTATGAGTGCATCTAGATCTGATTTATGTAATGTGAATACATGGTGACACATATGTAGTATGCTTTGTTTCAGATACTTGTTGATTACATGCTTTGTTGGCTGGATGTTTGGATGTATTCTTAAAAGTACATATGATGTTCTACATGGTTTCTGCAATGGCATAATGTATGTGGTTATGCTTATGAATAATCACTTTAGTTTCACAAAAATTTCCGAATGTTTTATCGGTTGCTTGAAAATAACTGTTGGATGCCTTTTATTTCATGCAACTATAAAGTGACTATGATTATCACTATGAATATATATATAACTGGCTTAAATGTGAATCCACCTCTATAGCTTGTAAAGGCTAAAAAGGGGTAACCTAGAGTAAGGTCTAGGTTATCGTGGGTTAGAAATTGGGCTACCAAGTGTAGTGCCATGAGACCCTTTAGCATGCCATGAGTTAAGGAGTGGACTACTTACGGGTAGTGCCATGTGACTCAACCCTAGAAACTGGTTCACCTATATGAGGGGTTTAATGGGGAGCTACTATAAGGAAAGTAGTATCCAGGTCCACTACAGGGACATCACAGAGGATAGTGATTGCATGGATCGTGCAATTATATTTAAAACATAAAATTGTTTGTTAAATGGTAATTGGCTGCAATACATTGTTATCATAATTGCATGATTATTGTTTACCCCACATACCAGCTTCGGCTGACCGACGTTTTGTTTGTCGGCATTTTAGGTACAAGCCAAAAGGACAAATAGTAAATCGTCATATTGCGAAATACATGAAGTAAAATACAAGGAGGATTAGTTAGAGTAGAATTCATACATGGACAGAAGTTTAGAAATCCAACATTTCAAAAGGTATGCAAAGTTTATTTTCTTACAGCTTTCCAGTTTAGTCTGTTAAAATTTAATAATTGTTCTTGGTTAATTGTCGAACCTTTGATCTGGAAATCATGTGCACGACTTTGACCTCTCGGTATCCCTTAATTGGGGGTTACCGGAAGGTGGGGTCGTAACAATATGTCTTCAAGTACTGGGAAGAAATGAGATCATATGGATGTTAAGAGTATATATTTACATTCTTGTTATGTCCCTGATCAGTTGTTATTGTGGAAGGTTGATAGTTAGCAATGACACATAAGATTAGACCGTGAGTTGGTTGATGACTGAATCTCAATGATCATGATATGATGATATGAAACCAATCACATAGATACATGTTAGAGATTAGTGTATCAGACAGATCACCATGAGACTAACGCATGGAATCATCTTTATGGAATTCAAAGTCAGCTCTCACAGTGATGGTGGTGGTTGTGGTTCTTAAACCTGAAATCACTGTACTCAACACATGTCATTGGGTACACTTTGACATCATCAAACACAGTCCTGAACATGAGTTGTTATAATAGTGATGATTGGGTGTCTTTGACACATGGGGACTGACTGTGAGTGATAGACATGGGATTTGTCCCTCTTATTGGAGTGTGATGTCCTAGGCCTCTTGATAAGTGAGACTGAGAAAAGCATGGCCATGCACATGTGAGTCAATATGTGATATTGAGCTTACATATATCTCAGACAGTCTACTCTTAGTTTAAGAAATATGATTGAATAATAATGAGGGTGACTGCTACATGCCTCTAGTTCAATCTGGACATCAGTGTCAAGAATTTTACAAAAATAGTAACACCATACATAGATTGTAGGTTGAAGTTGTTCCCCAACTTTTTCATTTACTTGTGTAGCAATGATGTGCGACTAGGCACCCCTCTTTGCTTGTGATTTCATAAGTTGTTATGGACATTCACTGCCAACATGATATGAGACCTATAGGGTCACACACATTGGAACTCATCTAGAAGAGGAGTTTGATCTTGAATGATAACTGAATTAGGTACTAAAGTGTTTAGGTACTCAATTCACACAACATATCAATAGATTCATGTCTGAACTGCCAAACGAACATTTTATTGGGTGAGATGACCGTTTGGATAGCCAGACGGGTGTCTCAAGTGTTGAGACGGCCGTTTGGGTTGTCAAGAAGATATTGAATTGGCTTAGTTTTGCCCAATGAACCAATCGGTTTAAGATATTAAACTGATTGACTTGACTCGACTCAAACTCACCAGACGACCGTCTGGGTGAGCAAGACGAGCATCTCACTTGTGTGAGACGGCCCAGTTGGGACAATTGAAAGTTCTAGAGTTTTCCCAAATTCGTTTAAATTGCACCCCAGATGACCATTTTGCTTAGCAAAACAACTATCTCGAGTGTGAGCCGACTGTCTCACTTGGTGAGATGACCGTTTCGTCACACACAAGTTATGAAACGTCTAGAAAAGTTGCAAAAATTCAAGAACTACTTGTCCTTTCCACTCCCCCTTTAGTCCCGCATTGGTAGGGGACTGGGAACCCTGACCTTAACCCCTCCTGTATATAGAGGGGTACTGGGGGCTTCCTAAAGTACATTACAACACAAACAATTGAGAATAGATTCCTCTTACAACAGCTGTCTTCTTTAATTGTGGTAACCATGAGAGCTCCGACAAGTCCTACCCAACAAGGGAGGGATAGCCACTAGAGAGAACAGTTGAGACTTGTCATTGTGGGAGATCAAGTCGATGACGAGTACACGAAGGAGAGGGAAAACTCCTTCATGTCTGATCCAGTAGGATGACAAGGGTTCTAGGCGGTCTGTGTGGACTACCATAGAGGTAGGACTCTATTGTTTGCCGCTTGGAGAACAACGTCAACTAGAAGTCTGTGACAAGATGAGCTGCTAAAGAAGACGACGTTCGTGGCTGTAGTCCATGGTACAAACTGGAGGTGCAACAGTTAGATGAGTCCCGATGTAACTAGGATTCAGAATTTCACACCTACAATGACGAAGATTGCACCAGACTTTCTCTAGGACCAGGTATATTGCATGAACCATCCTTCCCACATTATAGTTATTAATGCGATCTACTGTTTATGGGGAATATGGTAATAAAATTTTAAAATTTTATGCCTACTCTGTACTATATTTCCCTACAGTGGTATCACAGACAACATCAATTTACTATATTATAGGATAATTGATATGATCAGATTTTGGTTTTGTCATTCTATTATTGCATGTGATGCGAATAATATCTTGCAACATCCAAACACCATAATAATCCCAAACTAATACATACATACATATATATATATAATGGTTTTTGATGGTGGATGTGTAGCATGGTTATGGCCAATAACCCTATTCGTGCATGGTTGTATATGGTTGGTTTATCCATTTATCTCGGTCTGCATACTGAGCCACCATCTCATCTTTCTAATGTAAAGTGAATTCTCCTCTATCTTTGCTCCCCTCGCATAACTCGAGGTTTCCCTATTATCATGTAAAAGTAGGATAGTTTATTTTCCTATTATGACAAAGATGAAGGCATCCTAAAGAAGAGTTGACCGACGGAAGGACCTTAGAGGACATAGTGGACAAGCCATACCAATTGCCTGGTGGGCCCAACCAATCAACTGGAGGAGCCAGCTGATGGTGGACAAAAGGACCAGATGACCTATGAGATGACCTAACAACCAGCCAGGAGGAGAGCTGATCAGTTCAAGGGATGAACCAATTGACCCAGATTGGCAAGCACAGATCTTCATCAACAACACGTTTTTTCATGTGATGTAGACCTAGATGACCATAATTCCTTGTGGCTCCATGGGATTACATTAGGACTAGCCATAACCATCACTTTTATTTATTGCATGTTTTCATTGTGGGATATAGCATGTATACGATACATACTATATATATGGTGATTGGATAAAGTTGTATATACTTATAAATACAAACTACCTCAAATAAAATATTGAGTCTAAGATATTTCCATTAGAAGCACACATGAAAAGCTTGATCAAGCAACTGTGAGCACCCCAAGGGCGGTACGCCATTTATCTCGTGGAAGTGTTACGATAATAAAGTGGGCTCGCCAAGTGGGGTGCATTATTATTGTGTGGGCTATTGGGTCAGGCTTAACTGGTGATTCTTAGAGTTTCTAAGCCCAGAAGCATGCAGATGATTATGGCAAGGAGTTGCATGTCATCTAGCCAAGAATTGTGTATGACGCAATTGACAATTGTTGCCTACCTTAACAATTAGTCATGAGCGTGAGCGTTCGCTGGGTATTGACTAAATTGTTTTGGATCTTGGCCCACTAGAATATTATACGCTGCAATATTCTAAATTGATATTGAGGGCTATAAATTTGAATAAAATAGTGAGAGAGATAATAACTAAAGACCTAATTATATCGTCAAACGTTTTCATATCAAAAGGGTTTTTGACAAATGCAAATTTTATCTCTTGTAGAATCAAATGGCAAACAAATCATCAAGTTTAGACATCTTAAATGAGATTTATTTCTATTACTGGTTCAGGACCTTGAGAAGTGTTTTGCATGATCCTGAAATACCAGAGCCAGTATCCACACAAAATTCACTTAAGACTAACATGGATGCTTATTTGAAGCATGCCAATGATGTTGTGAACATCAAGAACCTTATGTTGGGCTGTATGAACTATGAGTTGCATAAACAACATGATAAGCATGAAATGTATAATGTCTCTAAGGTTCTATTTGAGTGAAAACTGAAAGAGGGAGATCTAGTAGAGCCCCATGTGCTTAATATGATTAGGCATATGGAGCATCTTGAGAAACTGGGATTTCCTTTGGGTCAAGAGTTGGCCACATATATGATTTTGCAATCATTCCCTAAATCATACATCCAATTCATTGAGGGTTATCACTTATGCAACATGGTTGGACCGCTATCAGAGTTGCTTGATATCTTGATAAATATTGAAGAACAAATGAAGATGGACAAATCTATGATGGTGATCAACAAAATTAAGTCCAAGGACATAGGCAAAGACAAAAAGTGTTTTTTGGCTAAGCTAAAGTCCAAATCTTCCACACTCAGAGTAAGGAGATGGATAAGGGAACCCAGGAAGATGAAGCAAGGGATAAAGATCTCTACTTCTGGGGTATATGTTATAGAGATTAACTTCACTACTTCTTCATCATGGGTACTTGATATTGGATGTGGATCACACATTTGTTCAAATGTGAAGGATCTGAAAAGAAGTAGACCTTTAGAGGAAGGTGAGGTTGAACTGCGTTTTACTAATGGCGCAAGGGTTGCGGCCAGCGTAGTTGGAACCTATGAGTTAAATCTAACAAGTGGGCTTGTAACAGAGTTAGAGAAATTCTATTACATACCTACCATTAATGGGAACATCATATCTGTATCTTGTTTGGACAAGAAAGGATTTGAATTTCTTATATAGAATGAAAGATGTTCAATCAATAAAGATGGGATCTTTTATGGCAGTGCCCTAATGTGTTAAGGTCTATACTTGATAGATGTAACATACTGAATCTTGGGTTTATTTGCTATTTAACCCATTCTAAAGATTTTATTTCCTTCATATCATTTTTGTCCTTTTTCCTAAATTTTCCTATCTTTTCTATGCTCTTTGTCCTCAATGTTGAAATTGAGGAATGCTTAATGATGTGATTTATATTTGAGCCACATTCATTTCAATGAATGGGTTTTTGCACAAATATCTCAAATAATGCATTCATTATATTGTAATAATGCAAAATGGCCATTAATGAGAGATAATTAGTAGATTATATTAACTTAGAGTTATATGGCTTATGGGACAAGAAATGAGAAAATAAGAGATTTTTATATCAAAATTTATTAAGAAGGGTACTAAATATATTTGTTAGGAACTTAGAATACAATCAAATACAAAATGCATTTAAAAAGAGATATTAATGTAATGTTAGACTCCACACACTTTAATTAGCAAACCTATGAATTTTCAAGTCAATTGGAATTTTTTTTACTCTCTTAATTAATTAAATGAATATGCAAACTCTAATATATATATATATATATATATATATATATATATATATATATATATATATATATATATATATATATATATATGCCTAATGCATGTGAAAAAGGAAACCTACTTGACTCCTATTTAACTAGTCCTTTAAACTGCTTGAAAATCGGATATTAATTGTTGTCCCAATTGAATTGGTATTTGAAACCTTAATTACCATAGATATTAATAGTGGTAATTGAATAAGCATTCAAGTATTTTCCTAAACACATTCTCCCCTAAACGTAACGCATTGTTGCATTACTCCACTCTCTATCTCATGTGATATCACGTTCTCCCCCTTCCAAATCGGGCGACGCCCCGTCTTCTCTGTCCTCTCTTCCTCTGTCTCCTATATCTTCCCCCACTCTTTCCTTTCCTCTCATCCTCCATCAACACTAAGAACCCTAACCACAATCTTATTTATCCTCTCACACCCAATTGTTGTTGCGGTATAAGAAAACCACCAACACGCCATCGTGACGAGTGTCACTAGTTCATAAACCTGACGCCTCTTGGACCAACTAACCTGCATGACTCCTACCCATCCGATCCTCGACGCCCACCTAGCCATCCCCTCATCAGCAACGATGCCTTACTATCCCATCTCACCTCCAGATCCACCACCAATAGTGTAGCCCCTCTTCTTCTTCACCATGGCGCCCCATGACCATGAATTTGTAGACCTGACCACGACAATGTGACGACGTCATTGATACCTACAACACCACCTGACACCCTGACACCCCATCTACTCGCCAGTGTCGGCACCACCATGGTCATCGACATCCTCTACACCTTGTACCCAATCACCACCAGGTCCGTCTTCTTATCTTCTCCCCTTCCCTGCCATCTTTCTCTTATCCTTCGTTGGCCTACACTCAGGGTGTTGGCACCTAAGATCGGGATGGTCGGGAAACTTGCCCAGGACCGGACATTGTGTCAGCTAGCAGTAAGGTGTTTTCCGTCCAAACTTCTCTATAGCAACAAGATCACTACCCAACTTCTATACATTTTCCATTAAGGGCTTGGATACTCCTTCAGCATGGCGTCAACCTCTCCACATTGCCAGCAACCCAAGCTAGTGATCTAACGAGCTAAGATCTGATCTAGTGGAGAGAAATCAGAATCAATCGATAATATTATCAGGTTTGTTATCCTTCTATTATTTCAATTCATTGTGAATTTAGTTTAATAGGTTAATGGTAATAATCGGACAATAGTGGCTTATTAACCATGGTAATACATGAACCTTGTGATCAAGTTATCCCTAGGTATAAATATAAATATAATTATACATATGAGTATGATACTAATGTCGATATACTGAACCATATTTAGGAAATAATAATAATAGGACATGTATGTAAGATTTTGGTTAAAGATGATATCTAAATCTTAATTTATGAGTCTTACAGTAGATCTATAACAAAAGAATTGTTTTAAAAAATGTGTTCACATTATTATAACATATTGACCTACTTGTATACATCCTATTAGTTTATACATGTATTCATGTAGTACTACATATCAAACGATGGATATAAGATGAGCATGTTGCCTTATTGTAATCTTGAATGTCATGGCCCAACTAATAATGAAAGATTATATATATGAGATGACTTACATTTTAATATTATACATTGATTACCAAGAATTATGATAACCATGTTTCAAAAAAACTCTAGATACACATATACATATTTACGTCATAGATGGTAATTATAAATACAAATATAACTATGGAATGCATCTAACTATATTGTCTTCTTATGAATTAAATGGTGAAAAAGATAATAATGTGTAAAAGAATGTACTTTTATAAACATATATCTAGATGAATATATGTTGGGAAATATCAAAAACTACTCATAAGTATCTACATATTGCATACTCTTACTCATGGCATGCTCAAGAACTAGATAATGAAATGTGCATACCCACCAATATACTTGGTAAGCATGATGTTAGGAATAATATGGATTCACATTATAGAGAAGAGAATGACACCTTTAAACCTAAATTGTAAGAATATATATTATTATCTACTATATATGAGTTACATAGACTTATGTGACTAAAGATGGGTAACTAGAATCAAGATAAATATATAAAGCATCACATATTCTCTCAACAAAGATTAAAATCATAAACCCTAACATGATGTTAGATGATCGGGAATTGGGTAAGAATAATATAAAAATATATTAGGAATGAATATGTTCACTTTGATGTGGCTAACATACATAATGTTTTTCTAGGATGAACAGTTGAATTCTGGACCAAAGTACACTTTTGAGTTAACCTTTTTGTGTGAAAATCAGGTATGTGTATGTGCAATCCTATTTATATATGAGTTTGAACACTTGTTCTTCAGTTGGGCATTTTGATATCCAACCCTAATATTTCTAATGAGGCATTGTCTTAGCCTTTATTCTCTTTATTTCCTTCTTGTGGCACCTTTACTTCAATTATTTTGGGGTCTTGGACCCCACTTGAAAAGTTTTCAATTTTTAAATCTGCCATGAAATTATTCTAGCATGATGATGTAAATGACTAATTAACTAATGTAGCATACATGAGTACACCCACCCATAGTGGGCATGTGTAAATTTGCCCAGGGGAATGTGATAATTCTCTACATTTTAAATATATTTAGGTGCTTGGAAATGTGTAAATTCTCCCTCACCTAGTGGTTGAGGTTAGGTCGGTACCTTAGCCCTAGATTAGTTTAATGTAGCCATACTAAATCATGCATGAAACTTTATTATTACTTTACTGAATTCTTATTTATTTGCCTGCCTCATACTTTTGACCCTCTTAGCAAGTAGTTCTTTATCATGCAATACTTTACTTTATGTTTGTCCTTATTCCTTAATTGATACATACTTTATTCTCCTCTTGTGGGGTGATACCAACCACCCAGGTTTAGGATCAGAGTGCACGGATAGAGCATGGTGAACCAACCTAAGACTAGGAAAAGGAGTTCATTCTTCCCTTATAGATTTATTTATTAAGTTATTTATTTTCAAAGACATGTTTATGAAGTTTAGCTTCCATCTATCTTAGATCCTTTATTTGTTTAAAGCATGTACACCCTTATTGGAAAATTTTTGATGTACTCTTTATTAAATTGGATATAGTCAAAATTTTAACTTCCACTGCTATTTATTGGATTTTGTTTACCATTGTTAGTAGAGAGGTGATTTCACTTCGTTACAATAGATCTAGATACAAGCATGTATAATGTGAATACCAAAAGGCAAAAACTCAATGACTCAAACAAAACATATCTTTAGCATTTCCGTCTAGGGAACATAAATGAAAATCGTATATTTAGACTCCATTAAGATGGTTATCTGGAATTTTTGATTTTGAATCATTAGAGTCATGTGAATCTTTTTTATTGGGCAAGATGGCTAAGACTCCTTTCATTGGTAACACTGAGAGGGCTAGTGATGTATTAGGACTCATACATACTGATGTATGTGGACCTTTTAGAACATATGCTAGAGGTGGGTTCAAGTACTTCATTACCTTCACTGATGACTTCAGTAGGTATTGCTATGTTTATTTAATGAAACATAAGTCAGAAGCTCTTGTAAAGTTCAAGGAGTTTATGAATGAAGTACATAACCAACTTGGTAAAAGTATTAAGGGACTTTGTTCTGACCTAGGTGAAGAATACTTAAACCTGGAGTTTGATGACCTTCTTAGAGCCCATGGGATTGTATCCCAGTAGACTCCACCTAGAACACCTCAGCATAATGGTGTATTAAAAAAAAGGAATTGCACATTAATGGATATGGTGTGATCTATGATGAGTTAGCTGACCAACTATCTTCTGGGGGTATTTTCTAGAAACTGCTATGTATACACTAAACTGAGTACCATCTAAATCAGTTCAAAAGACACCATATGAGATATGGTATGGGAAGCATCCCAACATGTGTCTTTTATGAAGGTTTTGGGTTGCAAAGCTTATGTCAAGAAAATGTTTCATGAAAAGCTTGGCCCAAGATCTGATAAATGTTATTTGGTTGGATATCCTAACGAGAGCAAAGGATATTACTTTAATTCCCAATCTGAAAACAAAGTGTTTGTTTCTAGTGAGGCTGTATTACTAGAGAGGGAATTTATTTCCAAAGGAAATAGTGGGAGGAAAGTAGAACTAGAAGAGGTTTGAGACCAACAAGAAAATATTGAACCATGAGATGTACAAGAGGAATTAAAAGATTCACAAGGTGTTGTGTAATCTCAAATTGCTAACGTAACACAACGATCTCATAGATCTAATAGGACATGCCTTGAACCTGAGTGATTTGGATATCTTGTAACTCAGGAAGGAAGTGAATTGGCCATAGATGATTAGCCAATTACCTATAAAGATGCTATAGAGGGACTAGAGTCTGAGAAATGGCTTCAGGCCATGATATCTGAGATGGAATCTATGTATACCAACAAAGTATGGACTTTGGTGGATCCACATGAAGGGTAAAATCCATAGGGTGCAAGTGGTCATTCAAGAAGAAGACTGACATGGATGGAAAAGTTCAAACATATAAGGGAATATTGGTTGCAAAGGGTTTCAAACAAGTTCAGGGTGTCGACTATGATGAAATTATTCTCCAATGGCCATGGTCAAATCCATCAGGATCATGCATGCTATTGTAGCTTATCATGACTATGAGATTTGGCAAATGGATGTTAAAACCACATTCCTTAATGAGAATCTTGTGGAGGATGTGTATATGATACAACCTAAGGGGTTTATAGATCTAAATATCCCAATAGAGTCGGTAAGCTACGAGGTCAATCTATGGATTGAAGCAAGCATCTCAGAGCTGGAATCTTTATTTGTATGAGACATTTGAAGGGTTTAGCTTTGCTCAAAATGAATATGAACCTTGTGTGTACAATAAGGTTAGTGGGATCACAGTGACGTTCCACATATTGTATGTAGATAACATACTATTGATGGGGAATGCCATCCCTACTTTATAAAAGGTAAAGACTTTCTTTGGAAATACATTCTCTATGAATGACTTGGGAGAAGCATCCTACATCTTGGGGATAAAGATTTACAGAGATAGATCCATAAGACTTCACAGACTAAGTCAGAGCACATACATTGATAAGGTGTTGAAGCAGTTCAACATGGAGAACTAAAAGAGAGGAAACCTACATGTGCATCATGGTGTCCCAATCTCTAGAGCTCAATGTCCCAATTCTTGTGAAGAAAGGGAACACATGAGTGAGATTCCATATGCCTCAACAATTGGATCTATCATGGATGCAATGTTATTTACCCATCCAGACGTCTCATATGCATTGAGCATGATGAGCAGATACAAGTCAGATCTAGGTGATGCTCACTGGATAGCTATAAAGAACATTGTCAAGTCCTTGAAAAGGACTAAGGATCAATTCTTGGTCTACAACAATTAGGAAGAGTCGATGGTAAAAGGTTACACTGATGCAAAATTCTGGACTGATCAAGTTGATTACAAATCACAATCAGGATTTGTGTTCTGCCTCAACAATGGAGCTGTGAGCTGGAAAAGTTCCAAGCAAGAAATAGTTGCCGATTCTGCAATAGATTTCGAGTATATTGCTACATTTAGTGCAACAAATGAGGTAGTATGGATCAAGAAGTTCATCACAGAACTTGGGGTTGTTCCTAGCATCAACGACACAATCAAGCTATATTGTGACAACAATGGAGCTATTGCAAAAGCTAAGGTGATTGCATCCGCACTCAAATCATATACAAAGGCGGCATCATCTCATACGAGAAATCATACATCAAGGAGATGTTAAGATTTGCAAAGTTCCAACTGAGATCATTGTTGTTGATCCCTTGACAAAGGCACTTTCACAGCAGAAGAATGATGGTCATGTTAGGTCACACAGAATAAGATTCATGGATGATTGGCTCTAAGTGCAAGTGGGAGTCTGTTGGTTATGTATGCCCAGAGAGACAATCATGTGATGATTGTAATGGCATATCATATAAAAACTATTTTGATTATTAATAAAAGGCAAGATTCCAATTTAATTTGTTTAATTCAATTATGAGATAATGTTGTAACATTATAAATGTCTAGAGAAAAATATTAATCAATTATGTATGCCTTCAAGTATGTGACTTGGAAGAAATGAGATCATATGGATGTTAAAAGTATATATTTACAATCTCATTATGTCCCTGATCGGATGTTATTGTGGAAGGTTGATAGAAATCAATGATACATAAGATCAGAGTGTGAGTTGGTTGACGACTGGGTCTCATTGGTCATGATATGGCGATATCAAACCAAACACACATATACATGTTAGAGAATAGTGTATCAGACATACCCACCATGAGACTAACACATAGAAGTCATCTTTATGGAAGTCATAGTTAGCTCTCACAGTGATGGTGGTGGTTGTGGTTCTTGGACCTGAAATCACTTCACTCAACACATGTCGTTGGGTACACTTTGACGTCATAAAATGTAGTCCAGAAACATGAGTCATTATAATGGTGATGATTGGGTGTCTTTGACACATGGTGATTGATTGTGAGTGATAGACATGGGATTTGTCCCTCCTATTAGAGTGTGATGTCCTAGGCCTCTTGATAAGCGAGATTGAGAAAAGAATGGCCATGCACATGTGAGTCAATATGTAATATTGAGCTTATATATATCTTAGACAGTCTTCTCTTGGTTCAAGAAATAGGATTGAGTAATAATGAGAGTGATTGTTCCATGCCTCTAGTTCAATCTAGACATTAGTGACAAAGGAATTAAGCAAGCATTGTAACACCGTACACATATTGTAGGTTGAAGTTCTTCCCCAACTTTTCCATTTATTGGGTAGCAATGATGTGTAACTAGGCACCACTCTTTGCTTGTGATGTCATAAGTTGTTAGGGACATTCACTGCCAACGTGATAAGGGACATATATGGTCACACACATAGGAACTCATCTAGAATAGGAGTTTGATTTTGAATGATAATTGAATTAAGTACTAAAGTGTTTAGGTATCAATTCACACAACAGATCGACGGATTGATGACTAAACTGCCAAACGACCATCTCATTGGGTGAGACGACCATTTGGGTATCCAGATGGGCGTCTCAAGTGTTGAGACAGCCGTTTGGGTTGTCAGGTAGATCAAAAATTGAATTGGCTTAGTTGTGCCCTATGAACCGACCGGTTTAAGCTGTTGAACTCGAACTCACCACACAGTTGTCTGGGTGAGTGAGAGGGCATCCCACTTATGTGAGATGGCCCATTTGGGACGAATAAAAGTTCTAGAATTTTCCCAAACTCATTTCAATTACACATACTTGGGGTGCAAGTAAATTAATGTATGACATTAATTAGGAAACGATTTGTCAATTCATATCTGAGTGGGAAAGCATGAAATGACCGTATCACATCCCAGGTGACCATTTCACTTAACAAAATGACTGTCTTAGGTGTGAGACGATCGTCTCACTTGGTGAGGTGATCATTTTGTCACACGCAGGTTGTGAAACTTCCAGAAAAGTTGCAAAAAATCAAGATCTACTTGTCCTTTCCACTCCCGCTTTAGTCCCACATTGGTTGGGGACTGGGAACCCTGACCCTAGCCCCCCCATATATAGAGGGGTACTAGGATTTCCCAAAGTACAACTACAATACAGGAAATTGAGAATCAGTTCCTCTGATAATTGTTGTCCTCTCTGTTTGTGATAACCACGAGAGCCCCAACAAGTCCTACCCAACAAGGGAGGGATAGCCACAGGAAAGAACAACTGAGAGTTGTCATTGTGGGAGAGAAAGTCAGTGACTAGTACACCAACGGAGAGGGACAACTTCTTCCTATCCGGTCTAGTAGGACGACAAGAGTTCTAGACAATTTGTGTGGACTACCATAGAGATGGGAAGAGTTGTTTTCTACTTGGAGGACAACGTCAACTAGCAGTCTGTGACAAGAGGAGCTACTGAAGAAGATGATGTTCATGGCTGCAGTCTGTGGTGTAGACCAGGAGGTACATCAGTCAGATGAGTCCCAGTGCAACTAAGATTCTCAGTTACACATCTATAATGATGAGGATTGTCGTTGGACTTTCTCCTATACAAAGTATATCCCATAAACTATCCTTCCTGGATTATAATTATTGACGCGATCTACTATTTATGGAGAATATGGTAATAAAATTTTACATTATGCTACCTGCTCTATATCATATTTCCCTACAAATACTAGTTATAAGTCAATTTTTAGTACTTATGAAGTTAAGCATCCAATTTAAGTAAATATGGATTCAAACGATTCAATTGTGAAGTCTAGGATGCATAATGATCAAACTTTAAGGATGGGACTTGTTTAATTAAGATTTAACTAGTATTGTATTTAAGGTTTATCACTTATTTGTGAGGTTATTCAATGAATGAATATAGATGAACAAGTATTGAATTTGAGCTTTCAAACATGGGTTGAAGTTTTACTACATGTTGAGGATGTGATGGCTAAACTTTCTTATTGAATAGGTTATCCAGTAGAGAGATATTGATGCTTGAATATTTGATCAAATGAATAAAAACTCCAATATTTTGGAACTAAGATGAGATCGTATGTCAAGGTTTCTGAGTCAAAATAGTTTTGTATGTATTTAGTGGATATGTGAATGGATCACAACCCTCATTAGGTGGTGCATCTGGGAATCCAACGAGTATTAGGTTGACATTAACATCTGATTTATCCAGAGGCAATAGTCATGACCCGATCTAATTAAGCCCATGTGAACATTAGATCAGGGAGTGAAACCATTTGTCCAGTTATACATTTGTTAAAAAACTCTACATTTATATACCAATCAAGTTTTGAAGAGCTATATAGTGCGATGTTTATTTGTAATATCAATATAATATAGAAATTATTCAAAAGTTTGAGTACTTCCATACTTCTATTCATATAAAAGTCTTATTTCATTAACTTAACTAATTGACAAAATTAACCAATAACTGATTAACCATAACTAAATTAACCAACACTAGTTTGGTTAAGTTAATGGTTAAAATATCAAACCTTAAATTAAAGTGAACTAAACAAACCATAATTGGTCAAATTAACTGAATGCTCACCCCAGGGTGACCAGTGAATTCTTTGCCATTTTCTTCCTCTACAATGGATCTTCCATCACATATATATGACATGTTTTTATAACACAAAGGAAAGAAGGGAGTACGACCGGTTCAGTTAGAAGAAACCCAGCCAAATCACTCGATCTATGGAAAATTTGGGAGAGGGAACTATTCCCCTAAAACACCAACTAGTGGATGTCTGAGGCACCTGGACGGAAGAACCATCAAATTTTCCTTTGGAAGGTAAATCCTTAGTCATGTTTAATAAATTCATACAGTTTTAGAAAATACATTATAAATAGGTCCATTGGCCTATAAATGACCCCAAACTATTACAATTTAGAAAAATCTCCTCTTTATTATAAGATCTTTATATTAGATTTTTGGTGAAGATTTATTGATTGTATTTAATTTAGATTATGCCACTTGTTTTAGGGTTAATTTGATGGAATAATTATCAAACGACGTATACTAAATCTGAGAAGAACTTTCCTAAATCCTAATATAGTATGGAAGCTAAATGCAAACCTTGGTATGGGTTATTGTTCCCCAATATTAGGCTTTTTCTTATTAATTCTAGTTAGAAACTTTAAAACTCATATTAATTATAAAAATAGAATGAACATAAAAAATACAAAATTTGAACCAGAGTCTAAATATAACATTTACATAAGTATAAAAATATTCAAGACCAGTAAACATCATATTGAACATAGGTTTGACAAAAACCAATTTTGGACCTAAATACCATTAATATTGATGTACTTATATTAATAAGGATTAAGTATTATTAATCAAGTGATGAACCAAGATGTGGATGGTCCATAATAATTAGGATTGTTTGAACTTAGGTACATGAGACTATCATCCTATATGATTGTCGAGTCCATCTGTACTAGAAGTATATATTATGTTTAATATAATCTGTTTCACCTCTTCACTTGTCTTATGTGCTTTAATAAATTGCTTGACTTACGTACTTATTTTTGCTACATCTTTTTCTATTCAATAATATTTTGAAATTTATATATGTCTTGAAAATAACCTTGAATATAATTGATGTGTCCATTATGACTTCCTGGATGATGATGTTGATATTGGGTACAGGTGACCTCATCTCAGAACGATGGAGCTTGTATAAAATGGTCACCTCCAACTTTTGAATGGAGAGATTGATCCAGGGTACATCTCCCATCTTGTTGGGGATATGGATCCTTATAAATTGTTGATATCACCATAATTGAAAAACTCACACTAAAATAATGTTGAACAAACTAAACTTTTAATTAAATATTGTTATTTTTTCTTTATAAATCGTACCAATCAAAATGTTGTAATATTGTATGGTTATGCTTCCTTTTCTAGTACTTATGTCCTTTATGGACACCATGTAATTAGCACATTAATGCTTAATATATCTACTAATGTAATAATTTTAGGTTCAGAGCAAGCATGGAGAAAAGATGGCTTGTGAGCAAGTATACATGATGTACCTATTGTCTAAAATCCTAGGTAGTATACATGTTAATTGACTTCTAAATTTCCTTTTAGAAGTGTCATTATAAGTTGTAATAATTTATGTTGTATTTATATCTTTGTTCAATGTTGAGAATTCTTATGGTGTATGTATTATGGTTGTTTGTTCATGTATGATTATGCTACTACATCACACTCTAAGTAATGTTTTTGGAGTTCCTCCTCTCATCCCATCAGGGTATCACATAAGGTGGAATCTGGGGATGTTATGTTTGGTATCTAAGCATGAACAATTGCTACACCTGCCAATTTCTCACCATGAATGATAAACTAAAATTAAATGTTACACTCAAAACCCTAGAAATATTGTAAGTTGTTGAATAGGGAATAGGTTTGACTTAGCCTCTAGGTTAGAACCTAGATGTTTGATAACTAGGTTTCAACAAGTGTGTGAAACCCTATCCATACAAAACTCATATGTAGAAGGTTTATGTACTAGTATACACCATGTTCTCACCATTTTCACTAGATGACATAGCACTATACTCTCTACAATGTGTGAGACACTTTATTTTTCTTATTTGGTTTTATTTTCACTCCATATCGAGACTTAGCCATTTTCTTTGAGCCCACATATTCATAGAAAAGTTATATAATATTTTATTATATATGTAAGTAAATATGAAAATGTTTCCCCACACACAGGAGAATAGGAGGTAGTCATGTAACCTAAGTAAACAGTGTGTGATGTGTGTATTTCATATCATCTTTTGGATCATGTTTGGTTGCATATCCATATTGTTTTGACTAAATTATCACTCTCATTCATGATAGATTCTATATTTTTAGCTATTCTTACTTGTCTCATGGTTTGAATTGTAGGTACTACATTTTGCAATGAATTGATGAGGAATATATCATATTATCACTCCTCAAGTATCTACATATTTTGGGGTTCGAAACTATGCAAATACCACTTTTTACGGCATGTAAAACTGACCTACACATCGTAAGTTATGAGTAAAATTCACAGTATCCCAGAACAACCCAGAATAGCCATTGACATGCCGTGTCTTAAAAAGACACCCCGTGTCTTAAAAAACATGACATGTCTTAATAAAGACACCCTGTGTCTCAGTCCAAAAATTGAATGTAGAACTCTAGATTTGCAACAAAATGATGTGTTTTATTAAAGACACGTCGTGTCTTATTAAAGACACGTCATGTCTTTTTAAAGACACACTGTGTAACCTCTCAGAACTCGATCCAAACTTTAGTTATTGCATAAGACACACCATGTCTTATAAAAGACACGTCATGTGACCTGCAGATTTCACTCAAACATGAATTTAACTGCCTCACACTTATATATACGACCCAACTCATCTTGGGACAATTATGATGGCTTAGGATGGACTTTTTGGAGGGAAACTCAACTAGAGGGAGTCCAGGAGAAGTTGGAGGAGACCAAGGGAGATAGCAGGTGGTAACTCGAGAGAGAACCCTCTTCTTCTTCCTTATTCTTCACTATTTGTAGCAAGGATCTTCGTCTTCCTCTTCTATCTGATTGGGAGTGAAGAAATTTGGAGAAAGTGCAGCAAGCAAGGA
Organism: Alisma plantago-aquatica; assembly: GCA_963693085.1. NCBI lineage: Eukaryota > Viridiplantae > Streptophyta > Magnoliopsida > Alismatales > Alismataceae > Alisma > Alisma plantago-aquatica. The sequence continues at coordinate 371,652,240 of OY856412.1, forward strand.
CAGAGCTTGACTTCTAGCCAGAGATCTTCTTCGTTCTACTACTTCTCATAGACATACTAGTTCTTTCTACTCTTTTACTATGTCCTTTGATGTTTTTTGCTGCTTGTACCTTCTTTCTCTAGCCATGGATGAGTAGAATCTGAATCTTAGACATGGGAGAGTAACTCCCATGTCATAGCTTGTATGAACATATGCATTTCATATTAAATGTTAGTTTCTTGCATGTTTCAAGAGTTGTCTCATATCTGAAATGCTTGTTTGTGTGATTGGCCATCATACTTGCATGTTTTATGCTTTCTTTCATAATCTGAGAAGATGTGTTTGAGAGTATGGAGTCACTCTTTTGGCAACTTTTCCTTGACCACGAGAGTGGCTGGGATTAAGTTGAGGAGAAAGATTTGTGAGTCAAAAATAAATACACACACGAGAGTGATGTATGGAGTTAGAATCGTCATCACTTCACTAGGAGGTGAGTGATGACTACAAACCTCCTTTGCAAGTTAATTAACATGTTTAAATTCGTATTTTAATATAAGCTATGATGTGATAGTGAAATCCCAAGTCTAGGATCCTCCTAAATGTGAATCTTAACCTTTCTTAAGTGATAATTTACTATTCTATTTTAAATCTGTAATTTAGTTATTCTAATTCGATCGTCTTGTGTACAAAAATCTAGATTATTGAAATTCATAACTCTTACACCTAGCTAACCAACGTTCTTTGTGTTCGACCTTGACTACAACTACTCTCGTATACTTGCAGGAAATAGCTAGTTGAGTAAAAGATTATTATGACTGAAACTCGTTAGTGTAACAATCCAACAGAGTGGCATCATGATAGAAGATAGATTAAATTTGGAGGAGATGTCTAGATCCTTATTAGGATATGTGATGGATAGATAGACAACTGAATGCTTAATGATATAAGCATGGATAATCTTATCAATGTTTGATCTCTAATGATACAAGTTTCTTTATTAGTATCTAAGTTGTATAAGAGATCTGAATCAAAATTTGAAATATGAGTTAAATATTGATGATGAAAGTATGTAGTATTTTCTTCACAAGATAATCTAAGTTAGGATAAGGTTGAAAACACATGAGCCTAAAAGTCTTTTACAAAGAAGGACCTCTCACATTTGGACAAGATATGTGGTGAACTCTATAGAGATTAGGACCCATAAGGAGAAGGTCATAGGACCTATCCTCCAACATATGAGAAATATGAGGTACAAGTCAAATGGTGTGTCCTAAGCTAGATTTCTCTCAAGTAGATGAATTGAATACTTATGCATGATTCATACCATTGACATAAATCCTATATGTGAGATTTGGGAAAAATAATATTTGGGTAGAAAAATCCATAATGACAAAGTCAATCCTTTTCCTGAGTTAGGTCCTGGCATGAGTTACTTAAGTTTAAAAAGCTCATGATTATCTACAAGTGAGGTGATATATGAAATGGTACTTCTTGGATTAAAATGCCTTAGGCATAACATATTGAACAATATAATCTATAGTTATTCTTATATGTCTCTGTCTATGATGTGAGAAACCTCACACGAGCTATTTGGATGATTATGAATGAAAAGTCACTCACAAAAACATAACGTAAATGCTTACACTAAAATATTGGTTAACAAACTAAGCTTTTGATTAAATGTTATTATTGTTTATTTATAAATATTGCCAAGCAATTAATATTGTACATGCAAGCTTCCTTTTCTAGTAATTATGTCCTTTATGGGCACTACATACTCAACATATTTATGCTGACTTTTCCACTATTGTAATAATTATATATTCAGAGCTAGCATGGGAGAAAAGATGACTGGTTAGTAATTATGTAGGATGTATCAATTTTTTAATATCCTATGTAGCATCCATGTCCAAAGACCTATAAATTTTCTTTTCAGTGTGTAAATTTAAGTTGTAATAGTTCATATTGTCTTAGTATATATGTTTAATGTTGAGAATGTTTATGGTCTATGCCTCATAGTTCTTTGTTTGTATATTCTTATGCTTATGCATCAAACTCTAAGTAACACTTTTGGAGTTCCTCCTCTCAACCCTTCAGGGTTTCTGAGAAGTGGAATATGGGGATGTTATAGTTTGTATTTGAGCATGAACAATATCTTACACCTAAAAATTTCTTTCCATTTTGCATTAACTAAATTTAAGCTTTCACTCAAAACCCTAGTAACTTAGTGAGTTGTTGAGCAGGGACTAGGTTTGACTTGGGCTCTAGGTTAGAACCTATATGTAAGAGAACTAGGTTTAGACATGTATGTGAAACATTATCCATATAGATCTCATACATATAAAGTTTATGAACTAGTATATACCTTGTCCCCACCATTTTCACTAGGTTACATGGAACTAGACTCTCTATTGTGTGTGAGACACTCAATTTTTTGATTTTATTTTTTTTCCAATAGGCACTAGCCTGAGTTAGCTTGAGTGAATTTTGAATAAAAGCTTATGATTAGCTGCAAGGAGGTGATATATTAAATACTACTTCTTGAAGTAAATGTCTTGTGCATAACATGATACTCACTATTACATGTTGATCCTTATTCTTCTCTTTCTCTGTATAAGATGTGAGAAGCATCACTTGAGCTATTTGGATGATTATGTATGAAAATCACTCATAAAATCTTGACCTATACTATATTTTCCTTTTTCATACATGAAAGATATATATTGGAAATCATGATCTTGAAGTCAATACATATTTAGAACAATGATTACATGACAAAAAATATACTTCTCAATCTCGAGTTCTCTAAATCTAAGCTTATAGTTTGATGGAAACTCACACAATGGGGTGAAACTCTAACATTCAAGCATGTAAAATTAGCACTTATCAAATGATGAAATCCTAGTTATATGTTGATCATAAACCACAATGATGATGTTAAGTGTGAAGTTCTATTATTTAATGACATGAAATCTTGATGTCACCTTACATAGATGAGTATAGTGAAAGATGAAACCTGAGTAATTCCATCTTAACTTTACATTGCTATCTCATACGTGACCAAGGAATAAAAACCCCAAAATAAAATAATGTAAAGTTATAAATAAGACTCTAAACGGTGCTTCAATAAATATAAGGTGGGTGGGTACACAAAAGAATATGTAGATACTAATATGACAACTTAGGTAGATCCAAACCTATGATAGTCTTGGAACCTAGAAGTGATAATGATATGGAGTTTGATCCCTTGATGCCACCTTGCGTGTAAAATTGATTGTACCTTGAGGAAAAAAGTCCATTTAAGGTGGGGTGAATGTGATGACCCAATTTTTAGAATTTCTATAACCAATACAATATATGAGGTCCATAAATATTCTTGGCTGGCTAACTCCAAATCAGGGTGACTTTTATTCAACAAAAAATTATTTTGACCCAAAAGTATGACTCCAATGCCATCACATGTTCAATGATAGCCATCCAAGTCCATTTATGCACATGGGGGTGATTAGTACTAGTTATCAGTAAAGTTTTAGTAGTTATGGAGTTAAGCATCCAATTATTATAAACATGGATTCAAATGATTCAATTGTTAATTATAGGATGCATAATGATCAAACTTAGTGGATGGGATTTATTTCTAAACATTTAGTGAGTAGTTGAATTGTATTTAAGGTTTATCATTTATTTATGAGGTTATCAGATGAATAAATCTAGATGATCAATTATTGAAATTTTGATTTCAAACCGGGGTTGAAGTTTTATTACATGTTGAGGATGCAATGGCTAAACTTTATTGTTGATTGAATTAACCAGTAGAGAGATATTGATGTTTGAATATTTGATTAAATGAATAAGAATTCCAACATTTTAGACCTAAAATGACAACTGTTTGTCAAGTTTTCTAATTCAAAATAGTTTAGATTTAGTGGCTATGTGAATGGATCACAACCCTCATTGGGCGATGTAGCTAGGAATGCAACGAGACTTCGGTTTTTATCAACCTCCCACTTATACAGAGACAACAATTATGACCTAGTCCAATGATGTCTAGGTAAACTTTGGATCAAGGAGAAAAACCATTTGGTTAGTTATGTATGACACCTTGAGACTGAACCCAGAGACCCTATTGGGAGCTTTCTTATGACCTATAGCAAGAAAACCAAGCCATTTCCCTCTCTCCATCTTCATCGATGTTCACAGAAAACAATCAGATCTAGAGGGCCACCAAAGAAGAGAAAAGATAATGATCACTTGGAGCAGATCCTGATTATTTATAAGGAATACCCAAATGTGGGTGCATCTAGAGAGGGGTCCTTTGTGGAGTCCTATTGTAATGACCATCATCAAACTGACAAACAAATCGTTACTAATTAAGAGGAATAAACATAAACAACAGATTAACAAAAATCACTAAAATTTAAAACCATTTTGCAAGGAGATCCTTGTCCACAAAACTTTTACTAAAAGATCCAAAATTCATACATATAAAGATTTATATTGTACCCCATTGTTTCATCTTATCTTGAGGACAACATTTAACAGTTGCTCTATCAAAGAACATACTGGAGCAACATAAAATCTCGAGGCATACAAGCCAAAATCTCAGATCGTTCATGTGACCATTACGAACCAACTCCAAGGACCTAAGAGTACACAAATGACATATAGGACTTCTATCTACAAGACATGACAGTCAGTTACTACACTTGAACTTTCACTGCTGCCTCAGCTGTTGTTCCTCCTTTGCAGAAAGGTCTGCACTGCTTTGTGCTCGTCCACCTAAAAATTGTGGATCCCATGGGGTGAGACAATTGTCCCAGTGAGAGATATAACTCTCTGCCGACCATATTATTATTACAGATAAACATTATAAAACTGAGCAGGGGTTCTTTTATATTAATAGGAAGGATTAATCATTGTATGAATAGAATAAGATAATCTCCTTTCTCAAGGAGAACATTGCATCTACCCACAGTAGAGTTATAAATCATCTATCTTCTTTGAAAGGAATGTAAAGAACATAAATAACATCTATCAACTAAGATGTATAACTGAATTGTTCATCAAGCAATGTTTTCCGTATTCGATCCTTAAGCATATATGCTACACGAATGAACATATTTTACAATCACACTTATTCCCCGAGGAGATGAAGCATTCCTCGTTCATATCCAACCAACCAAAAACTTGTCACAAGTTGGTACCATACAAGGTCAATGGGAGAGTCGAATGCCATGACCTCACTTGTCTCGGTCAGTACAAGACCACTTAGGCTTAGCAGGACATCTTGTGTCAGCTGCAAATAGCTGTGCAAGGGTACGAAGGCATCCTCGCTTAGAGCTACATCATCAACTGTGCTCTCTTAGGGGAAACATCTTCAACAACCATCCCCAGTTACTGAGTCATGGTCACTTAGGCACCATACTCTGAGCCATGGTCACATAAGCACCATGCTGTGAGCCATGGGCCAGTCACCGTGCTCCATTGAGACATTCTTATGAAATTACTGAGACATGGATACTTAGGCTACATGCCCCCACATATTCAAAAATATGCATTCTGGGTTATGCCACTGGAAACCCGTTTCACCATTAAGCAAATTCTGACATTGATGGATCTATGGTCAGGGCAAAATTTTATGGTTTCTAGTGATATATTAAGTGCATTACATCATTCTTTTAGCATCAACCAAGTTATCATTATTAATCACAACAAATGCTACAAATAAAGGTGTTGTAAATCTATCACATACTTTTAAAATATTTAAAACACATGATACTTGGGATCTCAGTCCCTTATCACATTACTGGGAATTCTCATCCCTTCACATCATCATTATCATGATTACTGGATCTGGGTATTCAAACCCTTAGATCATCACATAGCATTATTGCCTCTGTAATAGGTAACCATTACCTCTAGGTCCTCAGACCAAGGTATTCATTTCATTTGTTGTACAAGTATTCACATGACTCACAAGGCCATTACACATCTTGTCACCTCTCACTAGGCAACAACTTATTCACATGGCTCATAAGGCCATTACACATCTTGTCACCTCTCGCTAGGCAACAACTTATTCACATGGCTCACAAGGCCATTACACATCGTCACCACTCACTAGGCAACAACTTATTCACATGGCTTATAAGGCCATCACATCTTGTCACCTCTCTCTAGGCAACAAATTATTCACATGGTTCACAAGGCCATTACTCATTATACTTATTATACAAGTATTTAACATGCCTTACAAGGCTTATACAATAATAGAAATACAACCTTCCCATCATTAGGGTTATGGTTTCCCTTTATAGCCAAATAGGGTTTCATGTTCATATTATTAATCCAAACCCTAATTCATTGCTCCACACAACTAGGAGCACATATTGATATCATAAGTATTCAATCATATTTATTCTCATAATTTATCATGAAATGTTTATCAACAAAAAATATGTGTTTCTCTCTCATCCTCTCTGGATATTGATTACATCAGACTTTATTATCTTGGCTTAACCCTTTCTCAAGGTATGTTAGCCTACACTTATCAAAATGTGTTATATCTCAATGTAACAATTGACATGACACACTTCATGTGTTACTCACCCAAGTATATTGGATTTAAGGTGCATCAAGGTGCATCAACCTTGAGGTGTTGGGTTTGGTATTTATCATGCCTTGATGTATCATTTCCCTCATTTATTTTAACTTACTTATGTTCATCAACTTATCTTGTATTAGGGTATATACCATCCTAATACTTTATGCACTAACACATCACATTTATCATGTAGTGTATTGGCCATAAGTCACACATTTGAATTACCCATCTATCATCAACTGATATAGACTCCTCTCGAGTTAAGGCATTGTTGATATACCATTATCAACCACTTTAGGTGTTTTACCTATCAAGGTATTAACCAAACCACATCATTACTTGGTGTTACACTCATCACTCCTAAGAGTGTTTTACCCTCACCTTTACAAGGTGCTTCAGATTGAATCATGTATGTCAAGTTGAACACATGTATTGGGTTAGGTGTATATTGATCTAGACATCATCGTATCCCCCATACCCTTACCCATCAAGGTATCATCCTTACCAATCATATGGTGTATCATCTTCACCATACATGAGTGTAACATCCTCACCTCACTTGAACATATTGGCCACACCATACTTTAGTGTATTGGCCATCACATGTTCTAGGGTGTTAACCACCTTACTACTTTTGTCATCTAGTGTATTGGGTTACCCACCATATCATTTTAGAGATATGTACTCAACACCATATCGTCCAAGAGGTGTATGCTTGCTTGCCATATCAGCTTAGAGGTGTATGCGTGCTTACCATATTGGGAAAGAGGTGTATGCTTTCTTTACACCATATCAGGTAGAGAGGTGCGTGTGCTTCACACCATATCGGACAGAGAGGTGTGTGTGTGCTTCACACCATATCGGGCGGAGATGTGTGTGTGTGCTTCACACCATATCGGGCAGAGAGGTGTGTGTATGCTTCACACCATATCAGGAAAAGAGGTGTGTGTATGCTTCACACCATATCAGGCAAAGAGGTGTGTGTCTTCTTCACACCATATCAGGCAAAGAGGTGTGTGTATGCTTCACACCATATCGGGCAAAGAGGTGTGTGCTTCAACCCGATATCACTTTACCCTAGATGATGTCATCACCATCAACCTCTATACTCTTGTTCTTACTGTTATAAGTCATGGACAACAGTCCCATGAAGATTTTAGAACTCAAAGGCTCATCAAGTATTCCAGAGAAATCGAAATTGCAAGTAGATCAACAAGTATGACAGAATTGAAAGTGCATAATAATATAATTGGGTTCAAGTTATATAACCCACCTCAAGAACAACTTCAAAGATCCAATCTCCAAAGATCCACATTCCTAAGGTTTAGGATGACTCCACAACTCCTCTATATGCAAAGAATCACCATGGATAAGCATTTGGTGAAGAAGAAAAAAAGGAAGATCATAACCCTAGATTCATGCTTCAATCCAGGGTTAAAGATGATCATGGCCTCACCTTAGGGTTAAGTATTGAGCTCCATCTTGATCCTTAGCAGCTTGCACGATACCTCACTACTCATGCACGATATGAAATCACTTGTGGACGATATCCCCTTCACTTATGGCCAAAAACACTCCATTATGGCCGATATCACCTTGCTAGGCCGATATCACCTTGTTAGGCCGATATCAACTTGTTAAGGACAATACCCAAGGCCTATGCATGATATAACATCACCTATGTACGATACCATGTCTCTATGTACGATAAATAAGAGAAAGGAGGTGGTAGAATTCGAAAAATTTCACTAAGAAGTGAAAGGAAGGGTATATAAACTTGAGGTTCATGGGAGAGAGTGTAAGAGGTGTCATCACCTTACTACTAGTAGGTGCCACATGGACATGCATGGGTTGAAACATGTTCTTGCATGCACTACATCTTTATCTTGCCATGCAAAATAAAAACTTTAGGATAATGCAAGGGATAAGGGTCGCCCCCCTTCGGTTATCTTCTAAGACAAGCCACTTCTACTCACATTATTATATTCACAATTCAATGCAACCTTTCCCAAGGAAAGTTGCAAGCCGATATCCATTGCTTTATTGAGGTGCTTAGCTCGTTTTTTAAAATTTAAAGAGTTTACAACATGATATGGGGGTCTACTCTTTGGCTCCTTGGTCGATAGCTACTCCCATTTAACACTACAACCCGATACACTTAATACAAACTCAAATTAGGGTTTCCATTCAACCCCTTTCTTGGTCTTTTCATCACCAAGAATACTACCACTCATAAATGATTCAAACATGGTGTCTCATTCATGCTATCTCCTCTAAATTATACATAGAGGAAGTAGGGACACTCTAGAGGTGGTAATTTTCATATCAACCCTACATTTTGGGTAAATTACGAATTGTACCAAAATTGGAGCACAAGGTTCTAACATTATTCAAATAAGTTAAAACTTGGCTTCTAGGCTTTCCAAAAGCCACCAATTAGAATCATTATATCTCTTATTATGCTAAAGGACTTAATGCACGTTCAACATGTGACGTATTGCAACATAACCCCTTATCTTGGGTAAATTGCAATTTGGTCCAAAATAAAGGAACATTGCTCAAACAACATTCAATCAGGTCCAAACTTGAAACATAAGTGTGTCACATGATAACAAGACACCTTAGAGGATTATCTTAAAGTTATAAGAAACTTACTTAGCCAAAACAAACAGGGTTACCTCATAACCCAGGTCAGTGGCATTACAAATTATAAATCCCTAACAAGGATTTCATCCCCAAAATCCCAGGTAAAGGGAGATAGATATTATTCATTCATCATATCATCAAGTCTCCACATAACATCTTGATGTCATGGAGATGCCATATAACTTTGACTAGCACACATTTCTTCCACATAGGGTTATCATAGAATCTGTCACACATGACACATACTCAGTTGTCCTATCCATTACTGACTGTGGAGTAAACTCTGTGTCAGATAACACTTTCTAAGTTAGAGAAGTACTACTCATACTTTAAATAATTTAGGTGTCAATCCTGATTGACTCACATCTTTTATGTGATAAGATTATTGATCCTAGGGAGTCTTCCATACTCCTCACTCAGTTTAGCATTTCACTTTCAAGGAAAGGCCAAGGTTACATTCTGTCACCCACTTGGGACTGTAGGTCTTATCATACATCTTTAGTGCCACTCTAATCTGTTATCACAACACAAAACTTTCTTATGACTTGTATCAACTATCTTCCTAATTATTCATTCTATTGTCATAAGGAAAAGTCACTTAATAAAGAAGAACTTATCTCAGATATATCTCTAGATGTTATGTATAAGCTACCTCAACATATCCAGATAGGGATATTCTAAGGAATTATTTTTATCTTGATAAGATTTTCCCACAATGATTCTACATTTGTTCCTTCAATTGATACATCCTTATCGATGTTATGTTTATGCAGAGCATAAACCCCTAACATATGATGTCCATACTATTTTATGTAACTAGACTGATTTCACAGTTGGCCATTCCAGGTAACCAACATAAATCATCTGATTAGGAGTTATGTTTTTACTTTCCCATACCACCTGATACTTGTTAGATACTAGAATTCCTTACCTTGGTATCCGTCACATGTTTTTAAATCACATCACATTCCCACCATTTCCATCTCTCTGTTGTTAATACTAAAGTCAGACAAACAAATGGATCTTTCTTTTAACTTGGGACATTATATATTACACATATCTTTATCTTGGAACCAAAGTCTAATATGAACTGATACTTTCTAAGTATCCATCAATTGGACACTTTTAACTCATGCACATCAAGTGTCATAATACCCACTTTATTGTCATGTCCCTAAAAGGAAAGAACACAAAGAAACATATACCTCTTATCACCCCCATCATTACCAATGGTTGTTTCTCAAAGAGAAGAGATTATCATCTCCTCTGATTATTGCATGAACTTTCAACTGTTCATGAGTCATTTACTCTTATTTCATCCTAGGTTCCTTGCCATCAGCATAGGAATTATAAGGATGATTACATGTCATCACTCCTTTCTTTGTTATTGTCTAACATGTTCATGAACATTTTGTGATTTTACCACATTTCCCATTTCCACATCATGGGAAAAGATCTTTACTATTCACACAGGCTTTATCAGACAGGGACCATCTCCCTTGTTCTCATTCTCTTTATCATGAGGATTATACTTTTTACTTCCTCATACACACAGATTGATCTGAGATCATCTTAGATTCCATTTAATGCACTTAGGATGTGATAAAAAATATCCATGCCATATTTCCAATCTCGTTATGCTCACTAGATTGTCTCAAAATGACTACTTGATCAGAGTAATCAGAAAGATAACAATCTAAGGGTTCTGTACTTACCTTATCTTCAATAGTTGAATACCTGGCCAGGGTATACAAGTACTGAGATTAGGTAGTATGCATTTTGTTTACTATCATATTCCTTACTTTTCATATCATCAAAAACATAGGACTTAACAAAATTCTGGATTTTCTGATCACTTCTATACCTCATCCTCTTTCACACAGATAAGAGCAATTATAAAGCATTTAAAAGAATAATGTACAGAATAAATTTTAGTCCTCATCATTTCTTCCCTATGTTCCCATAGGCAATCAATAGGGAAGTCAGTAACAACAATCCTTCTTATGATTATCATATAACATCAAGAGAAGGCATATCAAAATGAAAAATCTCTATCTGATTGTTACCCTTCGCAGTCATCTACGTCTTCAGGTTGACTCAACACATAGAGTCTAGTTGTTTTATGTTGTTGCTTTTGACTTTTTACACTATTGGGTTGTAACTTTCGTAAGACTTGCCGAGTCTGCCTCAGTTGTTGGGTCATTTCCTTCCTTCTTATTAAACAAAAGAGTTTAGTATGCTCAACATGTACATATTTATAACATGTCTTGTCCTCGTACCATGGTCTTATCGGTCTTATTACTGATGTAGAAGCTAAGCCAGAAGTTCTTGGAGGTGGAAAGTTAGGACCTTTGCCTTTACTTAGTGACTACTGCCCTGGTACACTAGGCATTTATTGCACTGGTGGCACCAAAAACTTTGTGTTTTTAGAACAACTAAACAAATGTCTCTAGAATTGTAAAGACCTTTCCTTAATTCTCATCTTAGTGCCCCTCCTTGGGCATTACCATCATAGATGTACTATCCATCTATACTTATGGAAAAGTGTATTTTCTTGCCATATGTTAATCTTTCCCACGTTTTCCACTATTCCAACTTGACTATGTCATTCAGGAACCCTTTCAGAACCCAAAGTTTTGACATTGAGGACTGGTAACATAGGTTGTAATGCTAGTATCCAGTCTACTATATGCATCACTTTTGTCCTAACCTGCCCAACAAGAGCATAAAAAATAGGATTCTCTATCCTGATTGGGTCAAGATGGGAATTCTCAGGCACTCATTCTTCTCTTGCCTGATCCCTTGCACCCTCTCTTGGTGCAACAACATTGCTCTTAACAATGTGTTCCTTGTATTCTCCAGTCATTTTTAAATTTCACCCTTTCTTCTACATAAGCTGAAGTCACTATAGAGTATACCGGTGGACACTAGAACATACTCAACACCTTAGTCCTATGTCTCTATAGACTCAACAAACCTTAAGATCTAATAACAAACTTGTAACAATTGTCATCAAACTGACAAACAAATCATTAATAATTAAGCGAAATAAACATAAATAACAGATTAACATAAATCACTAAAATTTAAAACCATTTTGCAAGGAGATCCTTGTCCATAAAACTTTTACGGAAAGATCCAAAACTCATACATATCACGATTTACATTATACAACATTGTTTAATCTTATCTCGAGGACAACATTTAACAGTTGGTCTATCAAAGCACATACTGGAGCTACATAAAACCCCGAGACATACAAGCCAAAATCTCAGATCGTTCATGAGACCATTATGAACCAACTCCAAGGACCTAAGAGTATAGGGATGACATATATGACTTCTATCTATAGGACATGACAGACAGTACACTCAACATGAGCTAACACTACTGCCTCAACTGTTGTTCCTCCTCTGTAGAAAGGTCTGCACCGCTTCGTGCTCGTCCAGCTAAAAATTGTGGATCCCACAGGGAGAGACAGTTGTCCCAACGAGAGATATAACTCTCTATCGACCATATTATTATTATAGATAAACATTATAAAACTGAGCAGGGGTTCTTTTATATTAATAGGTAGGATTAATCATTGTATGAACAGAATAAGATAATCTCCTTTCTCAAGGAGAACATTGCATCTACCCACAGTAGAGTTATAAATCATTTATATGCTTTGCAAGGAATGTAAAGAACATAAATAACAACTATCAACTAAGATGTATAACTGAAATTGCGCATCAGTCAATGTTTTCCGTATTCGATGCTTAAGCAGATATGCTACACGACTGAACATATTTTACAATCACACTTATGCCCTGAGGATATGAAGCATACCTTGTTCATCTCCAACCGACCACAAACTTCTCACAAGTCAGTACCATTCAAGTTCAATGGGAGAGCCGGTTGCCATGACCTCACTTGTCTCGGTTAGTACGAGACCACTTAGGCTTAGCAGGACATCTTGTGTCAGCTGCAAATAGCTGTGCCAGGGTACGAAGGCATCCTCGCTTAGAGCTACAACATCAACTGTTCTCTATTAGGGGAAACATCTGCAACAACTGCCCCCAGTTACTGAGTCATGGTCACTTAGGCACCATACTCTGAGCCATTGTCACATAGGCACCATGGCCTGAGCCACGGGTCAGTTCACCGTGCTCTATTGAGACATTCTTATGAAATTATTGAGACATGGACAATTAGGCTCCATGCCCCCACATATTCAAAAATATGCATTCCGGGTTATGCCGCTGGAAACCCGTTTCACCATTCAGCCAATTCTGACACTGATGGATCTATGGCCAGGGCAAAATTTTATGGTTTCTAGTGATATATTATGTGCATTACAACATTCTTTTAGCATCAACCAAGTTATCATTATTAATCATAACAAATGCTACAAAGAAAGGCGTAATACATCTATCATGTACTTTTCAAATCTTTAAAACACATGATACTTGGGATCTCAGACCCTTATCACATTACGGGGACTTCTCATCCCTTCACATCATCATTATCATGATTACTGGATCTAGGTATTCAAATCCTTAGATCATCACATAGCATTGTTACCTTTGTAATAGGTAACCATTACCTCTAGGTCCTCAGACCAAGGTATTCATTTCACTTGTTGTACAAGTATTCACATGGCTCACAAGGCCATTACACATCTTGTCACCTCTCATTAGGCAACAACTTATTCACATGGCTCAAAAGGCCATTACACATCTTGTCACCTCTCACTAGGCAACAACTTATTCACATGGCTCACAAGGCCATTACACATCGTCACCTCTCACTAGGAAACAACTTATTCACATGGCTTACAAGGCCATTACACATCTTGTCACCTTTCACTAGGCAACAACTTATTCACATGGTTCACAAGTCCATTACTCATTATACTTGTTATACAAGTATTTATTATGCCTTACAAGGCTTATACAATAAGAGAAATACAACCTTCCCATCATTAGGGTTAGGGTTTCCCTTTATAGCCGAATAGGGTTTCATGTTCATATTATTAATCCAAGCCCTAATTCATTGCTCCACACAACTAGGAGCATATATTTATATCATAAGTATTCAATCATACTTGTTTATTCTCATCATTTATCATGAAATGTTTATCACCACAAAGTATGTGTTTCTCTCTCATCCTCTCTAGGATATGGATTACATGATACTTTATTATCTTGGCTTAACACTTTCTCAAGGTATGTTAGCCTACACTTATCAAAATGCATTATATCTCAATGTCGAAATTGACATGACACACTTCATGTGTTACTTATCCAAATATATTGGATTTAAGGTGCATCAAGGTGCATCAGCCTTGAGGTGCTAGATGTGGTATTTATCATGCCTTGATGTATCACTTCCCTCATTGCTTTTAACTTACTTAAGTTCATCAACTTATCTTGTATTAGGGTATATCCCATACTAATAATTTATGCACTAACACATCACATTTATCATGTATTGTATTGGCCATAAGTCACACATTTGAATTACCCAACTATCATCAAGTGATATAGACTCATCTCGAGTTAAGGAATTGTTGATAAACCATTATCAACCACTTTAGGTGTTTTACCTATCAAGGTATTAACCAAAACACATCATTACTTGGTGTTATACTCATCACTCCTAAGAGTGTTTTACCCTCACCTTTACAAGGTGCATCAGATTGAATTATGTATGTCAAGTTGAACATGTGTATTGGGTTAGGTGTATATTGAGCTAGACATCATCATATCCCTCATACCCTTAACCATTAAGGTATCATCCTTACCAATCATATGGTGTTTCATATTCACCATACATGAGTGTAACGTCCTCACCTCACTTGAAGACATTGGCCACACCATACTTTAGTGTACTGGCCATCACATGTTCTAGGGTATTAAACACCTTACAACTTTTGTCATCTATTGTATTGGGCTACCCACCATATCATTTTAGAGATATGTTCTCAACACCATATCGTCCAAGAGGTGTATGCTTAACCCAATATCGGTTTAGAGGTGTATGATTGCTACCCATATCACTTTAGAGGTGTATGTATGCTTACCATATCGGGCAAAAGGTCTATGCGTGCTTGCCATATCACTTTAGAGGTATATGTGTGCTTACCATATTTGGCAAGAGGTGTATGCTTGCTTTTCACCATATCGGACATAGAGGTGTGTGTGCTTCACACCATATCGGGCAGAGAGGTGTGTGTGTACTTCACACCATATCGGGCAGAGAGGTGTGTGTGTGCTTCACACCATACAGGTAGAGAGGTGTGTGTATGATTCACACAATATCAGGTAGAGAGGTGTGTGTATGCTTCACACCATATCAGGCAGAGAGGTGTGTGTGCGCTTCACACCATATCGGGCAAAGAGGTGTGGGATTCAACCCGATATCATTTTACCCTTGATGATGTCATCACCATCAACCTCTAGACTCTTGTTCTTACTGTTCTAAGTCATGGACAACAATCCCATGAAGCTTTTAGAACTCAAAGGCTCATCAAGTATTCAAGAGAAATCGAAATTGCAAGTAGATCAACAAGTATGATATACTTGGAAGTGCATAATAATATAACTGGGTTCAAATTATATAACCTGCCTCAAGAACAACTTCAAAGCTCCAAGTTCCAAAGCTCCACGTTCCTAAGGTTGAAGATGACTTCAAAACTCCTCTATATGCAAAGAATCACCATGGATAAGCATTTGGTGAAGAAGAAAAGAAAGGAAGATCATAACCCTAGATTCATGCTTCAATCTAGGGTTAAAGAGGATCATGGCCTCACCTTAGGGTTAAGTATTAAGCTCCCTCTTTCTCCTTAGCACCTTGAACGATACCTCACTACTCATGCATGATATAACATCACTTGTGGCCGATATCCCCTTCACTTGTATCCAAAAACAATCCACTATGGTCGATATCACCTTGCTAGGCCGATATCACCTTGCTAGGCCGATATCAACTTGCTAAGGCCAATACCCAAGGCCTATACACGATACCACATCACCTATTCATGATACCATGGCTCTATGCACGATATCTAAGAGTAAGGAGGTGGTAGAATTCGAAAAATTTCACTAAGGGGTGAAAGGAAGGGTATATATACTTGAGGTTCATGGGAGATAGTGTAAGAGGTGGCATCACCTTACTACTAGTAGGTGTCACATGGCCATGCATGGGTTGACACATGTTCTTGCATGCACTCCATATTTATATTTCCATGCAAAATAAAAACTTGGGGATAATGCAAGGGATAAGGGTCGGGCCCCTTTGGTTTTCTTTTAGGACAAGCCACTTCCACTCACATTATTATATTCACAATCTAATGCAACCTTTCCCAAGGAAAGTTACAAGACGATATCCATTGCTTTATTGAGGTGCTTTTCTCGTTTTTGAAAAGTCAAAGAGTTAACAACACGATATGGGGGTCTCCTCTTTGGCTTCTTGGCCGATAGGTACTCCCATTTAACACTACAACCTGATACACTTAATACAAGCTCAAATTAGGGTTTCCATTCAACCCTTTTCTTGGTCTTTTCATCACCAAGAATACTACCACTCATAAATGATTCAAACATGGTGTCTAATTCATTATCTCTCCTATAAATGATACATATAGGAAGTAGGGACACTCTAGAGGTGGTAACTTTCATATCAACCCTACATTTTGGGTAAATTACAAATTGTACCAAAATTAGTGCACAAGGTATGAACATTATTCAAACAAGTTCAAACTTGGCCTTTAGGCTTTCCACAAGACACAACTTAGCCTCATTCTCTCTCTTATGATGCTAAAGAACTTAATGCACATTCAACATGTGACGTATTGCAACATAACCCCTTATCTTGGGTAAACTGCACTTTGGTCCAAAACAAAGGAACATTGCTCAAACAACATTCAATCAGGTCCAAACTTGAAACATAAGTGTGTCACATGATAAAAAAACAACTTATAGGATTATATTAAAGTTCTAAGCAACTTAGCCAAAACAAATATGGTTATCTCATAACCCAGGTCAGGGTCATTACACCTATAGTGGCTGACATAGATATCGTAGCACATGTAGCCGATCGACAAAGATGATGGCCATGACTACCCAATGAGTGACATCCACACCCACATGTCAGGGTAAGCTCGGAAGACCACGAAGACTCTCATTAGTGCATCCTAGTCAAGATTTGACCTCAGGGTTGCAAACACAATTGCTAGTTTCCATCCTATTTGCTACCACTATGACATGGAGCTTGGGATAGAGATCTCACTGAGGTTTTAGGCTGGCATGAATTCCAATTCCATCATAGAGAGCTTGATGATGCTAGCATTGGAATGAAAGGTAGTGGGGTGACTAGTGTATTTTTTTTTCATCTCCTACCTCTATCGCAACACTTCCATCATACACATACAGCGTGATTTGAGAACTTGAAGGATGGAAGGGAGTGCATGCAAGTTTAGCAAGAAGATACCCAACAAAAATCACCCGGTCTACGGTGAGTCTGGGAGAGGGAGTCATGCCCCTGACATGCCATCTGGAAGCCATATAAGGCACTTGGAAGGAAGATCCATTGCGCCAACTTTTCCTTTGGATGGTAAATCCTTATATACTTCTAATAAATATATATAATCTTAGAAAATGTATTAATAATAGGTCCCTTAGCCAATAAATGACCCCATAATATATGAAAACTTTGTAAATGATCTCTTTATTATAAGATCCCTAGATTAAACTTTTGATGCACATTTATTTGTCATATCAAATTTACATTATGAAACTTCTTTTTAGGGTTAGTTGTATGGAATAATTAGCTAATGGTGTATATTAAAATTGATAAGAACATTTTGAATCCTAATATAATTCAAAAACTAAATATAAACTGTGATCTGATTATTATTCCCCAATATTAGTATTTTTACCATTATTTCTAATTATAATATATAACATATAGATTAGTATAAAAATATTCAAGACTTATAGAACATCATATTGAAGCTAGGATTGACCAAAACCTAATTTGTTAATATCGATGTACTTTTATTAATAAAAATTAATTGATATTAATCGGGTGATGAACCAATATGTAGATGGTCCATGATAATTAGGATTATCTGAATCAAGGTAAGTGTAACTAGCCTCCTTGATGACTATCTAGAAGTATATATTATGTTTAGTATATTCTATTTCACCTCTTGACCTATCTTATGTGCTTTTATGAACTTCTTTTCTTATGTACTTATTTGTGCTACATCTTTTTTTATTTAATAATCTTTTGAAAGTTTATATATGTCTTGCAAATAACATTGAACATAAATTATGTGTCCATTATGACTACCTGAATGATGATGTTGATTGGGTACAAGTGACCTCCTCATATCAGAGCAATGGTGCTTGTACAAAAGGGTGAACTCCTCCTTTTGAATGGAGAAATGGAGCTATGTGACCCTTCCAATCTTGTTGGAGTGATGGATCCATATAAATTTTTGATATAAGAATATTGGAAAACCTCAAAATATAATATTGTTGAACAAGCTAATAATTTGATGAAATATTGTTATTATTTATTTATAAATCCTGCCAAGCAATATTTTTTTATAATGTTTTATAGTTATGCTTCCTTTTCTAGTACTTATATCCTTTATGGCATCGTGTACTCAACACATTTTGCTAACTTTTTTCCACTATTTTAATAAATTTAAGTTCAATGATAGAATGGAAGAAAACATGGTTTGTGAGTAAGTGTACATGATGTACCTATTTTCTAAGATGCTAGGTAATATAGACTTGTAAATTTCCTTTTTAATGTATGAATGTAAGTTATAGTTCATGTCTTACTAATATATATGATGAATATTGGGAATGTTTATGTGTACGCATTATGGTTATGTGTTCATGTATGCTTATTCTAATGTTTATGCACCACACTCTAATTAATGTTTTTGGAGTTCCTCCTCTCAACCCCTCGGGGTTTTAGAGAAGACAAAATCTGAGGATGTTACAACAACCACCATGTAGGGAATAACCACCAATAGTGGTGTTAGTGTTATTAGTGGGAGAAAGAACAACCCGTAGTTGGTTACCTAATTGGTAGAGAATAAACACATGTTAGTTACATAGAGGTTAAATAACAACCATCACAAAATGAGATTAGTCAGTGTCTCTTAACCTAAGGATTAGAAATTAACTACCTTTAGGGTTAGTGGGTAGTTAGTAACCATCCAAAGTGTCTCTTCGCTTAAGGATAGAAAATAATTACCTTAAATGTCTCTTCACATAAGGATAGAGAATAACCACCCTAAGTGTCTCCTTGACCAAGGATAGAGATTAACCACTCTAAGTGTCTCTTCTCCCAACCGTTAGAGACTAACGATCTTAAGTGTCTCTTCATTTAAGGGTTAGAGAGTAACTACCTTTAGTTGGGAAAATGGGTGTCTATTAAACATAAATAGAAAGGGAGTGGAGGGTCTGTCACTCCTGTGTATTCCACATTCCAACAACCATCACATTGGAACCAAATTTATTAGAGATAAGTAAAATTATTTCACATGAGTCACATAGAAAAATAATCATACATATTTTACTAACCCTATTGTTGTCTTTTAGATGGAGACATCATTAGGGAAGAGAGTGGTCCTGATAGTCAGTGATGCCCATGTTCTTCTGTACTTGTAGGTGGAAATCCCCTATGTATCCAGAAAAAGGTATCACAAATGCACAATTTCCTTATGCATCCACCCTATTCATGTGTCTTCTTATTTTATTTATGGTTGGGAATTCACAGTTGTACCTATAAATGAGTACTATAAAGATAACTAAAAAGCAAAATTTTTGGAATCAATTGCTTCTTTTAACAATGGTAATTTGAAGTTGTACCTGTCATAGAATGAAGGACATAAAAATAACTAAAAATAAAAGTTAATGGAATTATTTACAACATGGATAAGAAGGAAATAGGTTCATTTCTTTTAATTGACAATTGTCTTTCTTGGTCGTAACTTGTTCATAAATGCTTTTCAACTTGCATAAAAACTATGTAATAGATTTGACTTGATTACTCATTCTCTTTTTTTAATAATTGATCTATCTAGTGACATCTTTGTTGCTTAATTGAACTAGATATTGTTTCATAATTTAATCATTACCCAATTGCAAACTTCTTAACTAGTTCTTTACCATGTAGAGATAGTTGTCCAAATAGCTCATTACACGAAAGAACGTAACAACACAATGACATATTAGATACTAAAGAATTTGAGATAATAAATTTTAAATTCTTATTCATTCCTTTTAGAAGTGCATTTTCTTAATAAATATAAAAACATAGATAGTTTGTGTACAAATATAGAGAACCATCATGTTCATCGAACAACATATCTATGTGAAGGAAATAATACAAATTCACATGGAAGGGACAATTTTTTCTCACAAGAAAGAATAAATTTTAGGAAAACATTCGATAAAATCCAAAAGGATACATGACATATGGATAATAATTCATGTAATTTTCTTAGTTGATAACAATTAGAAGGTGAAATTGTTTCTCACTTATACTAATGGATGTATAAAAATTTCACAAGGTATGGACTTGGAAAAGCATGTAATCTTGCTATTATTTTGGTCATAGAAAGTGTATAATTAGGTGTTCATATTCTGTTTGATGTACCCATATTTAATGAATTTGGAAAGGAAACCTATAGAAAAACTACAGTTTATTCATTTTGATAGGTGAGGTACCTGAAGTATGAATTTCATTTTCTCCTATAAATGCAAAAGGTCAATGAACAAATAGCATGATATTATATTAGCTAACTCACATAAAGAAATGAACCACATAGCATTGTAGGTGACCATTTCCCTTGATGCCTTAAATACATCCATGTGGAACAAATTGGAGTTGTTGTCAAATCCTAGTGTTATGTTTACCCATTAGGGAAGATGGAAACTAGATAATTGGAAAGAACATTTGTACAGTGGTTGTTTGAAATGGTGTTTTTTACTAGAGAGACTAATATAGTAAGGGGTAACTATTCAAGGTATGGGATAGTGGAAATGAGAGAGACTAAGATATTATGAAGGTGTTTTAATTTCCATAGAAATCATGGTGGTGGAAAGAGACTATAGGGTGAGGAAGGAAGTTTGGTGGTCATTTCCTACATGACAGGGTCCAAGAGAATATTAATAAAGAGGGGAATGGGTAGAAATTTAATAGAGAAAGTAGAGATGATGATTCTAACAATAGAATAGGAAAATAGGCTATTAAAAGTGATGTTATGATGCAAAACGTGATCTTTATTGAAATTTATTACATAAATCATGAATTAATTGTTTAAGAGAGAATGTGTGGCACACGTTGGGAATCATGGAAAATAGATATGTGGAAAAAGTGAAGGTGCATTTGTTGTTTGCAATGAGATTGTGGAGAAGAGATAGACTAAAATAATGGTGGAAGAGAGATAAGTATGTGATACTAGAGATGAGAGAGACTAAGAGATAAAGAGGATTTGTACTTCCTTTAGAGACAACATGGTGGAGGATAGGAATTGAAGAGTAACATAGAAATTTGGGTGGTCATATGCAAAATAAATGTAAGGAAAAAAACGATTTAACAGGTGTAGGGGTGGTTGGACATTGATTAAGGAAAGTAAAGATGATGAAGTTGATAACAACTTGGGAAAGTGAGATGTTAAAAGTGATACTACATGGAATGAAAGAGTTTTTTTTGTTTGATTATATTAGTCTTACATTAAGTTCAAAAGAGAGAATTTTTTGGCACCCTATGGGAAAGAAGGAAAGCATACATTTGGAAAGAATGGTGGTGAACAAAAGATGATGTAACAAGTGTGGGGGTGATTGGACATTGATTAAGGGAAGTAGAGATGATAAACTTGATAATTACTGGGATAATGGGATGTTAAAAGTGAGACTATATGGAAAGAAAGATTTTTTTATTTGATTATATAAGTCTTAAATTAAATGCACATGATAGAAATTTTTAGCACAATTTAGGAAAGAAGGAAAACATAAATTTGGAAAGAGTGGTGGTGTGTTCATTATTTGCAATAGGGTTGTGGAAAAGAGATAAAATGGTACTCCAATTAGAAAATTGATTGTCATGATGGACCACATCTCGATGGCTGGTCGTCCCAATACAAGTTTTGTGAAGTAGTAGACAATCACTTGGTTAGTATCTAAAATTTCATTAGTATTGTGGGAAATCAAAATGTATATAAAGAAATAATATCAACAAGTATATATACTAAAAAGATATCTGAATAAATTTAATCACTAGAGAATAATTCACATTAACCATATTCAAAACAAATGACTTTATATATTGGAACTCATTACTAATGCCATTACTCATATGAAAAAGAAAGGTATTTAGTAATATGGTTAACTTACATTAACCATATTCAAAATAAATAACTTTATAAATTAGAACTCATTACTGATGCAATTACTCACATGCAACACAAAGTATTTAGTAGCACACTTTTTTATGCATCAGGTTGTCTGCATGGACAGAAACAATGGCATTTTTATGAAGTGATGGTGGAACCACTTTGTTCTAATGAATCCAAAACTTCCAAAGGGGAATATTGAAAGCTGGCATGATCTCCATGACTATAAACAATACTAAAGAAATTTGTGTCTTAATTTGGAGTTCAATTGTGATTTCTACAAGAGATTCTTTAAGTGAACCTTCAAAAGAGGTGCCAATTTGGTAGTTGACTGGGCATTTGTGGGGTCTCTCCCTAGACGGATGAGTGTCTTAAGGGGGATCATGTAGAGGCATGCATCATTGTTTATGAAGCATGATAGGACTCTAAGAACTTTGTGTGTAGAAGTGATGATAAGGGTCATATTGGGTACTATTCTTCTATTATATCCTCCAAGATGAAATCAAATGCATGCTTGTGATGAGCCCGATGACGGAAGAGATATTTTCTCAGTTAACCTCTTCAATATAAAGTTTGCTTTGAGGGTGTTATCGCGTCCTGCCTATGTACCATAGAATACTACGTCATCTCATCTAAAGAGACTTCCCCTTCTGGTTCACTTAAAAATTGAATGATCTCTTCTCCCAAATGATTTGTCCCTTTGAAAAGACCAAGAGTAGGAGGACTTGCTTTAGGTTGACTGTTTGGATAAAGAGTACTCCAATATTTTCTTATGTATCTTATTCTAGAGTGTTAATAGGAACCCCTTTGTAGTTGGTACTCTTTGACTTTCCCTTGTCTTGAGGTGAAGGAGCCTCAACCAAGGTGGATTGAGCCACAATTTGTGTTGGTGAGGGGACGAGGATTTTTGGCCCTTGTCTTTTTCTTGATTTTTTAGTATCACCACTAGTTGATTTTAAATTAAGCAGTCATACTATGATGATTGAAGAATCATTTGTTGGTGCTACTGCTAGGTTAGGTATCAGGATAGGCTGAGGATTTTGACAATATCATTCCCCTAGTATGAGCCATCATGGATTACATACCTCTATTACTAAAATGTTGGCACTTTGGTACCCATTGTCAAGGGTCTTCCTTTGAGAATTAATAGATTTCTTGAGGATTTCACATTAACCTATAATTTAGACAAACATGACTAGAATGCAAAATGTAATCCAAATAAGCAAGATGATGGCACTTTGGGTTGGGCCTTAACATGTAGTTATAGTGCGAAAAATAATTTATTGCGGCTTTCATAAGGAGTGTAAAAGGATACACAAAATCATGCATAGTGTCTCAGATGGATGTTTCCTACAAGATATTGTGTTCTAGGCATCAAGGATATGGGATATACTAAAGGACACCTAACCCTAGTTCAAGTATAATGGTAGGAGTTTTCAAATTATCATGGGAAATTCCCAGTAGAACTATTGTGATTGATAGCATAGGAAAGATTTTTTTTCTTCTATGGATGAGTAAACAAGATAACTGTCTAAGGAAAGTGTTACGACCCCACCTCCCGATAACCCCCAATTAAGGGAGACTGAGAGGTCGAAGCCGCACCCATGACTTCCGGATCAAAGGTTCGGCAATTAACCAAGAATAATTATCAAATTTTAACATACTATACTGAAAGCTGTAAGAAAATAAATTTTTGCATACCTTTTTGAAAACTTGGATCTCTAACTTCTATCCAAACCGATACTAATCTATCTAATCCTCCTTTGCACTTTAATTCTCATTTAGTATCGCATGTGCCACTTTACTGTTTGTTCTTTTCATTGTACCTAAAACGGCGACAAACAAAACATCGGTCAGCCGTAGCTGGTATGTGGGGGAAACAATAAACATGCAACTATGATAACAATGTAATCATTCAATTACTTATTTAACAACCAATACTACATTTTAGATATAACTCCACAATCCAAGAGTACCCTATCCTCTGTGTTGTCCCCATTAAACCCCTCATGATCCACCTATAAGTGAACCACTTTCTAGGGTTGAGTCACATGGCACTACTCGTAAGTAGACCACTCCTTAACTCGGGATATGCTAAAGAGTCTCATGGCACTACACGTAGGTAGCCCAGTTTCTAACTCACGGTAACCTAGACCTTGCTCTAGGATTACCCCTTTTTTAGCCTTTTCAAAGTAACAGAGGTGGACCCGGATCTAGTCAGTTATATATGCACATTTATGGTGATAATCATAGTCACTTTATAGTGACATGAAATAAATAAACATCCAACAGTTTAGTTGCATTCAATGCGATTAAACATCCGGGAATCCATCGGGAAACTATAGCGGTTATTCATAATCGTAACCACATACCCGTCTTGGAGATCTCAAGCAACAATTTATCCAAATCTAACTAGATGTCCAATCAAGCAAGCCAATCAATCAATCAAGCAAACATTGATCCTGAAAACATGTATAATGTCTAAATGTCACAAGCATATCCCAAACAACTCCTTATTGACTTGGGACACCTTTCTAAGGTTTCTAAGTCTCATTAGGATGCATTAGGGTTTCTCATATCAATTTCTCAAACTTTATCCTTTTTAGGTCAACAACCCTAAAACAACTTTTCCACTCATAAAAACCCTAATTACTCAAATCATCTACCTTAAGGATCTTTTATGCTCAAATTGTCTTAGGATCATCACATCTCTATTTTATTCGTGGATTTACACAATTAAACCAATTAAAAGACATATTCATCAAAATTAGGGTTTTCAAGCTCATTAATGCATAATCATGCACGAAACCCTAAATTAAACCAAATATATAAAAAGATCATATTTTTAAATCCTATTTTCTCTTTCATTAACAACAGGTTAATATCAGCTTGAATTATCCATCTATCATCAAATCTAAGGGTTTTTCCTTAATTGAATCATTAAAGATGATAACTTTATGCCCTTTTCAAGATTTCAAGCATAGTTATGCACATAATCTCTAAATTAACCTAATTACGTGCAAAGATCATCATTTTCGATCTTAAAGTACCTTTTTACAATTAACAGGTCATTATCAACTGTAGTGATCCATTAAACTCTACTAACTACAATAATCATCTCAAAGTAGAGTTTCTTAATCATTAAAGTATTAAAGATGATTACTTCCATTAATTTTCGGATTGGAATTAGAATCAGACTTCAAACATAATTTATTTGGGTTCCTCTCATTCTGAGGATCAATTTTCATATAAAACTTGTTTTAATCCAAGTTACAGTTTATTAGCTACGAATTTCACAAAGTAAACATACCTTTGGCCGATCAGATTGCGCCACGTGTGTGCTTCATGCAATTGTGTAACCCGACTGGTTTAAAACATAACCAAATCCCACTTTTACCCCTGGTTAAGTAGTCCGTCATTTAGCCCATGGAACGGCATTTCCTTCCAACCTGACTTCTGCTCGCCTTCAACCTCAGACACCCGCGATCAGGCCGCCGCAACAACCCTAGCCGCGGCTTGCGCCGCATGTTCTCTCTCCTCTGGACCCCGAAGGTCGCCGGTGAAGGCTTCCTTTTCTCCGCCACCTCCTTCCAAACTGAGGGCTCCACCCAGATCTTGACTAGAGCGGCGGGTTGGAGCAAGGTCGTCGTGCGACCCGCAACAGATGCTGCAGCCATGCGGCAGCCGTTGTGCTTTGTCCAGGGCACGACCGCGATGGAAAAGCATCTCCTTGGCATCTCGGGGCATCAAGATGATATTGCAAGCCACCCTTGCCACC
Organism: Alisma plantago-aquatica; assembly: GCA_963693085.1. Classification (NCBI taxonomy): domain Eukaryota; kingdom Viridiplantae; phylum Streptophyta; class Magnoliopsida; order Alismatales; family Alismataceae; genus Alisma; species Alisma plantago-aquatica. The sequence continues at coordinate 371,678,652 of OY856412.1, forward strand.
ACAAGACCTCCTGATCATGCATAACCTCATAACTAGGGTTTAAGAATGAAAAGTATAGAAGAAGGATGTGCGGGATTCTCTCTCCCTCTCTTGCACTCGAACTAGGGCCTTACCCTCTTTATATAGGGTGAGTACCCATGCCCTAGGACGACCACCTATGGGTTAACATTGTTCTATTCCCAATAGGAAACAAATTCCATCATGGAAAAGAAATCCTTCTCTCCTTTATACATTATCTCTTGGATAATTATAAAAACGAAAATCACTTCTTTTATTTCCTTTATACTTCCCTTCTAGAATTATAGCACAAAAACCTCTTTTCTTAAAGCAAATAATCTCTCTTGATAATAAAAAAATTCTTATAACGATTTATCACATTATTCTCTTATTTCATTTGATTTGCCTTTTCTCCTTCTTATTATTCCTTGGGACTCCTTGAAACCAAAGGGATTCAAAGATTTCGAAATTCCTCTTGAAGGGTACTTATTATCCTTCTAGATGCATCGAAATGCATTATTCTCAACTTTATGTTTATTTTTCATTAAATTATCTGTTTTTGAGATTTTCTCTTTATTTCTCTTTTATTTTCCTCATTGGCATTCCTTTTATCATTAGAAATCTCATGAATACGAAATTTCCCCAAGAAATCTCATTTATACTCATTTTCCACCTTTTATCATTATTTTCCATTTATTTCTGAATAAAGAAATACTTAATTGCCCTTTCATACAACTTTGGACTCCTTGGAACCCAAGGAACCCAAGAGGCATGAAATCGTCTTTGGATTTGCCTTCTAGAGGTTTCTACATATTTCTTTTCTTAAAAATTCAATTATCTATTTATTAATTGAATTTCCTTGTTATTTGGGCCCAATAGCCAATAAAGCCCACAAAGCAACCAATAAAGGCTATTGTGAAGGGAAACCATTCATTTCAAAACAAGTCATATCATTATTTGTTCAATTATCTTTAGTATGAGAAATTACATTTCTCACTAATTGAACCCAAAAATTGGGGTTATAACATCCTTCCCCTCTTATAGGAATTTTGTCCTCAAAATTCTATCAAGCAAACAAACAAAATAGGATAAGACTTTTCATGTCCATCATTGGCCCCTATGTGGCTTTACCGTACTCATGGCGTTTCCAAAGAACCTTTATCATCACATATTTTCTCTGAGTTCTTTCATCCTGGAGTCTATAAACTACACAGGTGACTCAGGCCATTTCAGCCTCCCTTGGGGCTCACTAGGTTCATTGCTCAGCACATGGTCGGGGTACCTCACATAGTGTTCTAAATTGGACACATGAAAACATCTCCCATTACTCTATCCTGAGGGGTAGGGTCAAACCCAACCTTCTCCACCCATCCATCTCTAATGGACCCATGTATCAGGGACTCAACTCTCTTAGTTATAACTTAGAGGGGTCAGATTTTCATGTCACATTTTCTCCCACAGTAACTTGTATGTCAGTCTACTTTTCATCTGCTCACGACTCTTATCATCTCTAGGCTCCTTTCAGACCTTGCACAATCAAAGTGACTTCATCTACACGCACTGGGGTCCCTTTTTCTACCCATCATGTGGTACTTTTCTAACCATCATGTGGTCCTTTCACCAACATCACCTTACTAAAGTGGTGACCGACACAACCTCCCTTATAGAGCTTCATATAAAACCCGATGCTGGCTATGGTGGTCGTTGTCACATCTTTCATAGGACAAGAACTGTCTCTAGATATCACCCTGAATGAGCACACATGCCCTCATCAGACCCTTTAGTCTGGATCATACTAACCATAGTTAGGGGTGATAACTATACTAACATTGAGTTCTTCATGTACCTACTTCCACTTTATGGAAGTGAACCTTTAGGTCAAACTCAAGAACCTTTGAACTCGCTTCATGGTGTAGTTGAACCATCTCTCTCATGGGTAGTTCAACTAGATCTATCCCTTGACAGAACTCTTTCTTTCTTATGTCATCTAGGTAAGGCGATCTACCATAACCCATATTGCATCTCGACCTTCCTCGGTCCAGGGAAGACCTATCACAACATCCATAGTGTTGAGCTCTCATCCTCTATCAGGGATTCTTTTGTCCTCTATATCGATACACTAGGTCACTGGGGTTCGTCCTTTACCTCCTGGATTGCATGGCCATAAACCGCATGCAACTTCATCTTAAGAATCCAAAGTGCTATTGCCATTTTCCATGGTGTATGGTGATCTTCAATCATGATTTCATGTATGTCATGATTCTTCCAAGATCGATTCCTCCGAAACCCTAAGCCACTCTAGTCGGGGTTTCATCACCTTCTCTTCCAAAGAAGTACATCTGAGGTTTTACCACCATCCTTTCATTGCATCCAGGACTAGACTGACTAACCAAACAACCATAACTTTTCAATGTATCTTGTTACATCTGAGTGTTATCCAAACACCTCCCCTTTTCGAACTTAAGGTTAGCCAATCAACCCTTTCTAGCTTATGGTCAAACAAGTCAGATGTATCTCAACCAGAGAATCCATTACCATTTCACATCCTTAGGTATTAGGTAACATTACATTTCCATGCATTTCACTTATCTTGTCACCTCAAACTATATGTTTATCTTCATAAGAACACTCTCTGATTCCATCATCATGGTGATCAAACTCAACCTGGTATAACTTGTAAGTTCCACATAGCTCATGATAAAAACATCCTCATAAGGGGACTACCTCATTCCTCTTAGTGTTTACAAACCATCCATGTATCATTCACTTTACCAGGGTAGATATCTTCTCTATCCCCATTTCTCGTGGCAACGTTCCAACCTACATCATCTCTTATCCTTGGTGTATGACATGCATAATGTACTATCTCTCACCCCCATAACAAGAGGAAATAAGCATTTGGCTGCAGTCCAAATACAGAGTTCTTCCTGTTCCAAGAGTAGTGATGGTACATCCCACCTTGCCAATACACCTTTATATCTAAGTTGCAACGTGCCACATATGTCTCTACATCACAGACATCATGATATCAAACAAGTCTTGAACCCACTGAGGTTTATATACTTGGTCATCTCCTCTAGGTCTATAGGGTACCGACTCTTTTTGGGGTCATCCCTCTTCCCTCATGCATCAAGAGAGTGCCCTACTCATCTGCCCTTTGGGTCCCATGAGTTCATGAAGGTGATCAATCTCCTAACCCATGGCCCTCAGACAATGATAGCTGTTACCTCCCGACCCTATGGTCATGTGCAACTGGGGAATTAGGCAACTCCTACTTTCATCGGTCTTATCCCTACCTGACCCTAGGATAGACTTAGGATTCTCCATTATAGTACATGTTCACTTAGAACCTTACCCAAATCTTCACCATCTCTCTTTTTGCATTCATGGGCTGGCTTTCATCCTTTCATAGGGATCATGGCAACCTGCCTACCTTGGTCAAGCCCCATACCGGTTGCCTCCATGGTAAAACATTCATATGTAATAGAGATGGATATCTATGGGTCTGTAGATTCAATCTCATACTATGTACCTTTCACTTAGCTTCTCAAGATCCTGTGAGACCTCTTTAGGTTACCTTGAACCAACAAAACTGATATACAGCCTTCCAAAGGGGTCCCTTTCCCAGGATGGGAGGAAAACTATCTCTTGACAACAAGGTCACAAAAGCTCTTAGGTCTAGGGTTTACATCCACACGAGCCTACTTAACCCTAGCAAGCCATTAAGGCACAACAGATCACCTACCGAACCATGCTAGGTCATACTTGTCCTCTTTCCTCAATGTTAGATCAAAAACACACCTCCCTTTATCATCAACCTAACTGTGAGGGGTCCATCAAACATACCCTAAACTTAAGGGGCTTCCCAATTTTTTTCTTCTATACATGAGGAGTACCATGCTCACTTCTATAGGAGCTCAACTTCTCATCATGAGCATTAGGTACACCACTTTCCCTCTTAGGCCTAGGAACCCTAGGTTCACTTTTAGGTGTCCAACTGCATGCTTTATCTCTTAATTACGAACCAAGCATGCAAAAGGCATGACATGCACTTCTTGCCATCCTTCAACTCGAGCAACACTTAGTGTTGGGTCCTCCTTAAGGACAACCAACAAGGTACAAGGCCTCATAACCTGCTACAAATCCACTTCAGGGTACACAGAACGTCTTCTTCCTTTCCCAAAGGGTAAACACTTATACCGTAGGCACCTAGGTACCAGAAGCTTCATCTTCTCCCTCTAGGGTTTGGTCCCTCTAAAGGCAACCACTATCATCTCATATCTCAGGGTTTTAGGCTTCCAATCTTCTTGCTGGGTTTCCTATTCTCTCCAGAGGTAACCCTACATCCAACCTTACCATTAGAGGTCCTATCTTCGTGAAGGGTCAACCTCCAAAGCATGAAGCATATGTTCAACTTATGTTCGCTCAAGGTCATCCATGATTATTTCATAAGCCATCCTTCGTACCCTCATGGTCAGGGTTTCAACACAACTAACGTACCCTAGGTGCATACTATGCCTATTCGTATAAGCCCATAGGGTCTCTACAGGTCCTTCACTAACAACATCATCGAAGGAGCTATCTTTTACCCTAACATGCATGACCCTTTCTAGGGTTGGGTTGCCAAAGCTGCTAGGTCACCCATGGATCTTATGGCACCCCAAAGGCATGTCCTTACAAACACCTGGTCTAACTCATCTCTCTCTAACCATCACTTAGGGTTAGGGTTAGCATCATCCTCAGAGGATGTGCCAGGTCTCTACTTGCAATGGAGATCTCTATCTCCTAGACTAACTTATCCTCCTGACAAGAAGGTCTAGCCTTAGGTCTCTTCTGAGGACATGACGACTTATGTCATACAACCTAAGCATGTATCTATTCTTTAATTTGCGCTTAATCTATTAAGCTTATGTCCATGACATTCTATTTACATGCTTTCCATTAATTTGGTGGAGGATTCCTTAAACCTTATTAACCTTACCCATACCTCAAGAGGGTGAGGAGAAGAAAGAAAACCCTAATCCTTTAGGTCCTTATTAGAATTTTTTGTGATGAGAAGGGATGAATAAGATGAGAAGTCCTAAAGGTATCTCATTTCGATTCATACCCTAAGACTTTGGCCAGGCAGTCACACGGATCTGGGAGTCCTCATATTCCAACTAACGGTGTGGAGGAAAATATTGCCAGCCCTCGATCGTGATCCTTTTCTAGACACCTCCGTCTTTCGGATAATCCTCTAATAACTCCCTTGGGTTCTATGGAGTTTGTAAAATTTAATAATTATTAATGGTTAATTGAGGAACCCAAGCTCTGATACCAAATGTTACGACCCCACCTCCCGATAACCCCCAATTAAGGGAGATCGAGAGGTTGAAGCCGCACCCATGACTTCCATATCAAAGGTTCGGAAATTAACCAAGAATAATTATCAAATTTTAACATACTATACTAAAAGCTGTAAGAAAATAAAATTTTGCATACCTTTTTGAAAACTTGGATCTCTAACTTCTATCCAAACCGATACTAATCTATCTAATCCTCCTTTGCACTTTAATTCTCATTTAGTATCGCATGTGCCCCTTTACTATTTGTTCTTTTCATTGTACCTAAAACACCGACAAACAAAACGTCAGTCAGCCGTAGCTGGTATGTGGGGGAAACAATAAACATGCAACTATGATAACAATGTAATCATTCAATTACTTATTTAACAACCAATATTACGTTTTAGATATAACTCTGTGATCCAAGAGTACCCTATCCTTTGTGTTGTCCCCATTAAACCCCTCATGATCCACCTATAAGTGAACCAGTTTCTAGGGTTGAGTCACATGGCACTATTCGTAAGTAAATCACTCCTTAACTCGGGATATGCTAAAGAGTCTCATGGCACTACACGTAGGTAGCCCAGTTTCTAACTCACGGTAACCTAGACCTTGCTCTAGGATTACCCCTTTTTTAGCCTTTTCAAAGTAACAGAGGTGGACCCGGATCTAGCCAGTTATATATGCACATTTATGGTGATAATCATATTCACTTTATAGTGGCATGAAATAAATAAACATCCAACAGTTTAGTTGCATTCAATGCGATTAAACATCTGGGAATCCATCGGGAAACTATAGCGGTTATTCATAATCGTAACCACAAACCTGTCTTGAAGATCTCAAGCAACAATTTATCCAAATCCAACTAGATGTTCAATCAAGCAAGCCAATCTATCAATCAAGCAAACATTGATCCTGAAAACATGTATAATGTCTAAATGTCACAAGCATATCCCAAACAACTCCTTATTGACTTGGGACACCTTTTTAAGGTTTCTAAGTCTCATTAGGATGCATTAGGGTTTCTCATATCAATTTCTCAAACTTTATCCTTTTTAGGTCAACAACCCTAAAACAACTTTTCCACTCATAAAAACCCTAATTACTCAAATCATCTACCTTAAGGATCTTTTATGCTCAAATTGGCTTAGGATCATCACATCTCTATTTTATTCATGGATTTACACAATTAAACCAATTAAAAGACATATTCATCAAAATTAGGGTTTTTAAGCTCATTAATGCATAATCATGCACGAAACCCTAAATTAAACCAAATATATAAAAAGATCATATTTTTAAATCCTATTTTCTCTTTCATTAACAACAGGTTAATATCAGCTTGAATTATCCATCTATCATCAAATCTAAGCGTTTTTCCTTAATTGAATCATTAAAGATGATAACTTTATGCCCTTTTCAAGATTTCAAGCATAGTTATGCACATAATCTCTAAATTAACCTAATTACGTGCAAAGATCATCATTTTCGATCTTAAAGTACCTTCTTACAATTAACATGTTATTATCAACTGTAGTGATCCATTAAACTCTACTAACTACAATAATCATCTCAAAGTAGAGTTTCTTAATCATTAAAGTATTAAAGATGATTACTTCCATTAATTTTCCGATTACAATTAGAATCAGACTTCCAACATAATTTATTTGGGTTCCTCTCATTCTGAGGATCAATTTTCATATAAAACTTGTTTTAATCCGAGTTACGGTTTATTAGCTACGAATTTCACAAAGTAAACATACATTTGGCCAATCGGATTGCGCCACGTGTGCGCTTCATGCAATTGTGTAACCCGGCTGGTTTAAAACATAACCAAATCCCGCTTTTACCCCTGGTTAAGTAGTCCGTCCTTTAGCCCGTGGAAGGGCATTTCCGTCCAACCTGACTTCTGCTCGCCTTCAACCTCAGACACCCGCGATCAGGCCACCGCAACAACCCTAGCCATGGCTAGCGCCGCCTGTTCTCTCTCCTCTGGACCCCGAAGGTCTCCGACGAAGGCTTCCTTTTCTCCACCACCTCCTTCCGAATGGAGGGCTCCACCCAGATCTTGATTAGAGCAGCGGGTTGGAGCAAGGTCGTCGTGCGACCCGCAGCAGATGCTGCAGCCATGCGGCAGCCGTTGTGCTTTGTCCAGGGCACGACCGCGATGGAAAAACATCTCCTTGGCATCTCGGGGCATCAAGATGATATTGCAAGCCACCATTGCCGCCACAAGACCTCCTGATCACGCAGAACCTCATAACTAGGGTTTAAGAATGAAAAGTATAGAAGAAGGATGTGCGGGATTCTCTCTCCCTCTCTTGCACTCGAACTAGGGCCTTACCCTCTTTATATAGGGTGAGTACCCATGCCCTAGGACGACCACCTATGGGTTAACATTGTTCTATTCCCAATAGGAAACAAATTCCATCATGGAAAAGAAATCCTTCTCTCCTTTATACATTATCTCTTAGATAATTATAAAAACGAAAAGCACTTCTTTTATTTCCTTTATACTTCCCTTCTAGAATTATAGCACAAAAACCTCTTTTCTTAAAGCAAATAATCTCTCTTGATAATAACAAAATTCTTATAATGATTTATCATATTATTCTCTTATTTCGTTTTATTTGCCTTTTCTCCTTCTTATTATTCCTTGGGACTCCTTGAAACCATAGGGATTCAAAGATTTCGAAATTCCTCTTGAAGGGTACTTATTATCCTTCTAGATGCATCGAAATGTATTATTCTCAACTTTATATTTATTTTTCATTAAATTTATCTCTTTCTGAGATTTTCTCTTTATTTTGCTTTTAATTTCCTCTTTGGCATTCCTTTTATCATTAGAAATCTCATGAATACGAAATCTCCCCAAGAAATCTCATTTATACTCATTTTCCACCTTTTATCATTATTTTCCATTTATTTCTGAATAAAGAAATACTTAATTGCCCTTTCATACAACTTTGGACTCCTTGGAACCCAAGGAACCCAAGAGGCATGAAATCCTCTTTGGATTTGCCTTCTAGAGGTTTCTACATATTTCTTTTCTTAAAAATTCAATTATCCATTTATTAATTGAATTTCCTTGTTATTTGGGCCCAATAGCCAATAAAGCCCACAAAGCAACCAATCAAGGCTATTGTGAAGGGAAACCATTCATTTCAAAACAAATCAGATCATTATTTGTTCAATTATCTTTAGTATGAGAAATTATATTTCTCACTAATTGAACCCAAAAATCGGGGTTATAACAGAAAGGGTAAGGTTGGGCATCTGACTATGTTAAGGTTCAAGGTAGCCTAACTAAGGCTATGGACTGTTCCTCGTTATAAAGTTTGTCCTTGGGGTATTTTTGAGATTTTGGGGGAAGTGTGCACATTCTGGAGTTCTCTTGGTCGTATACAAGATGCAACTTCTTCCTAGCCCTTTACCCACTCTACATCTAGTTCTCACTTATTTGTAACCTAAACGGGGAAAGGTGGATGTGGAAAGTGGTGGTCTAGGTTTTGGTCGTGGTCTGGGACTCTATATAGAAGTGAAAGCGGGGTGATGGCCCATAGTTTGGGACTATTCTAGTATCCACTTGGTAGAAGGTATTCCAAATTTTGGTCATGGTCAAGGACCATGGCGGTATCAACTTGGTAGAAGGCATTCTAATTTTAGGTCATGGTTGAAGACTGTACTCAGTAGAAGGTAGTCTAATTTTAGGTCATGGAAAGGACCATACTCAGTATATGGTAATCCAGTTATAGGTCATGGTCAAGGACCTGTACTTGGTAGAAGGTAGTCTAGATATAGGTCCTAATCGTGGACCATACTTGAGGTAGTTAATGATGGATGGACCATTCTTTTACTAGGTGTCATCATAGTCAAGTAGGAAGATCCTTAGGATTATTTAGAGCTAGCATGAATAGAGCATAAGTTGGCATGGCATGAAGAGATCATAAGTTAATGATGGCCGTCCTTTCACGTAGTTATAGCATGGCTTTTTCCTACAAAATAACACCAGCTATCGGATTAGATCGTTGCTATAGATCTTGTCTACATGGATAATCTCGGTACTACTAAGATGACACTCGGTAGTACTGAGTCTTTAGGGTTCTAGAAATGCATCCAGTCTGAGTACTATCGATTTGAGTTGATAGTACCGACTCGAAATTTTTTGCTCGACTCCTCGTGCATCTGATGTCAACTCAGTACTACTAACTTTGGTGTCGATACAGAGTTTTTCACATTTCTTCATGATATCTATTGATGGTGAGTTGGTACTATCGAGTTGAGTGTCGGTAGTATAACATATGTGCATTGCTTTAGCTGTCTTACTGATGATAACTCAGTACCATCGAGTGTTGACTCAGTAGTACCAAATATGTGCATCTTCTGTGAACCTATAACACAACTAAAAGTGCCTTAACTTCTCAGATTGATAAAAAAATATTAAAATTTGATTAAAATACATATTTTGATGCATTCATAGTGATTTATGCATAAAAATGCAAGAAAATACAAATGTGTGCACAAAATTAAGGGAAAACAAGCCTGTAAAAATGACTAAATATTAGTGCATCAAAATCCCCTAAGCTTAAATCTTGCTCATCCTCGAGCAACATATTCTCAGATCTATATGCAAAAAGTCAGAAAAAGGACAAACTATTGAATTCTCATCTCAACCACCCCCACATGACAGTCCCAAACCAGCCCTACTGATCACTGAACTAGTAACTGCTCTGAAGTGACCACAAAATTTTCATAAAAGACATATGTCCCTTAGTCAATGAAACATTGTCAGAAAAGCAGTTAACATATTAAACTAATCATGCCTACACTTGGTGCACTATGTGATTTCCTATCTACATTGCTCTTTTACCTAACTACCATCTACATGGAAGCTGTCCTCCTGAAAAATAATGAATGAGGAGGAAATCATATAAGTAGCCTACCAATAAGAGCGATGGGTGGTAAGGGATAGGTGGCTTATGAAAATTCACAAGGGACAACTAAATCATTATGCAAGCATTAACGTATGATGAACCTATATGATGATAATGAATGAGTTATGATTCCTAATGCCTACATAAATGGGTGGCATGATACATGTTCTCAAAATCTCATATAATGAAATTGAACCAAATGAAAAAAAATCAATGGCATTATGAAGATGTTCTGAAAAATTTAGAACAGATACACATCCTTTCTCCCTCTTTCAAACATAGACAATTCTCTCTTTTTTTTCTCTGTGTTTTTTTCCTTTTTCTTTGACCCTCTATATGATTGGCCTTATTACACAAAATACATTCGTGAAATTTCTCATATACCTCTGAGGGTATGGATGTGTATGAGATCTGCATAAATATTTTGCATCTCATAATGCCTTGATGAATTAATGATGAATGCATGAAATCTACATGTACATATCTGTATTATGCGACTAAATGATATGCACATGAATTGTTCATGCATATTTTTTTCCTAATTGATGCAAAGGAAAATGACTAACTATAATGATTCCTACTGTGCCATGATTATGTAATAAAAATGAAATGATTCAGTGTACTCGATCATCTAAGGTGTTGGCAATTATGAATATGAAGTGGATTAAATCACATAACTAAGAGATTAAGCCTTCAAAGATTATTATGCGTCCCTCTCTAAAGACATGTGTATAGGGTAACCGTACAAGTTCCTTCTTAAATTTCCATTTAAGGTCACGTTACCGATTTGATCAATTTAGGCTCAAACATCATCTTCATTCACATTTCATGGATAGTTGAGAGATTATTCATATCCCATGTCCTAAAGTTTACTAACCCATACACTTCCTCAAGGTGTGACTCAAAGAAATTGTAATAAAAAATTATATTCTTAATTTTAGACATTTCATTTGTTTTTGGACCTAGAGGAATTTTTTACAGAACTCATGCATTTACTAACCCACTTTTACACTAGATAGAAGTGGATACAAATGGCATAAATCTAAAAGATAAAATGCAACATGAAAATTAAATGCAAACTAAGGATAAAACTAAGATAGAAGGTTGTTCTAACACCCCCCAAGCTTGAATATGACTTTGACCGCATAGTCAAAATTCCAACTTAAGAGGTGGAACAACAATACCCTGATCAATCTTGTTGAGGCAGATAGTGGGACATGGTAGGGTCATGTGGAGGAAAGGTCCCCTGGAAGTTGGGAACATTTGATATCCTCCAAAATACCGTTGGCTTCAGTAGTGGTTGTAAAAAGGCTGCTGGTACTTCTTGATGTGTTGTAGGAAAGTGTGAACATTCTCTTGGTTGGCCAAGAGTGTGGGCTCTGATCTCCAAAACACGAAATAAACTTAGCGGATGTGATTCGATTAACGACAGAATGCGAAAAATTGTGAAAAATTAAAACTTTTCGAAGAAAGATCTTGAAAACACGAGACTCCTTTCATAAAAGTACGATAAACAGTTTACATCTCTGTTAAGTCACTTCTTGAGTGATCATATACAAAAATCTCAAGAGTCAAAATTCAAAATCTCAGATCATCTAACTCCAAGGACCCGAGTGTACAGAGACGACATAGGACTTTCTAACTAACAGACTGGATATCCAGGGTATCCACCTGAGGCTCACTGCTTCCCCTGATACTGCTGCTGCTCCTGGTACTGCTCTGCTACAGACTGGTTCCTTCGTCCTCGACGACCACCTAAAAGGTTGAAGTCTACGGGGTGAGACAATTACAAATAATTGTCCCAGCGAGAGTTATAACTCTTTTCCAGAAGCTTACTAGGAAAAGGGAAACAACATAAGCAAGGTAGTTTATCCTGCAAAAGCGGGTTTAAGAGTAGATAAAGCAGCATTTACTTATAAGTAGAATATGAAGAACATGCAAGCTAGATATTTTAACTGAAACACTATAAACAATGTAATATCAAGCATTGTTTCTCATGGTTCATCCTAAGCAGATATGCTAATCGGCTGATTACGTTTAACATACAACATTATGCCCTGTGGAGATGAGGTATATCGCTCATACTCCAACCGACCACTGCTAAGTCGCCTCTGTATCATACTAGGTCATCGAAAGAGACGGATTCTCATGACCTCAACTTCCTTAGTCAGAATGAGGATCAACATGCAGGACATCTCGTGTCTCTGCTACTATAGCTCACCAGGGTATTCTGGTACTTCGCTATTAGAGTCACAGTGGCGTTCTGTACTCTCTTCACCATCGAAAGATCTCATGTTTATCTCTCATCGATGTGGCATAAAAGATTCCTCGGGTCATTAGTGGTACATCATCCCGACATACACACATAGTTCATGATTGATGGATTAAGATACATCTACATCAACTCCTACACTGGACGTAAGGATATTTGCGTCCATTACCCTTCACATACTCACAAGTATGCGCTCCAGGAGTTCCCTTAGGAAAACCTGTTTCACCATCACTTAACATCTGAAAATGATGGATCTATGATCAGGGCTCTACATGTATGGTTACACTTGCTTAATTAGGTACATTTCAGTATTCATTTAGCATCAAACATGTTTCCAAACATTTAAGCATAAAAGCATTGCTATAATAGAAGAATACTAAATGTATCAAGTTCAACTTTCACCAGTTATCAGAAGGATTTTAATTCATCACAAATCATATAGCCAGCATGACCTTGATGTTACTCATGGCCCTTACAGCCCATCATTCTCATATGTGCCACATAACTTAGGCAACATCACACATATCCCTAATCACAAATCTTAAAACATAATTTCAATGAATACTTTATCATAACCCTTACCTGGGTATAATCATTCTCTTACAAGAACCTGCATAGTCAACTCAACTTGACAATAATAACATTTCATTACAGATCAACAATTTATAATGCAGAAAGATAGCATTCCATCTCAAGGTTGTGCCTTCATGCCTTTACTAAGGTTAGGTTCCCTCTTTAGTAGCAATTATGGTTTACTATTCACATTTCATGTTACTGCCCTAGAATTAGGGTTTACTATTCCCTTCATAAAGATTTGAGATCATAGCATCATTATGCATGAAATTATCATCCTTGATGCCTTCAAAATAGATTAAGGTTCATCAATTATCATAATTAGGGTTTTCATGATCTCACATAGGTGGATCATACCCTAATCATGCACATTCATGTACATTGAAGGTACTTTACTTGAATTTCAACCATGCATGGGGCCTTCTCTCTCCTCTTACTAATAGGTGGTGACTACATCACTCTAGGTTAGGTTAGATCAAGTCAATATTTATTATCTTGAGCTAAGTCACCACTATCTTGTCATTAGGATTTGGGTTATACAAGGTGTCATCTACTTGAATCCTTCAAGGGCGCATTGGTAAATACACCACTACTTCACATCATGGTTAAATCTATTGATTACTTAGCCCCTTAATGTCTTAGGGTACCATTAGGGTTTGGATTAGACCATTATTGAACCAATTGAACCTTCAAACCACTAAGCAATTACAGCCCTAAAGGTCTCCAAACGGTTACACACTTCAACCTCCAAATGGTCCTGAGACCATTTGGAAGTGTTGACCGTTTGGCTAGGGTTGACTTCCAAACAATTTGAACCTGGTCACCCTCAAGACCGTTTGAATTTAAACGGTCTTGAGACCATTTCAAATCATTGACCGTTTGGGAGAGAGTTGACTTTGAAACCGCATGAATTGAAACGACCTTGAGATCGTTTGGATCCAAACGACCTTGAGATCATTTGAGCCCAAACGGTCTTGAGACCGTTTGGCCCCAAACAGTCTTGAGACCGTTTGGATTCAAATGGTCTTGAGACCATTTCGATTCAAACGGTCTTGAAAGTGTTTGGTCCAAATGGGCTCAAAATCGCATGGACCTTAAAAGTGCATCCAAGGTTGTAATTGATTAGGGTTTTCCATGTTGAAGCCTCCAATTGGCCACATTCTTGCTAATCACTTGTCAATTGAGGTAACTAGGGTTACCTTTAACTAATTGGACATTCAATTTACCCTCAATTGCTAACCAATTGGGGTTGAAACCGATTGAATTAGGGTTTATCAGCAATTAACCATCAACATTGATAATCATGAGTCTAATAGGAGTTGAACCTATCAATTGGCACTCAATTGGGACCAAACTTGGCCCAAACGGTCTTGAGACCGTTTGGACACCCTCCAAACGGTCTTGAGACCGTTTTCCCAAAGTTTCACCAAAAACTAGGTCAAGTTGATGGGGGTTGAACCCTAATTAGGTTTAAAATCAGCACTTTTATTCAATTCATCAACCTATTGTGATTGGACCCTCAATTGATCAAATTACCTTAACCCTAGACCTCCAAACGGTCTTGGGTTGTCACCAAACGGTCTTGAGACCGTTTGAGTGAACCCCCAAATGGTCTTGAGACCGTTTGGGCCCTTCAACCCAAAGTTCACCAAAATTGGTCATTGAAATCAGCAATTTCAACCGATTAGGGTTTAGAGGGTTGAGGTGCCTTCAACTTGTGATTGGTTTGCAATTAGGTTACAATTATTTGTAGGTATTTAATTCCACATGTGTACAGCAGACCTCCAAATGTTTTTCCCTTGGTCAACCTTGCCAAACGGTCTTGGGACCGTTTGATTCCAAACTGTCTCGCAAGACCGCATGAAATCAAACGGTTGTGAGACCGTTTGATTTCAAACGGTTTGCAAACCGTTTGGACCAAATGGTCCAAGGTCATTTGGTAAAGTTACCTAGGTATTCATGCCCAACGTCTTCAACCTCAAAACAGGTTGGTTTCTCCATGGTTTTTCTTGCAAGAAGGCAAGGAAGGTTGGGGAAGAAGAAGAACTAACTACTACAAGTAAGAACAAGTATATGTATTAAGAAGCAAGAGGTTTAGAGATATAAAACCCGCCTTATGGTCGTTCCTAGAGCTCCAAGATTTCAAGATATCAAGTCTTTAATGGAAACTTGAGCTCCCCTAGTCAGCCAAAGTCTTTTCTCCAAGAAAAGGTTGGGGAAGATCGGCTAAAACAAGAAACCTAAGTGAGATAACCATAAAACCAACCTTGTAATTCACTCTCCTCCATGAATCCGAGCTTAGAAGATGGTATCCCTTACCTTGTAACAAGTTGGTCGTCTCCTCTAGATCCCAAGCTCTGCCTTGGACGGACCAAACAAGGTGGCAAAAGAAAGAGTGAGGGGGGGGGGTACGTTCACTTGGTTGCAAAGGGGGGTAGTTTATATAGCTTGGACTAGTTTCATCACAAGGACCTCTATTTTTCTCCATTTCTCATCTAGGTCCCTCCTTTATTCCTTGAACGTCCCTCCTCCTTCTCTAGGTGAGAATATTATTAAAACAAAGGTCCAAAGGCAAGGAAAGTCATCTTATCACTAAGGTGCACATATTTAAGGGTTTCTTTACTTATAACTTGGTGATTCTACTACAAAGGTTATTTATCTTATCTGATTAATTAATTGAAGTGTCCTTTTTCATCATTTCCACTCTAAATGATGTCAAGTGTAACACAAGATACCCTATAAGATGTATTTTACAAGTTGCACCCCACATTCTGGGTAAATTGCACTTTACACCAAAATTAGGGTTTCAAACACAAGGACTGCTCCACAAGCCGCATCTTGATGCCCAAGCTTGGAGAATTCATCATAACTCATCATATTCATCCATATGATGTCCCATCTCTAGTGTAACATCTCAACATATGAAAATTGCAAGTTAACCCTTCCAGTTGGGTAATTTGCACATAGGTCCCTGCATAACAAAACATTACTAAAACATTGTTTAAAAGGACAAAATTGGGAATGTATGTTCCTTAGGAACTTAATTACATGCCAGAAGTTAATCACAAGCATTTAATTACATATTTAAGAAAAAACTCCTAGGGTTAACTTATAACCCAGGTCAGGGATGTTGGAAATCATCCACCCCTTACAAGGATTTCATCCCCGAAATCGATAAGACGTGGTAAGAGAAAAGAGCAGGGTATTTCCTCCTCATTTCTTCCTCCATTTCCCAAGTGACTTCTTCGACACCATGATGATTCCAGAGGACTTTCACAAGGCTTATATCCTTCTTCTTTAGCTTTTTAATTCTGTTATCAAGGAGCGACACTGGTCCTTCTTCATAAGATATATCATCATTCAATTCTACTTCCATAGGTTGTAGAACTGACTCGGTTTCCGGGTGACATTTCCTCAACATAGAAATGTGAAACACAGGGTGTAACTTCTGCAACTCTGGGGGTAACTCTAGTCTATATGCTACCTTTCCAACCCGTTTAATGATTGGATAAGGTCCCATAAACCTAGGAGCTAACTTCCCTTTCCTTCCAAACCTCAAAACTCTTTTCCAAGGCGAGACTTTGAGATACACCCTGTCTCCAACCTGGAACTCTAAGGGTCTATGATATTTATCGACATATGACTTCTGCCTATCCTGAGCAGTCTTAATCTGTTGTTGAATTACTTTGATCTTCTCCGTAGTCTGCTGCACAAGATCAGGACCTAACAACTGATATTCACCAATTTCATACCAACATACTGGTGATCTACAACGTCTACCATACAAAGCTTCATATGGTGCCATGTCAATGCTATGCTGGTAGCTATTGTTGTAGGCAAACTCTATCAGGCTCAGGTGTAGGTCCCAACTCCCGATAAACTGGAGAACACATGCTCTCAACAAGTCCTCCAAGGTATGTATAGTCCTCTCTGACTGCCCATCAGTCTGTGGGTGAAAGGCTGTACTAAACCTTAACTGGGTGCCTAAGGCTCTGTGCAGTCGTTCCCAAAAACGAATTATAAACTGGAGACCTCTGTCTGATACTATGGTAACTGGAACTATGTGCAGATGAACTATCTCCTGAACATACAGCTACACCAACCTCTCAGCAGAATAGGTTGTTCTGACAGGTAAGAAATGTGATGTCTTTGTCAACCTATCAACAATTACCCATATGGAATCATGTCCTTTGCTTGTCCTGGGTAGGCCAACAACAAAGTCCATGGTCACATGGTCCCACTTCCACTGTGGTATGGGTAAAGGTTGCATCGTTCCTGCAGGCTTTAGGTGCTCAGCCTTAACTTGCTGACACACAAGACACCTCAGAAGAAACTCAGCAACATCCTTCTTCATCCTAGGCCACCAATACATATCTTTTAAGTTTCGATACATCTTGGTGCTCTCGGGATGCATGGCATACATCGAAGAATGAGCCTCCTCCAGGATTAGCTTCCTCAAGTTCTCTGCATCTGATACTATCATCCTCCCATGATAGCATGCCACCTGGTCATCTGAGTCATGGAAACCATCTCTTTTCTCATCACCATACTCTGACCTGATCTGCTGAACCACAACATCAACTAGCTATGCCTCTCTAATCTGCTCTCTTAGGGTAGGTTTGATATGCATCTTCGCCAACAACCCGGCCAACCCCGACACCTTCAACTATACATTATATTGTCTTAAAGAGATGAGCATATCTCTCCTAGGGCATACCAAAGAGTTTAGTTGTGCCCTTTATAGGATGGTGTTGCTGATTTCCTACTCAGAGCATCTGCAACTACGTTGGCCTTCCCTGGATGGTAATCTATGGTACAATCATAGTCCTTGATTAACTCCATCCAGCGACGTTGTCTCATGTTAAGTTCATGCTGAGAGAAGATATGCTTAAGGTTCTTGTGGTCTGTGAAAATCCGGAACGTCTCTCCATAGAGATAATGTCTCCAGATCTTCAGGGCATAAACTACAGCTGCTAACTCCAGGTCGTGTGTCAGATAGTTCTCCTCGTGTTTCTTAAGCTGTCAGGAAGCAAAAGAAATCACTTGTTTATCCTGCATCAGCACACACCCAAGTCCATTCTTGGAGGCATCACAGAAAACTACATATCCCTTGCCTTGCTCAGGTAGCACAAGTACAGGTGCACTTGTCAACCTCTCCTTCAACAGCTGAAAAGACTACTGGCACTTATCATTCCAAACAAAGGGAACATCCTACTGAGTTAACTTCGTCAAGGGTAGGGCTATGGAACTGAAGTTCTTAATGAACCTCTGGTAGTAGCCAGCTAGCCCTAAGAAACTACGAACCTCCATCGGTGTCTTCGGTTGTTCCCACTGTAGAAAAGATTATACCTTTTTGGGGTCAACACGAATTCCCGAGGCAGATATCACATGTCCAAGAAAAGATACCTCCGGCAACCAAAACTCACACTTTTTTAACTTAGCATATAACTTATGTTCTCTTAGCAGGGTCAAAGCTTGGCGAAGATGTTGTTAATGCTGCTGAGCATCTCTACTATAGATCAGAATGTCATCTATGAAGATGACAATGCACTGATCGAGAAAGGGTCGGAAGATTCTATTCATGAGTTCCATGAATGCAGCTGGTGCATTAGTTAGTCCAAACGACATAACTGTGAACTCATAGTGACCATACCTTATCCTAAAGGCAGACTTGGGTATGTCACTGTCCTTAATACGAAGTTGATGATAACCCGACCTCAGGTCTATCTTCGAGAAGACGGACGCACCACGCAACTGGTCAAAGAGATCATCAATCCTCGACAGAGGGTACTTATTCTTTATTGTTACTTTATTAAGTTGTCTGTAATCAATGCATAACCGCATTGATCCTTCTTTCTTTTTAACAAACAAGACTGGAGCACCCCAAGGTGAAGTTCTCGGTTGGATGAAACCCTTCTCAAGTAACTCTTGAAGCTATTTTTTGAGTTCTGCCATCTCAGCAGGCGCCATCCTATACGGTGTATGGGCTATGGGTTGTGTACCTGGGATCAAATTGATTTCAAAATCAATTTCCCGAGGTGGCAGTACACCCAGAAGTTCTTCAGGAAATACGTCTTTGAATTCCCTGACCACAGGAACTTCAGCAAGGGTGGGACTCTCCACGGTAGTATCTACCACATGGGCTAAGAATGCATAACATCCTTGCCTCATCATCTTCTCAGCAACCATAGATGACACCAGACAGGTGGGTAGAATCTTCCTCTCTCCTTGAAAGACCCATGTGTTGCTATCATCAGCAAACACAGCCTGCTTGGATTCACAATCCAAGACAACTCTATACCTTTCCAAGGTATCCATCCCAAGGATTATATAAAATCCTTGCATATCAAGTGGTATAAGGTCCACTTGAATGCGATGATCAGAAAAGAAAATGATGTAGGGAGAACATACCTCCCGCAACACATAAGACCCACTCAATGGAGTCTCAAGCAACAAGCTATCTGCCCTAAGTCTGACTGTCATAAAGCAGTCACGAATCACTCTTCAAGTGATAAAGGAGTGCGTAGCACCCGGGTCAATCAAAATAGATACAATACAGGATTTTGACATATCAGAATATAAAAGTTCCATATGACCTACCACAACTCGTGGATTGACCACTGCATCTGGTGGGTTCATAGCATAGAACCTCATTGTCGCCTGAGGTTGAGTTGGTGCTGACAATCCATCTTGGGACGCTTGTCCACGTCCCCTAGATACTCCCTGGAACTGTCTTCTATGTGATCCCTGTTGACTCTGTCTCTGAGGCTGTGTCACACTGACAGGCCTAGACCTGCAGTCCTTCATCAGATGACCCACTTTCCCACAGTTGTAGCAACTTTTGTCTTGCTGTGGTCTAGGTGGTCCTGTGACCAATACTGATGCTGAACTGTGAGTCTCTTGTGGAGGTAGACTCCGTCCTCTACCTTTACTTGGGGACCACTGAGTCTGAGAACTAGATCTAGGTGGTGGAGGGTTAGGTGCAGAGGATCTAGGCTTCTTAAAGTCTCTAGATGAAGACGCCTGGACCTGCGGATATCTCTTGTGGGTTTGCCTCTTCTCGACTACCGATATTTCTATCCTTCGGACTGACTCATTGAAGATAGCGAATCTCTCCCGGTTCTCTAGAGCGGGCACTGGAGTAGACAAGTCAGCATTCAAACCCTTCTCAAACCTCCTGATCCTTTCTTCTTCCATGGAGCCATGTGCGGACAGAACCGCAGTAGCTCCATGAACTTAGCCTCGTACTCTCTAACGTTCATCATACCTTGTCTCAATATCTCGAACTGAGAGATCTTCTCGTCCAGAAAGGTCTTTGGGAAGTATCTGTTAACAAACTCCCAGCAGAAGTCTTCCCATGAAACCTCTACTCCAGGCCACTTCTGCTCTTCCATGTTCCACCAGTGACCAGCACTTCCTTTGAGAAGATAGACAACATGTCTCACCTTCTCAACTTCGGGGATGGTTAGGATTCTGAAAGCCTTCTCCAACTCGGTCAACCACAGGTCCGCATCTGCGAGGTCAGCTGTGCTAAAGTATTCGGTCGCCCCGACTCTGCGAAGTCACTCAAACATCTTTCTGATACTTTGTCATTCATGCTGAGCAGGTGCCCTAGGTGCAGGCATGGGCATTCTGTCAGTGATATGTGTCATGGCAGCCAGGAACTGCCCGAACATAGCTTGAATAGCTGGGTTTGCCATATCAGCCGGGTCAAACTGGGGTGGTTGTACAGGTGGCTCGGGTACGGGATGTTCCATCTCTGGACTCCTTGCACCGTCTCGAGGTGCAGCCACGCTACTCTCGCCCTCATACTCCTCATGTGGCTCAGACATCCTTATATATCTTCTTCTCCTGAGGAGCAGAAGACTCTATTAGATAAGAAGGAACACTAGGATAGACTCGACTTCCTAAGTCCTATGTCTCTGTAGACGCAGCAAACCTAGAGCTCTGATACCACTTAATTGTGGGCTCTGATCTCAGAAACACGAAATAAACTTAGTGGATGCGATTCAATTAACGGGGGAATGTGAAAAATCACCAAAAATTAAAACTTTTCAAGGAAAGATCTTGAAAACACTAGACTCCTTTCATAAAAGTATGATAAATAGTTTACATCTCTGTTAAGTCACTTCTTGAGTGATCATATACAAAAATCTCAAGACTCAAAATTCAAAATCTCAAATCATCTAACTCTAAGGACCCGAGTGTACAGAGACGACATAGGACTTTCTAACTAACAGACTGGATAGCTAGGGTATCCACCTGAGGCTCACTGCTACCCCTAATACTGCTGCTGCTCCTGGTACTGCTCTACTGCAGACTGGTTCCTTCGTCCTCGACGACCACCTAAAAGGTTGAAGTCTACGGGGTGAGACAATTACAAATAATTGTCCCAGCGAGAGTTATAACTCTTCACCAGAAGCTTACTAGGAAAAGGGAAACAACATAAGCAAGGTAGTTTATCCTGCAAAAGAGGGTTTAAGAGTAGATAAAGTAGCATTTACTTCTAAGTAGAATATGAAGAACATGCAAGCTAGATATTTTAACTGAAACACTATAAACAATGTAATATCAAGCATTGTTTCTCAAGGTTCATCCTAAGCAGATATGCTAATCGGATGATTACGTTTTACATACAACATTATGCCCTGTGGAGATGAGGTATACCGCTCATACTCCAACCGACCACTGCTAAGTCGCCTCTGTATCATACTAGGTCATCGAAAGAGCTGGATTCTCATGACCTCAACTTCCTCAGTCAAAATGAGGATCAACATGCAGGACATCTCGTGTCTCTGCTACTATAGCTCACCAGGGTATTCTGGTACTTCGCTATTAGAGTCACAGTGGCGTTCTGTACTCTCTTCACCATTGAAAGATCTCATGTTTATCTCTCATCGATGTGGCATAAAAGATTCCTCGGGTGATTAGTGGTACATCATCCTGGCATACACACATAGTGCAGGATTGATGGATTAAGATACATCTACATCAACTCCTACACTAGACGTAAGGATATTCACGTCCATAACCCCCACATACTCACAAGTATGCGCTCCAGGAGTTCCTTTAGGAGAACCTGTTTCACCATCACTTAACATCTGACAATGATGGATCTATGATCAGGGCTCTACATGTATGGTTACACTTGCTTAATTAGGTACATTTCAGTATTCTTTTAGCATCAAACATGTTTCCAAACATTTAAGCATAAAAGCATTGCTATAACAGAAGAATACTAAATGTATCAAGTTCAACTTTCATCAGTTATCAGAAGGATGTTAATTCATCACAAGTCATCTAGCCAGCATGACCTTGATGTTACTCATGGCCCTTACAGCCCATCATTCTCATATGTGCCACATAACTTAGGCAACATCACACATATCCCTATTCACAAAGCTTAAAACATACTTTCAATGAATACTTTATCATAACCCTTACATGGGTATAATCATTCTCTTACAAGAACCTGCATAGTCAACTCAACTTGACAATAATAACATTTCATTACAGATCAACAATTTATAAAGTAGAAAGATAGCATTCCATCTCAAGGTTGTGCCTTCATGCCTTTACTAAGGTTAGGTTCCCTCTTTAGGAGCAATTATGGTTTACTATTCACATTTCATGTTACTGCCCTAGAATTAGGGTTTACTATTCCCTTCATAAAGATTTGAGATCATAGCATCATTATGCATGAAATTATCATCCTTGATGCCTTCAAAATAGATTAAGGTTCATCAATTATCACAATTAGGGTTTTCATGATCTCACATAGGTGGATCATACCCTAATCATGCACATTCATGTACATTGAAGGTACTTTACTTGAATTTCAACCATGCATGGGACCTTCTCTCTCCTCTTACTAATAGGTGGTGACTACATCACTCTAGGTTAGGTTAGATCAAGTCAATATTGATTATCTTGAGCTAAGTCACCACTATCATGTCATTAGGGTTTGGGTTATACAGGGTGTCATCTACTTGAACCCTTCAAGGGCACATTGGTAAATACACCACTACTTCACATCATGGTTCAATCTATTGATTACTTAGCCCCTTAATGTCTTAGGGTACCATTAGGGTTTGGATTATACCACTATTGAACCAATTGAACCTTCAAACCACTAAGCAATTACAACCCTAAAGGTCTCCAAACGGTTACACACTTCAACCTCCAAACAGTCCTGAGACCGTTTGGAAGTGTTGACCGTTTGGCTAGGGTTGACTTCCAAACCGTTTGAACCTGGTCACCCTCAAGACCATTTGAATTTAAACGGTCTTGAGACCGTTTCAAATCATTGACCGTTTGGGAGAGAGTTGACTTTCAAACTGCATGAATTGAAATGACCTTGAGATCGTTTGGATCCAAACGACCTTGAGATCATTTGAGCCCAAACGGTCTTGAGACCGTTTGGTCCAAATGGGCTTAAAACCGCATGGACCTCAAAAGTGCATCCAAGGTTGTAATTGATTAGGGTTTTCCATGTTGAAGCCTCCAATTGGCCACATTATTGCTAATCACTTGTCAATTGAGGTAATTAGGGTTACCTTTAACTAATTGGACATTCAATTGACCCTCAATTGCTAACCAATTGGGGTTGAAACCGATTGAATTAGGGTTTATCAGCAATTAACCATCAACATTGATAATCATGAGTCTAATTGGAGTTGAACCTATCAATTGGCACTCAATTGGGCTCAAACTTGGCCCAAACGGTCTTGAGACCATTTGGACACCCTCCAAACGGTCTTGAAACCATTTGCCCAAAGTTTCACCAAAAACTAGGTCAAGTTGATGGGGGTTGAACCCTAATTAGGTTTAAAATCAGCACTTTTATTCAATTCATCAACCTATTGTGATTGGACCCTCAATTGATCAAATTACCTTAACCCTAGACCTCCAAACGGTCTTGGGTTGTCACCAAACGGTCTTGAGACTGTTTGGGCCCTTCAACCCAAAGTTCACCAAAATTGGTCATTGAAATCAGCAATTTCAACCGATTAGGGTTTAGAGGGTTGAGGTGCCTTCAACTTGTGATTGGTTTGCAATTAGGTTACAATTCTTTGTAGGTGTTTAATTCCACATGTGTAAAACAGACCTCCAAACGGTTTTCCCTTGGTCAACCTTGCCAAACGGTCTTGCAAGACCGCATGAAATCAAACAGTTGTGAAACCGTTTGGACCAAATGGTCCAAGGTCGTTTGGTAAAGTTACCTAGGTATTCACGCCCAACGTCTTCAACCTAAAAACAGGTTGGTTTCTCCATGGTTTTTCTTGCAAGAAGGCAAGGAATGTTGGGGAAGAAGAAGAACTAACTACTACAAGTAAGAACAAGTATATGCATTAAGAAGCAAGAGGTTTAGAGATATAAAACCCGCCTTATGGTCGTTCCTAGAGCTCCAAGCTTTCAAGATCTCAAGTCTTTAATGGCACCTTGAGCTCCCCTGGTCGGCCAAAGTCTTTTCTCCAAGAAAAGGTTGGGGAAGATCGGCTAAAACAAGAAACCTAAGTGAGATAACCATAAAACCAACCTTGGAATTCACTCTCCTCCATGAATCCGAGCTTAGAAAATGGTATCCCTTACCTTGGAACAAGTTGGTCGTCTCCTCTAGATCCCAAGCTCTGCCTTGGACGGACCAAACAAGGTGGCAAAAGAAAGAGTGGGGGGGGTACGTTCACTTGGTTGCAAAGGGGGTAGTTTATATAGCTTGGACTAGTTTCGTCACAAGGACCTCTAGTTTTCTCCATTTCTCATATAGGTCCCTTTTTTATTCCTTGCACGTACCTCCTCCTTATCTAGGTGAGAATCTTATTAAAACAAAGGTCCAAAGGCAAGGAAAGTCATCTTATCACTGAGGTGCACATATTTAAGGGTTTCTTTACTTATAACTTGGTGATTCTACTACAAAGGTTATTTATCTTATCTGATTAATTAATCGAAGTGTCCTTTTTCATCATTTCCACTCTAAATGATGTCAAGAGTCACACAAGATACCCTAGAAGATGTATTTTACAAGTTGCACCCCACATTCTGGGTAATTTGCACTTTACACCAAAATTAGGGTTTCAAACACAAGGACTGCTCCACAAGCCGCATCTTGATGCCCAAGCTTGGAGAATTCATCATACCTCATCATATTCATCCATATGATGTCCCATCTCTAGTGGAACATCTCAACATATGAAAATTGCAAGTTAACCCTTCTAGATGGGTAATTTACACATAGGTCTCTGCATAACAAAACATTACTAAAACATTGTTTAAAAGGACAGAATTGGGAATGTATGTTCCTTAGGAACTTAATTACATGCCAGAAGTTAATCACAAGCATTTAATTACATATTTAAGCAAAAACTCCTAGGGTTAACTTATAACCCAGGTCAGGGATGTTACAAAGAGAAGACGCTCATTCTCATAGATCACCTACTAATTCATGTAAAGCCTTCCTTGGATGTCTTGTATACCTGCCAAGGTTACCTACTGTTGTTGCTGCCCTGTATGGATGTCCTGAATCATCCCATACATGCCTTCCATGTTGAAAGTGTCATGCTCATCCTGGGACAGTGGCGCGGCTGAGGAACTCGAGGCAGCATATCTCCACGGTCGCTTGTGTGGTGTAGGTCAGCGAGTGATAGGGATGGTGTCCACCTCCACCACATCGTCTTCATCAGCAGCTTATTGCTCAGGCTCCACTACGGCTTCCTCTATAGCTACATCAATCTCATATTCATCTATTAGCCACTACAGATGCTCGACACCTAGCTTACAGAAGACTGGGTCAGGGAGTGACCTCTCCCTGTACCGGCCACCCATTGTGTAACAAGCATACATAGTATTGAAATGGACAGTGAGGAGACATGCCTTCTAGAAATGTGTGAGATCCAAATATTGTGGTCCCACTGGCTATAAGGTAGAGAGGTCTATCCGCAGATGAAGAGCAATGGGGGTAATGAGACCCCAAAAAAAACGGGTGCCTTTCTGGACTCCAATCGCCGGACTGATAAACCAAGGAGGAGGAAGAAAGAACCAAAATTTACCAGCTCCCCCTTGAGAAGCTGGTGGAGAAAGAAGAGGTCGGTCTGCTGCACTTTTCCTTGGCCCTGACTGGAGCGGCCAAAAATGGTATTGGTGAGGATGCGGTGGAGGATGCAAGGTAATGGATGCTCGATGTTGGTGATGGAGTTGACGTGCTAGCTGATGCGGAAGCCTTCTGACACCTCAATGAAGTGTTCCTAGACCGTGTCATAGTCCCATCTCAGGGGAGGTAAACGGTCTGGCACATGTGGCCAGTTGAAGATGAGGTTGAATTTGTGAAGGGTGAAGGAATAGTTGGTGTTGTAGAGACAAAAGTTGACCCTTCCTTCCTGCCATTCTCCTCCCATATGATACTCTGGGATGACGAGTACGTCGAAAGACACCATGAACTCATAGACGAGCTCCTGGTATGTGGGCCACCCACTAAAGAAGGGGTCATCCACCTCCATCTCTTGACCGTCGCGCACCCAACGCATGTACTCAATGAAGCCTAGGCTCTCGATGAGGTCGCAGTCACCATACCACGTGGGCATCATCTTCCTAGTCAGTAGCTCCTCATAAATCTTCCAGACCTCCGGAGTGGGATGTTGTAGGCAGTTTGGTCGAGGGACCATGTCACCATGCTCAGTCGATGAAGAAGCACCCCTCCGAGGATCCATGCAGAGCTGAGAAGATGAGGAAGAGAGAATGAGAGTTTGAAGAAGACCGTCGGTGCTCGGTGTAGTAATGCTTGCAATTGCTCTGAGGAGTGGATTGAAGATGTGAATAGAAATGAAAATCCATCCTCCTTATATAGGCCTCAGATCGCCCAACTGTCCAAAGTCGGTACTACCGACTTAAGTCGGTAATACTGAGATTATGAGAAGAATCCAGAACTCAATAGTATCGACGACTGATGTTGCATGATGACTTAGACGTGGATCACCCTGGAGTTAGTACTACCGAAACAACATGGTAGTATCGAGTCGTGGCGCATATCGGTAATACCGACCACTCGATGTCGGTCATCTGGGTCGTCAGATTGTCTTTCCCACTTTTTCGGAAAATTGAATGTCGGTACTATCGAGTCAAGTTGGTAGTACTGAGTTGCTGATAATTCTTGATAGTTTCTAAATAATGACTCGGTGCACCGAACCTGGAAGCATCCAAAAGTCGTTAGTACCAACTCAAAAGTCAGTAGTACCGAACCCTTATCAGTTCAACACTCACAAATCTTCAAATACTCGGTAGTACCGTGCGGTCACTCGATAGTACTGACTTTTTTTATCTCTTTTGCATCCATTCGTCTGACCTAAACTTAGTAGTACAGAGTGAGAACTCGATAGTACCAACATTTTCTTTCCTGCACACTTAAACAAAATGGATCAAGGTACCCTTTTTTACATAAAAATTGAAATCTAAACTATTAAAATAAAAAATGCAACCTAAATAAAGAAAAAGAAAGGTTGAGTTTCCTCCCAACAAGCTCCCTTATTTAACGTCTTAGGCTCGACTCAAGAGAAACTTGAAACCTCTAATCAAGCTCTACATGCCTGACTTCCTCTACTCCTCCCTCAATGACACCCCCAAAGCAGTGCTTCAAACATTGGCCATTAACAAGGAATGACACAACTCCATTTCCAATCTTCACAACACCATGGGGAAAGACCTCTAAAACCTCATAGGGTCCACTCCATCTAGACCTTAAGATATCCGGATGCAACTTAAGTCTAGAATTAAAAAGTAAAACCTTTTGCCCTAGAGTAAACACCCTATGTAAGATGTGTTTATCATGGACCTTCTTCATCCTCTCCTTATAGAGCTTGGTGTTTCCATAGGCATCCATCCTTAGCTCATCAAGCTCATTCAATTCAAATAATATTTTCTTCCCTATTTCATCTATATTGTAGTTTAACCTTCTCAAAGCCCACTGAGCTCTATGTTACAATTCTATAGGTAAATGAGAAGCACGCCCATAAACCAATCTAAAAGGTTTAGTCCCTATAGGTGATTTATGGGATGTCCTATATGCCCATAGAGCATCATTCAGAATCATACTCCAATTCGTCCTATTGGTTGAGACTATCCTTTCTAGGGTGTGCTTAACTTCTCTATTCGACACCTCAACTTGTCCTTGGGTCTGTGGGTGATATGGAGTACCCACTCAATGCTTAACCCCATATTTACTCAATAAAGCCCCAAACTTCCTATTTGTAAAATGGGTTCCCCCCATCACTGATGATCATCCGGGGTAAACGGAACCTACAGAAGTGTTCTCCTTCACAAAATGACATACAACATGTGTGTCATTGGTATGGGTTGGGATTGCTTCCACCAATTTTGACACATAATCTATAGAAAGCAAAATGTATAAGTTAGAATTTGACGACACGAATGGACCCATGAAGTCTATTCCCCATAGGTCAAACACCTCTACCTATTGAAACACATTTCAGGGCATTTCATGCCTTTTTGAGATATTGTCTGCACGTTGACATGTGTCACAACAAAGAACATAGTTATATGTGTCTTTAAACAAAGTTAGCCAAAAAAATCCACTCTCTAAGACCT
Source organism: Alisma plantago-aquatica (assembly GCA_963693085.1). Classification (NCBI taxonomy): domain Eukaryota; kingdom Viridiplantae; phylum Streptophyta; class Magnoliopsida; order Alismatales; family Alismataceae; genus Alisma; species Alisma plantago-aquatica. The sequence goes on from OY856412.1 coordinate 371,707,349, forward strand.
TGGCCACTGTCCTAGAGCTAGCATGATGTCCTCCTGTGGGGAGTGAGTAACAATGTGACAGAATGCTCTCATACTCACTCTCTGGCACACACTTTCTCAGGATGCCATCCCTACACTGCCTAAGCAGTATCGAGTCATCCCACACATAATATCTCATAGAATAGAAGAATTTCTTCTTCTCTTGGTATCCCCAATCCACAAGTAATATCCCACATGCCATGTAATTCACTATCTCTGCATGCCACATGTCAGTTTTCTTTAGAGCAAAAAGTTGGTCATATGGGAATTCCTCTACAATAGGGATATCCACTTCCCTCTCATCCACTCTCTCCAATTTGGAGAGATGATCTGCCACAACATTTTCTATCCCTACCTTATCTTTAATTTCAATATTGAATTCTTGTAATAGTAGGATCCACCTAATTAGTCTAGGCTTAGTGTCTTTCTTTTGTAAAAGATACTTAATGGCAACATGGTCAGTCCAAATAATGACCTTTGCCCCCACCAAATATTTTCTAAATTTTTCAAAAGTAAAAACAATAGACAACAATTCTTTTTCAGTGACGGTGTAATTCATTTGAGTATCATTTAAAGTCTTTGACACATAATAAATAATAGAACATACCTTATCTTAGCGCTGGCCTAAAATGACACCTACAACATAATCTGATGTGTCACACATCAACTCAAAAGGCTTTCTCTATTCTGAAGCTTAAACAATGGGAGATGAAATTAATTTTTCTTTAAGGACTTCAAAAGCTTTCATACATTTATCATCAAAACAAAACTCAATGTCCTTTTATAATAATTCAGATAGGGATTTTGCAATTTTTGAAAAATCTTTTATAAATCGGCGATAAGATCCAGGATGACCTAGAAAGCTCCTCACTCTCTTCACCGATGTCCGTGGAGGTAATTTGGAGATGACCTCTATTTTGACCGGATCTACTTCCATTCCCCTATTGGACACCTTGTTCCCCAGAACAATCCCCTCACTCACCATCATGTGATGTTTTTCCCAATTTAAAATCAAGTGAGTGTCTTCACACCACAATATGAATTTATCAAGGTTATATAGACAATCATTAAAAGACTCTGCATAAACCAAAAAATCATCCATGAAAACTTCTAAACACCTTTCAACCATGTCAGAAACAATGGCGAGCATACAACGCTGAAAGGTAGCAGGTGCACTACACAACCAAAATGACGTTCTTTGATAAGCAAACATTCCATAGGAGCATGTGAAGGTAGACTTCTCCTGATCTAATGGTTTAATAGAAATCTAGTTATATTTGGAATAACCGTTGAGAAAATAAAAATGAGAACGATCAACCAGTCGTTCTAAAATTTGATTGATAAAAGGTAAAGGAAAATAATCCTTTAAAGTGGCAGCATTTAAACGGCGATAATCTATGAAAACACGCCACCATGTGACTAACCTAGTCAGTATTAATTCATTAACAGAGTTAGTTTTCATAGTTATCCCCCTTTATTAGGTACAACTTGAGTCGGACTTACCCATGTAGAATCGGATATTTCATAAATTATACATGCCGACCGCAACTTTACAACCTCCTTCTTTACCACCTCCATCATACTTGGGTTAAGTCACTTCTATGGTTGAAATATCGCTTTGGCTCCTTTCTCCAATCGTATGTTGTGTTGGCATAAGCTTGGAGAGATGCCCTTGATGTCAGCCACGGACCACCTGAATGCGGCCTGGTGGTTCTTTAACACGCATATCAGATGCCTCTCCTCGTTGTGGCTCAGTGATGATGATATGATGATTGGGAGATTCTCCTACACTACCAAGAACACATACATCAGATGCGGGGGCAGTGGCTTGAGCTCCAACTCTAGGGGATTCACCAAAGATGAGACCAATGGTGGTGATAGTGATCCCAAATCTTCAAAGTGTCTGGTGTCATACCAAGGGAGTGATTTGAGTAACAGGGCACACTCCTACAAATGGTTCTTATGTGGGTAGTCATTCACCACATTCATTAAACATGCTACCAGAGGCAACTGTGGATGCACCTGTACAATTGAATCAACCGTGACCTCTTCAACTGTGGGTGAACAATTTACTTCCTCTTCCTCCTCTAGATATTGTACAGATTCCACCAAGGATACCACTTTGGTATTCTCCATGATATCTTTTGCTAGTATGCCTTTCTCCACCTTGGTCATGACATGCGGCATGTCTATAAATGTCCGTCCAAGAAATAAGGACATGGGTCCCTCAATATGCTTCAGAGTATTACATTGTGCTTCATTCTCTTTTGAAATTTGAAACATCAAGCATTCGAGTTTCAAATCGGTCATCTTGGATACCCAAAGTCAATCTTCCTCTTCCCATCTCCAAAATCATGTCTACTGTGGCTTGTAAATGTCTTCCTAGTAAAATTTCATTGCCATGATCACCTTGCATCTCCATAACTACAAAGTCAAAGGGAAATACAAACATGTCTACTTTAACTAGCACATCTTCACATATCCCATATGTCCTAACCACATAATTGTTTGCTAACTAGATTGTCGTGTTGCTCTTCCTGGATTCCTTGAGGCCCAATTTCCTGAATGTGGTCAAGGGCATCAGATTGATTCTTGCCCCTGAATCACATAGAGCCTCTCCAAACTTGGTCTTTCCTATGAAACATGAGATATTGAAACAGCCTGGATCCTATCGCTTCGGGGGCAGTGTCCCCAAAATGAATGCACTAACCTGCTCCTTTAGCACTACTATGTCAGTATCAGATATTCGTCACTTCTTGTTGATGATGTCCTTCAGAAATTTAACATAGGATGGTATTTGTTCAATGGTGTCAATCAATGGAATGTTGATGGATAATTTTCTAAAACTATCTAGAAATTTCTTGAACTATTGATCCACCTTTCTAGATTTCACACTATTAGGGAAGGGAACTGGTATTGCCTATGACATTTGATGAGGTGGGACATAATTTCTGGCCTTATCCCTATCACTACCAGTTCCTTTGTCTCAGTTGTTCCTCCTTCTTCAGGCTTTTCTGAATCTGCCATTTTTCCACCCCAACTGGCTCCTCACTTTTGCTTGCATCTTTTGTCTGAGATGTCTTGGGTTGGCCTTAATTGCCTCCACTGAGCACTTTGTCCCACTTCTCAATAGTATGGCCTTCACCTGTTGGTTCTCGGATGGAGCATCTGTGTTACCTGGGAAACCTTGTTTACCGTTGTTATTTATCACTACCACCTCTGTTGCAATTTTTAAAATCTGAGTCTCTAGACTGCGAAATTGAGTCGTGTGATTCTATAGCTCTCTCTATTGCTGGTTGATTACAATGTAATACTGTTTCACCAGTTTTGTTAGAAGGTATTGCATGTTTTCATCTTTAGGGTCCTTGTTTTGTTGTTGTGCATTTTCTTACTGCCTTGCCTAGATGGGATCTTGTTGGAAGTTGTTTGGACCCTTCCACTAGAACTTTGGGTCCTTTCTCCAGGAGTACTCATTGTCGTGTACCCCTGTTGATGCATATATTTGACCTATCCTTCCTCCTCATTTGAGGAGTTTTCTTCCTTCCAACATAGCTTTTTGGCAATCATATCTAGCTTTTCATTAAGAGCGTTTATTACCTTAGACTCTCCTACACTCGTGATTGTCTTTGGGCATTCTCTTTCTTCTCCCAAAGATTGATTCTTGGACATGTTCTGCAGTATATCATTACACTTGGATGGTTTATTTTTGAGGAATAAACCCTTTCTTTCCTTATCCAGTGTGGCCCGCTCTCCTTGATGTAGGCCATAATAGAAATTTTTTTCCTGACCTTCTAACTCAATCCCATGATGTGGGACTTTCTGCATCATATGTTAAAATCACTCCCAAGCCTCCGAGTATGACTCTTCAGCTTGTTGTTTGAAATTGTATATATTTTTGACCAACTCATTAGTGTTTTGCGGTGGAAAGTAACACTCGAAGAAAGCGTCAATCATCTCATCCCATGTCCCGATAGATTATGGATTCAAGTTGTAGAACTAAGACTTTGCCTTTGAAAAACCACTAGAGAGGGGGTGAATAGAGTTATAAAGTTAATTTTAACAATTATTTAACTCTAACAACCACAACTGAAAAAGTAAGAAGGAGACAAGGGATTTAGAGTGGTTCCTACCTTAGCAAATACTAAGGCAGTCAGTCCACTACCTGGTTGCTTACCCAACCGGGATTTTGAAAGTATTAATTTTATTACCTTCACAAGGAATTACACAAAATACAATACTTTCTTACACCCCTTTGAACAGCCTTCACTTTGAAGTAGATGCACCAACTCGAGGTAGCCTTCTTGAAGTAACTCCAAGCTCCCCCTTGAAGTAGCCTTCCTCTTAGAAGTAACCTCCCGCTGCACCAGCCTTCTTGAAGTAGTTCAAAGTCTCCTTCTTCACCAAGAAGATCACGACTCTCTCCAATCTGCAGCCTCCAACCTAGGAGTAGCAAGGAGAGTACAAGCAATGAAAGTGAACAAGAAAGGAAAATGGAAATTACAACTTATCCTTTAAAGCACAAGGCTTGATTTGCCTATATCAAGCGTGTAGATCTCCTAACCAATGTATATGGAAGTGTGATTGCTGTGGATAGGAGATACTAGCCTATAGGACACGAATTTAGAGCAAGGTGAGGAGTAGCCAATTGCAAGTTTTTCTCAATTGCTCACAAACAGGTTGCTAATGCAAGTATATGCTCAAGGATTGCTCAAGTGTGGAATTAAGTGAATGTAAGTGTCCTAAGGCATGTCCTATTTATAGGAATGACCTACAAGTGCTTAAGGACGTTCTAGATACTTTCTAGGGGTTTCTAAGTGCTTAACTAGCCGTTAGGTACAAGTTAGTTGCATTAGCAATGGCTAGTTAATTAATTCTGCAGTTGCTGTCAGAGTCCATCTCGGTCGAGAAATTGTCAACCGAGATACCTACTCGGTCGAAGTTTTGTCGACCGACAGGCTCTCTGGATCAAGTGTTTGCAATGTTCATCTCCAACTACCAACTACCTTGTCAGCTGTGTCTAACGGCTACCTGGGTCTTTCTCGGTCGAGGAGTTTGTCGACCGAGAGTGTCTCGGTCGAGGAATTTGTCAACCGAGAGTGACCCTATTTCAATGTTTCAATTTAAGGTACTAAGTGTGTATGTGAGTGTGCATATGTGATACTATTGAAGGGGATGATCTATCTAAGTGTAGTGATTGGCTAGGGAAGATCTAACGCCTGATTTACATGAAGTCTAAGTGCTTGTACATTATATATTTGTACAAGTTTACAATTGATTACATTTCATGAAATTTACAAGCATTCAAGCATATAGATTCCCTGGTGCTTTGTCATCCACCTCATTTCTACAACACTCAAGTAGCACGTTAGATCAACAAGAATGAAATGTTTGTCATTATCAAAACAAAGGGATTTTAATGATGTCCATTTAACCAACAGCCTTGTCTGCTAGAGTTGAAGAGAACAGTTTCAACTAAATCACTGTCATTGGGACCCTATAAATCTTGAGCATATCACAACTTTCTACAAAGATGCTTATGTGGGTCTGATAACCTCTCATTTTGTGATGTTATCTTATTAGTTATCTTTAGTTTTCCATACTCTTTCTTAGATAACCTAAATAGAATCATTAAACCTTCTTACTTTATTGCAGATACATCAATAAACTAACTTTTCCTCTTTTCATTACAGAAAACACAAAAAAATTCACAAAGACTCCTCACGGTCCCAAGACCGCGAGAAGCCTCACGGTCCCAAGACCGCGAGAAGCCTCACGGTCCCGAGACCGCGAGAAGCCTCACGGTCCCAAGACCGCGAGAAGTCTCACGGTCTCAAGACCGCGAGAAGCCTCACGGTCCCGAGACCGCGAGAAGCCTCACGGTCCCAAGACCGCGACAAGCCTCACGGTCCCAAGACCGCGACAAGCCTCACGACCCCAAGACCGCGACAAGCCTCACGGTCCCAAGACCGCGAGAAGCCTCACGGTCTCAAGACCGTTTGGGCTTAACTTGAGCCTATAAATAGGACCTCAAGGGCCATTTCAAGGGGGATCAAATTCCAAGACGCCCAAAGGCTGCCTCTCCAGACCCAGAGCACTCTGGTCTTCCGTCCACTGCCCCAAGGCTGCCAGTTTTGAGATCCGTGCTCATCATCAAGCTTCCTTCTCTCTCTTCTTTCCATCTCTTTAACAAAGAAGGTGGGAAGAGAAAATCCTTCATCAAAGCAACCACGAAGTGTGAAGATCGTTGCTCTCTTCACCAAGGGTTCAACCTTCCCTCCTCCGTGGAGATGACGTTCTTTCTCTCTCTTCTCACCTCCTTTGCCATGAGTGAGTAGTTTCATTCACTAGGGTGCGGGGAGTAGCCCCGCTACCCATGTTTTCATTTCATGCGATGTAATTCAATAACTTGTAACAAAGATACTCTTCCTTTCAGTTTGACTTCAATCGCTTAATGAATACTAGTTGCCTGATCATCAACTTGTGTTACATATTGTCTTTTGGTATGAATTGTCAACGTTTGTACCCTTAGATCTAAATATCGATTGAATGTTGGTTATGGATGTATGTAGTCACCATATGTCTGTTTCGGTGTCTAGAAGTGTTTTCAGGAGTGGAGTAAACTCACCCCCATCATTGCACTTTCATACTATGAAATGGAATCAGTTGACGTATGGAAGTGCAACCTTGGTAAGGTCGAGGAACACATTTCATGAAGGAGTAATGCAAGGCATGTGACCATTCATTATGGGATGGCTGGCATTGCAATACTCCACGCTTCTCGTAGCTAGTTATCCGAAAGGAAGCTAGGACTACAAGATACTAACTGATTTGACCCTTTTTGCAGGTTGTTTTATTATGTTGCATGACTTGATCCATGTGTAGTGTTGTGAAACCCGATAACATCCTAGTGGTTTTTATCAATTGTTTACAACTTTAATCTTTACCTTCTTGCTTTGCTTTCCTCGCATTTAGCTTTAAAACCAACATCAAACTTTCGATCTAAATATCAACTGTTAAGTAGTTAAGTAGAACTAAAACGTTTTCCATCTTGACTTCGTCAAGACCGTTGTCCCGAGGATTCGACCCTTAACTATACTACGATAAGACTTCCGCATGTCTTAACACACGTGGGTGGAGTTCTTACCATAGTACTAGGAAGGCTAAACCTAAGGATTCATCACCTTAGGATTTTTAGTGGTATTGCAAAACTCCATCAAAAATTGGCGCCGTTGCCGGGGACAACGGAACTTTTTAGTTTTTACTTACCAACTTCTTGGTTGATTAGGATTTTACACTTTTTCTTAATAACCAATCCAATACTTCTTGATCTTTTTCATTTCCTTCCATTTTCCTAACTTGTGATTTTCCTTCTACTCAGGTAGAAAACGTGTATGCAACCCCCGCATAGCATCGGATTCTCCCCTGAACCAGAATACGATTCTGAGGTAGAAAGAAGTTTTCACCGAAGGAATAGACTTAACCGCCAAAGAGCCAGACAGATGGCCGAAGAGCAACGCCTTGTTGCAGAAAGAGTCAACGCCGCCATAGCAGCACAACGAGCACAACTTATTGCCGACACTCGTACTCAGGTGCAAGCTGAGATCCGAGCTGAGGAACAAGCCCGCATCCAAGCAGAGCATGCTGCTGCTCAACTTGCGTTAAGAAACAAGCAACTTCGGGACTACGCAGTCCCAAAGAATTATGAAGACGATCATCCTGTCCGACCACCGATTATTAACATACCACACTTTGAAATTCGGACGCAATGGATCCAGATCATGCAAGGCATCTCTTTCTCCGGAGCACCCGGAGATGATTGCATGGATCACCTTAAGAGATTCAAGTCACTCTGCCGACTTGTACCCCAAGCAGGCATTGCAATGGAAGCAATCATGTTACACCTTTTCCACTTCACCTTATCTGGAAGAGCACTAAGCTGGTACAACGCTTTGGATAGACACCCCATCATCACTACCTGGACTCCCTTAGAAGAGAAGTTTCTTGAGAAATTCTTCCCACCTTCCCTAACCTATGAGATTAGGGGACAGATTAATCACTTTTCCCAACTACCTGGAGAAACACTTGCTGAAGCTTGGGAAAGATTCAAAGAACTCCTGAGAAAGTGTCCTCACCATGGCATTTATCAAAATCAACTAATAGAAACATTTTACAGAGGAGTAAGTGATGATATTAAGCAATTCCTAGATTCCTCATCTGGAGGAAACTTTATGAGAAAGAATTATGAAGATGCCTGGAATATAGTTACGCTGGGGGCCGAGAACCAATCCAATTGGGGAAGGTCATCTAACCAACCCAAAGGCGTTCTCAAGGTTTACAAAGCGGAAGAATCCATGGAACTCAAGGCCATTGCTGAGGCTTTGAAGACTATTGCTAGCAAGCAACAAGCCCTTGAAACTTCTTTCGGGGAATATGATAAGAAGAAAAGCTCTCAGGTTCAACAAGTTAAGGCAGCTACTGGAACTTGTGAAGCCTGTCATGCATCCGATCATCCCACATTATCATGTGGATTGTTGTACAATGTCATGATGGATTTACAACCACCTATGCCGCAATATGAACCCATCATCGAGCATCCCGAAGACCAAATGCCAGAGCAAGTCAACTCCATACATTCAATACCTGGCCAAGTGTATTACAACCCAGACAAACCAAGGAACCATCCTGGTTTCCAATACGGGAATCCTGCAGGGAATGCCAACCCACAGCAGCAGGCACAAGGTGGATCTTTCAATAGACAACCACCAGGATTTCAGAATAACTTCAATCAAGGGAATTACAGACAAGGTTTTCAAAGATCTAACTATCCCAGGAATCCTTCTTACCAATATTCCCATTCAGGACTGCACCCTCAGTTGCAACAACCCCAGTTGCAGCAGCCCCTGTAGCCACAGTTAACTGCACCTCTACAACAACCAGGACAGCAAGTCACTCAGTATCAACAAAGGGGTGCTCCTCCCCAATCATCTGATGAGATATCCTTGATTAGACAAATGCTTCAATCGCAACAAACCATGCTTGCAAACCAACAAGCTCAACAAAAAGCCGTAGAAGCCCAACTGGCACAGATTGCCGCTCAATTGAAACCTCAAGCCGGCACTTTTGCTGGGCAACCAGAGGCAAACCCCCATCATAACCCAAACAGACCAGAACAACTTAATGCCGTCACCACGCGGTCTGGTCGTGTCCTGCCTGATGTCACAAGAATCGACCATGATGATGATAACGTAGCCATCCTTTCCCCAACAGGGAATTCAAGCAGAGAAACAGAAAATTCTACAGAGAAAGAAAAGGAAAAGGAACCAATCTGAGAAGTCCCACCACGAATTCCTTACCCAGACAGACTAAAAGGAACCAAAATGGACACTAGGTTCCAAAAATTTAAAGAAGCTATGAAAAAGTTATACATTGATATTCCTTTTCTTGATGCCCTTTCCGAAGTGCCCGCTTGGGCAAAATACCTGAAAACCCTCTTGTCGAGAAAGTATATGACAGAGGAGCATGAAACAGTGAAACTTGCTCAGACCACTTCAGATATTCTGCTTAATAAAATGCCAAAGAAAAAGAAGGACCCAGGTTCCTTCGGCATTCAGTGTTCCATTGGAAATGGCTCCAGCAAGAAAGGATTGGCAGACCTAGGAGCAATCATATCTATTATGCCCTATTCAATGTGTAAAAGATTAGGCTTCACTGATTTGTTACCTACGACTATGACAATCCAGTTAGCCGACTCTACCATAACTGCCCCTCTTGGCATCATCGAAGACATCCCTGTCAGAATAGGAACAAATTCTTATGTCCCGTGTGATTTTGTTATTATGGATATACAAGAAGACCTGAGATATCCGATAATCTTTGGAAGACCTTTCCTAGCTACCGCCCGAGCTCTCATTGATGTCGAAGCAGGAACTATTATTCTGAGACTTGGGAGGGAGGCTTTCCAGTTCAGAGTTCTAAACAGCATGAAAGGTCCAAGCATCCAAGAGGAAGTCTTTCTCCTGGATGCTATTTATCAAATGTCCCAGTTAGAAATGTCTGAACCATCCGACGAATTGGAAAATATGCTTACAAATCCGGATGTAGAATTCTCGGCCAGTGAACTAGTACAACAGTGCCTGCAATACTTAGAAAAAGCTGAAGAAGCTCCGACAGCCACGTTTGAAGAACTTAAAGCCATCACAATTATAGAAGCCACTGAGCCACCTAAGGCTCCAGAAATGAAAGCCTTACCCGAGGGACTTAAACATGTTTTTCTTGATGATGAGAAGCTCTGTCCAGTAATCATCAGCTCCACTCTGGAGGATGATCAAGAAAACAGACTCCTCGATGAACTGAAGAAGCATAAGAAAGCAATTGGCTATAAAATGACTGATCTGACGGGCATAAACCCTGCTCTATGTATGCACAAACTGCCCATGGTTGAAGAGTTTAAACCATCGCGAGAACACCAGAGAAAGTTAAACCCCAACCTCAAAGAGGTGGTTCGCCTCGAGGTCCTAAAACTTCTAAAGGCAGGCATTATCTACCCAATCTCTGATTCTCAGTGGGTAAGCCCAGTGCAGGTGGTCCCTAAAAAGGGGGGAACCACCGTTGTTCTTAATGACAAAAACGAACTGGTGCCCACTAGAACAGTTACAGGGTGGCGTGTGTGCATTGATTATAGGAAACTTAATAAATCAACATGAAAAGATCACTACCCCCTGCCTTTCCTAGATGAGGTCCTCGAGCGCCTAGCTCATCAGAAGTTCTTTTGTTACCTCGATGGATATTCCGGCTTTTACCAAATCCCGATACATCCAGACGATCAAGAAAAAACTACTTTTACCTGTCCCTTTGGGACGTACGCTTTCAGCAGAATGCCATTCGGGCTCTGTAATGCACCAGCTACTTTCCAAAGATGCATGTCTGCTATCTTTGCGGGATTGACAGAGTCTATAATGGAGGTATTCATGGATGATTTTTCAGTTTATGGAGACTCCTTCGACAACTGTCTGCTCAACCTGGTTCAAGTCCTACAAAGATGCGAGGAAACAAACCTCATTTTAAATTGGGAAAAATGCCATTTTATGGTAACAGAGGGTGTTGTTTTAGGACACAGAGTGAGCAATAGAGGGATCGAGGTGGATCAAGCAAAAATTGACGTTATCTCAAAATTGATGCCACCAAAAGACGTAAAAGGAGTCCGTGCCTTCTTAGGACATGCTGGATTTTACAGAAGATTTATTAAAGATTTCTCCAAAATAGCAAAACCCATGACACAACTGCTGACCAAGGACACAGAGTTCAACTTTAACCACGAATGCTTGCAAAGTTTCACAACTCTGAAAGATGCCCTGATTTCTGCACCAATATTACGAGCTCCAGATTGGTCGTTACCTTTCGAAATCATGTGTGATGCGAGCGATTTTGCCATAGGGGCCGTTTTAGGGCAAAGAATTGACAAGAAACCCCATGTTATATACTACGCATCTAAAATGCTGGATGAAGCACACAAAAATTACACCACTACAGAAAAGGAATTTTTAGCTGTCATCTACGCATTCGAAAAATTCCGCTCATACCTGATAGGAGCTAAAGTCATTATCTACACTGACCACTCTGCTATACGATATCTGATTCAGAAGCAGGACGCAAAACCTAGACTTATCCGCTGGGTGCTAATGCTCCAAGAATTCGATTTGGAAATTAAAGACAAAAGCGGAGTGGAAAACGTCGTCGCCGATCATCTCAGCCGTATTAGAGTTGAGGATGAAGACAAAGTTCCTATCCAAGATTCCCTCCCGGACGACCACTTAATGAAAGTCTCCAATGGATTTCCCTGGTATGCCGACATTTCAACTATTTGGCAACAGGAATCATTCACCCATCCGCATCTTATCACGATAAAAAGAAGTTCATTCACGACACTAAGCAATATTTATGGGACGGGCCCTATCTTTTTCGCTTATGCGCAGATGGACTCTTTCGTAGATGCATCCCAGAGACAGAAATCACTCCGGTCCTTGAGCACTGTCACTCAGGCCCTACTGGGGGGCACATGAGTTCTAAGAAGACAGCCCTCAAGGTCTTGCAATCTGGCTTTTATTGGCCCACCATTGCAAAAGACGCACATGAATATGTGCGATCATGCGACAAGTGCCAACTTTCCGGAGGAATAACCAGAAGAAATGAAATGCCATTGAACATATGGCAAGAAATCGAACTTTTCGATGTATGGGGAATAGATTATATGGGCCCTTTCCCCTCGTCTTATGGATTCAAGTATATCTTGGTTGCTGTGGATTACGTTTCAAAATGGGTAGAAGCTCTACCAACCACCTCTTGCGATTCAAAACCGGTAATCAAGATGTTTAAAGAGATAATATTTCCCAGATTCGGCGTCCCAAGAACGATTATATCTGACGGCGGATCACATTTTTTGGAACGGAGCTTTGAAGCCTTATTAAGAAAATATGGAGTTAACCACAAAGTTTCTACACCATATCACCCACAGACATGTGGACAGGTTGAAGTCTCCAATAGGCAAATTAAAGTTATTCTGGAAAAAACCGTCAATCGACACCGCACCGATTGGTCAACCAAATTATCCGACGCTCTATGGGCTTACCGTACAGCTTTCAAAACACCCATCGGAACAACACCGTTTCGATTAGTGTATGGGAAGTCTTGCCATTTGCCAGTTGAATTAGAGCATAAGGCTTGGTGGGCCATTAAGCAACTAAATTTCGATCTCAAAGGTGCTGGTGAATTCCGACAACTTCAACTCCAAGAGTTAGAAGAACTACGAATGACAGCCTACCACAACGCAAGAATCTACAAAGAACAAACTAAGATGTGGCACGATGGCCACATCAAAAGAAAAGATATAATCGTCGGAAACAAAGTCCTCCTATTCAACTCCAGATTAAAAATGTTTCCTGGAAAACTGCGTACCAAATGGTCGGGTCCCTTTACAATCAAACATATATACCCGACAGGAGCTGTCATTATTATTGACGATAATGGAGGAGAGAGGACCGTAAATGGCCACAGATTAAAAAAGTACCACACTCTGGCAGACAAGTTATCAAGACAAACCATCGAAATTCATGACCCTATAAAGTCAGCATAGCCGGAGCAATAATCTTGTCGAGCCAGCGACGTTAAACCAAGGCGCTTCTTGGGGGGCAACCCAAGGCCTGAATATCACCTTCCCTAGCCTTTTCTTTTGTTTTTAAGCATCCTTTTTTTTATCTTTGTTTTTCCTTTTTTCTTTTGCTTTCGTTAAATCCAAAAATACATAAAAGTCCGCTTGATCTTGAAGTCAAATGGTCTAGAGACCGTGAGGCCCCTCGCGGTCTCCAGACCGTGAGGCTCCTCGCGGTCTCACGACCGTTTGGATCCCCGCGGTCTCAAGACCGTTTGGATCCTCGCGGTCTCACGACCGTGAGGCCCCTCGCGGTCTCCAGACCGTGAGGCTCCTCGCGGTCTCAAGACCGTTTGAGCTCTCTCGGTCACCTGACCGAGAGGGCTCCTAAAAACCTATAAATATCCCCTCCCCCACCTACGCGCCCCTCTTCTTGATTCTCGAATCCTCGAACTCTCCTGTTTCATTCCACTCTGACCTTCGTCTCTACACTCCCGCGCGTCGCTATTTCAAGTGCTTCGCCGTCGTTCTCGACTTCGTCGTCGTCGTTCCTAGCTCGTCGTCACTCCCGGCTTGTCGACAGCTCTGCAGCAACTCCCCCTTCGCCGACCCACCGACCGCAGCGACAGGTTGACGCACCACCATTTAAAACTCGCGTTCGAGCTCCCTCCCGCCGTTGTCGCCATCATCGTTTCTGCAGCTCTTAGCCAAAGAATGGCCGCGCGGTTCGTCTCCCGCGCGGTTCGTCTTCCTCGCGGTCTCCAGACCGTTTGGATCCTCGCGATCTCCAGACCGTTTGGATCCTCGCGGTCTCCAGACCGTTTGGATCCTCGCGGTCTCCAGACCGTTTGGATCCTCGCGGTCTCCAGACCGTTTGGATCCTCGCGGTCTCCAGACCGTTTGAGACCAAACGGTCTCAGGACCGTTTGAACTAAATCAAACTAATAAAACTCAAATTCAACATAATTTTACCTTGTTATAATTTCAAAATTTAGAGATTTCTAACTTTTGTTTCTTATCAATTATTTCAGAATGACTTCACCTGCTAAGCAAGGACCAACAGACGCTCCCTTCTGGACAAAAGAGAAGCTCATTGCTGAACGAGCAAATCTGAAAAGCTTAGTTGATGACTTCAAAAGAACTGGAAAAGTCCCAGCAGAAGTAAACCTGACTGCTGTCATGAAGGACATCAAGCGAATCAACCGCTGCCTAGATGAAGAACCTTCTGACGAGGAGGTCGAAGAGACCTCATCCGAGAAGGCCTCCGAATACCAGCCTTCCCCTGAGAAAGAATCCCCCACTACAAAAAGTAAGGGGAAGAGATTGGCTCCAGAACCAACAACTGAGACAACATCTAAGAAGCGAGCCAGGAAGCAGGTCCACCCTGTCTGTGCAAGAGAACAAATCCTAGCAGGGTACATCCCACCATCCTCCACCACCGTCACCAACCCTGCCACAATAACTGTTCCTATCTTTCCTCCCATCACCACCACAGCACCACCACCCGAGAACCTTCACCTCCAAATCATTCCCCCCATCAGCCAACTCCTTAAACCAACCAAGTATGCCTGCCCCAGCATACTGATGAAGATGGGGATCTACCACAGAATCCTCACTCTTCTTGACAATTCCAACCTTTCCCGGCTCTGCTTTGTATCGGAAATTTCCTACTCTGAGCCAACTACTGAATTCTTCACATACTTCAACAAAGAAGTGGTGGACATCTTGCATAAAGAAAGGGACGGTGGTGACCGTAGAATAACCTCCAGAATCTTCAACAATGAGGTGGTCATCACCGAAAATGTCCTGAATGAAATTTTCATCGATAATAAAGACCAGCTGAAGCAAGCCAAAGCTGCTGGCACAGACCACCCCAGTTTCAACAAGCATAACTTCTGGAAGTCTTTAACGGGGTTCCCAACCTTCGATGCAAGGACAAGCAAGGCCTCCAACGTTCATTCTGGCCTAGTGCGCACGTTACACAAAATTATCGTCGGCGCACTTTTCCCTAGATCCGAAGGGGGAAATATCCTCATATCCGACCTTTTTGTCCTCTGGTCAGTCCTCAACGGATTGCCTGTCAACATTGGACGGCACATGCTGATCAAGCTCTCAGCCTTCGCCCTCGGGAAAGAAATCTGCACGGGTGGTCATATCACATCTATCATCAAATATCTCAAGATGGATAGACTTCTACCCAAATGCAGCCCAATAAAAGGCGACATCCTTACCAATGAACAGACACTAAAGAACTCCTACATCTTAAAAGATAAGGATGGAAGGCTGCACTACGTTTTCTGCCCCACAAAATCTTCACGAATCCTGCTGCCACTTCCTGAGCTTGCTGACTATGATAAAGACAAGCTCCTGTTCACTGAAGATGAGATCGCCACAATCATCGCTTCAGTCAAAGCCAGAGAAAAGAAAGCAAAGGCAGGGCAGGCTGAGCTTAGTATAACTGCCCCGACAGCTAAAACAGCAAAGCTCCTAGTCAAACGACCTTCCAGAAGGCTCGTCAAAGCTCATGAGCTGTCCGGGACACCCACATCGAAACCTAATCCTGAATCTGAACCCCCCCCCTCCCCGACGAACATATTACATCCTCATCACTAGACTCTTTTATAATGAGTCTAAATGCTGAGCTCAATACCACCTCTCCACCCTCCACCACCCCAATCTCCACCACCCCACCACCATCAACCACCCTTCAATCTTCCTCTGCTCCACCTTCCTTCACCACCTCTCCACCACCTCCACCTTTCTTTACTTCGGGGACCCCATTCTCCACCATAATGCCCGAATTCTCCTCCTTCACATCCACCGACTTTCCATCAACATTCCCGAATCCATTTCCATCTTCGGGAATGCCACCATTTTTTCCATCCTCCACCACCCCGACATCGCTAGTGACTCCATCTACAGTCACCACGCAATTCGCGGGTCCATCACCTGTGTCTTTTCCGCATGACACTATCATTCCACCCCAACCCCAGCCACCTCACCCTTCAATCACTGGGGTCCCTTTTACTAACGTCGGTGCAGAATTCGGACGTCAATTTGACACCATCCGAAACCTCCTCTCCGACCCATCTAACATTTTACATTCTATTTTTTCATGTGTGCAGGGTCTAACTAAGCAGGTTGCCCAGATCGGCGAGCAGAACCGCACCATGCCAGGCATCCTCCAAGGAATCCAACAACGTCAAGCTTCAGTGGCCAAGCAAGTCGGCCACATCGACGACCACTGCAACAACTTGCCCAAGTTGATCCAGGGAGTACAACGCCAGCATGAAGTGTTGGCAACACAAGTCGATCGGATTTCCGCGCAGACTTCACCTCTGCCAGAGACCCTACGCGAGCTGCAGCAACAACAACAAACTTTCAGCACGCGCCTGGATGACATCACCACCACCCTCACGCAGCTACATCATCGCCAGGAGGAGTCATCAAATAATGAGCTCATTCAGCTAAGAGCTCAAGTAACAGATCTCACAGCAAGACTCCTCTCGGCTGAACAGCGTTTTCTAGATATTAAAGAAACCCACGAAGCACTGCTCGAAACACACGAGCACATGCAAGTGGCTTATGATGAACTCCAATCCATCCATCGTCTGTGCAAAAAGAAAGCACAAAAGAAGACAACTAACGACGATGAAGATGATGCTGATAATGATGACGATTCTGATTCTTCAGCAGACTCCACCAACAGTACCTCCTCAGATGAAAACTCTGACAAACCAGCTGATGATGGGGAGGATCCAAGCCAAGGAGCAGAACCCAGACAACAAACAGATCACCATGACGGTGATAAGGATCCCAACTCCCCACACCATGATAATGTTAATATATCATATGGGGATAAATTTCTTGACTACTCCGCTATGGGATCCATCGGAGAAGCTGCTAAAGAAGCAGCCTTCGCCGAATTCCACCAATGCATAATCGGAACCGGCGCCACCCCTCCTACAACAGCTGTCTTACCCCTCTCAGCGGCCACCACGACGACAACCTCACCCCTCGACGAGTACGAGTCAGAACGAGTGCAATTGGATACTGATGAAGAGCTCGATTCTGCCTCGGACTCAGACAACGATACTATTGGCTCTGAGGAAGCTCCAGAAGTACATCCTTCCCCCCCTCTACAGGAGCTTCCCCCGCCACCACCCCTGCCGCACAAAATGCATGACCTTGATATGGCGGCCATTTCCACTTTAGATGCCCAGGATATCTTTATACTGAATACTATCGTGGACGATACAAAGGCAGGAGATGATATTATCTACCACAACACTAAAACGAAGCGCAAGCTGACACGTGAAGATTTTCGCAAAATCCTGCGACCTGGGTCGACGATGCCAATGTCTATCTTCCGTGTCCTCCTCGCCAACTGTATCGAAATTTACAGAAGCCACAAAAGGAAGCAGCCTGTCTTCAATGCCTCACCCGCCCTATCCTTGGGCCTTCTATACAAGGACATCTAAGAAAAATCCATCGAACGTCTGCGTATCGGGCTAGCACGACGAGCACGTTATCTTACTGTGCCATTCCAAATTTTAAACCATTGGCTAGCCATGATTGTCGATACAGAGGCTCGGGACGCCACAATTTATAACTTCTGCAGCACCGAGCTACCCGCCGGTACGATAAACTTTGTGGGTGAAGCAGCCGGCGAAGCAAGATGCATACCCTTTCGGCTACTTAAGCTAATTTGGGCTGCACGCCCATCTCTCCGCCAAGACTGGTGCCAGCCCTGGTTCAAAATTATAAACCCACCAGTTCAAGCCGCAGAAGGATCCGGGGATTGCGCTTTCTGCACCATTCGTCACATCCAAGCGCTGAACCAAGAAATCCCTTTCTCTGCCCTGGTCACTAAAGATTTTCATTCCTTGAGAGGATGTTATGCGATGGAACTCATCTGCGACAGACGGTTCTTCAAGGACCTAACAATGGCACCAGATGATGTCCCTCGCTACCTCTTCTCTGCTATCCAACGACCACTGCGGCGACCCTTCCGCCAAACTCTAAAAGAGTCAGAGAAATCAAAAGGACCGGCCTCCGCTACCGAGCAAAGCAAAGATGCCAACAACCCATTGTCTGCCATCACACCATCTTTTCCAGACTTTGATCTCAGTGCTTGCAAAGGCCTATCCAGCTACGAACTACGGCTCATTATGTCAAAGCTTTCCGCCGCGAATGATGAGCTCGTTTTCATGTCTGGTGACATTCTTATAATGGCAGACACTCTGCGAGAATCTTTACAAATTAAAGGATCCCTCTCTGTTGGCCTTATGTCCGCCTATCAGCTTCTACTCGGACAAGATCACCCCACAGCATACATGGCGTCTCCATATATGAAGGATGATCTTTTAAAGCTAAAGAACTTCGGCGCAGCCGAAACACTAATCTCATATCTACAACACACAACGCCGAAGTTCATCATGCTACCCTTCCTCTACCATGAACACTGGCTACTTCTGGCAGCAAACCTACCGGATGGAACAATTACAATTTATAACAGTTCCGATAGCTAGTACAACCCACGACAGAAAGTTTACGTCGTAACGCCAAAAACACCCACAGAGGTAGTGGCAAAAGAATGTGCTGAAAGATTAATTGATCTCCTTAGTCAGCACACAAAAGCTTACGCCAAAGAACACTTTCACCGCCCTTCCTTCTGCCACAAGTGTCCCCAGCAAATACGACAATCCAACGACTGCGGCTTCCATGTCCTCTACTGGATGTATACCATCCTAGTTCTTCAGAAACCAGTAGAGGATATGACTGACGTAGACTATCACGCCCTGCGTGGACAGTTCACAGCTAAGCTCCTCCAAGCACCAGGGGCAAGCTCAGGATTAACTGACGCCTAAATGCCCTTGTCCATGCACCTCTCATCCTATCCCTTTGACACTCTGTGGACAGAGTGCGTGATAAGTTAGGGGGGAGTGCACTGGACAAGGGCGAGGTATCATTCTTCTCCAACTCTTCTAACTCATTTTTCTTTTCTTTTCCGCACATCGTTTTCAAACTTTCTTTTCGTACTTAGACTTTTTCCAGTATTTTTTTCAATAAAACAACTTCTAAGTATAACTTTCATCATGAAAAGTATCACCCTTACCTAAGTTAGAGATGAAGTAGTCCTCATATAAATAATAAGATTAGCTTATAAGCTTGAAATGGCGAATCCATAAAATTCTTTCACTATTGGTTTCTATACTTTTGCTTCAATTCTATCTCAGACTCTTCACAGGTCAACTTCAGGGCCAAAGCGAACCGAATACTCTCAAAGTCAAGAGGGAAATAAGGGAAATCCAAAATCAAGAAAATCTCGCGAGCAGACCACCAAGTGCATGTCAAGAACCCCAAGAACAGTTTTCTTCTTTTTTTCAATAAAAGAGGCTTGGACGCCCAATCAAAAACCCTAACGAAACCCACTTCCCAAGCCTGTGAGATTTGAATAAAAGCCAGAGTGCTGAATAAAAACATGAGAGTTGTGCCATGCATAAGGACCTATATGAAGAGCCAACAAAGATCTCACCCGGCCGGTACATAAAGCTGCCCTCATGAAGGCAGATGTGTCGTGCCCGGTAATGAGATCCTAAGGTTTCCTAATATATGATAAGGCTGATAAAAGAGCTCACCCGACCGGTACATTCAGCTGCCCTCATAAAGGCAGATGTGTCGTGCCCGGTAGTGAATCTCTAAAAAGCATAGACAAACCCTTCCCCACTTGAGGGGGGAATTACACAATAAGCCTTTTAAGCCAGCCCTCATTCTCACTCTAGCTACCAATAGGTTTCTCCAAAGAAGTATAAAACTGATTGGAGTCGATGACATGCACACAATAAGAAAGGTGATCCCAATGCGAGATTCACGATATAAAAGGAACCTGAGATCCATGCAAGTTTTGATACTCGAAAGAGTTAGTGTAAGTAGAAGCCCTGATAAGACCTCGGTAGATCTCTGACCTAGAATTGAAGCAAGAGCATGAAAACCCTAAATCAAATAAAATCGCCTCGCCATTACATGCCTTAGCTCTATCTAACTTGAGGACAAGCTAGACTCTAAGTTAGGGGGGGTGATAACCTCTCATTTTGTGACGTTAACTTATTAGTTATCTTTAGTTTTCCATACTCTTTCTTAGATAACCTAAATAGAATCATTAAACCTTCTTACTTTATTGCAGATACATCAATAAACTAACTTTTCCTCTTTTCATTACAGAAAACACAAAAAAATTCACAAAGACTCCTCACGGTCCCAAGACCGCGAGAAGCCTACGGTCCCGAGACCGCGAGAAGCCTCACGGTCCCGAGACCGTGAGAAGCCTCACGGTCCCAAGACCGTGAGAAGTCTCACGGTCTCAAGACCGCGAGAAGCCTCACGGTCCCGAGACCGCGAGAAGCCTCACGGTCCCAAGACCGCGACAAGCCTCACGATCCAAGACCGCGACAAGCCTCACGGCCCCAAGACCGCGACAAGCCTCACGGTCCCAAGACCGCGAGAAGCCTCACGGTCTCAAGACCGTTTGAGACCAAACGGTCTCAAGACCGTTTGGGCTTAACTTGAGCCTATAAATAGGACCTCAAGGGCCATTTCAAGGGGGATCGAATTCCAAGACGCCCAAAGGCTGCCTCTCCAGACCCAGAGCACTCTGGTCTTCCGTCCACTGCCCCAAGGCTGCCAGTTTTGAGATCCGTGCTCATCATCAAGCTTCCTTCTCTCTCTTCTTTCCATCTCTTCAACAAAGAAGGTGGGAAGAGAAAATACTTCATCAAAGCAACCACGAAGTGTGAAGATCGTTGCTCTCTTCACCAAGGGTTCAACCTTCCCTCCTCCGTGGAGATGACGTTCTTTCTCTCTCTTCTCACCTCCTTTGCCATGAGCGAGTAGTTTCATTCACTAGGGTGCGGGGAGTAGCCCCGCTACCCATGTTTTCATTTCATGCGATGTAATTCAATAACTTGTAACAAAGATACTCTTCCTTTCAGTTTGACTTCAATCGCTTAATGAATACTAGTTGCCTGATCATCAACTTGTGTTACATATTGTCTTTTGGTATGAATTGTCAACGTTTGTACCCTTAGATCTAAATATCGATTGAATGTTGGTTATGGATGTATGTAGTCACCATATGTCTGTTTCGGTGTCTAGAAGTGTTTTCAGGAGTGGAGTAAACTCACCCCCATCGTTGCACTTTCATACTATGAAATGGAATCAGTTGACGTATGGAAGTGCAACCTTGGTAAGGTCGAGGAACACATTTCATGAAGGAGTAATGCAAGGCATGTGACCATTCATTATGGGATGGCTGGCATTGCAATAATCCATGCTTCTCGTAGCTAGTTATCCGAAAGGAAGCTAGGACTACAAGATACTAACTGATTTGACCCTTTTTGCAGGTTGTTTTATTATGTTGCATGACTTGATCCATGTGTAGTGGTGTGAAACCCGATAACATCCTAGTGGTTTTTATCAATTGTTTACAACTTTAATCTTTACCTTCTTGCTTTGCTTTCCTCACATTTAGCTTTAAAACCAACATCAAACTTTCGATCTAAATATCAACTGTTAAGTAGTTAAGTAGAACTAAAACGTTTTCCATCTTGACTTCGTCAAGACCGTTGTCCCGATGATTCAACCCTTAACTATACTACGATAAGACTTCCGCATGTCTTAACACACGTGGGTGGAGTTCTTACCATAGTACTAGCAAGGCTAAACCTAAGGATTCATCACCTTAGGATTTTTAGTGGTATTGCAAAACTCCATCAGGGCCATCGGGTCTTTTAGAATGTGTCTATAAAATGCCTATGACTTGACCAGGGCTACTAGTCCCGAGTCAATTTTGAAACTGCCGACATGAACTACCTGCCTTTTTATAGGACCAAGTTGCAACGTCGAAGATGACACCTTGATCTTCTCCCATAGCATCTTCTCCTTAGCCATTTCTAGTTTTTCATGTGGTAATGATGTATCAACTGGAGGAGATTCTGGAATGGCTGACGTATTAGGGATAAGTCCCCCTATTGAGTTGTTGTATTCATGTGCTTTATCCTTTAATGTTGCAGCTGTTGCAGAACTACTTGGAGTTGACTCCCCGTAGTTTGTACTATGTGTCTGCACCACGCACTAATACCTAAAAAAGATTAAAATGGGTGTAAGCACCAAAGATAGTAAAGATTAAAAATTGATATCTAATATTCAACTCAAATAAAGATAAAAAAATAACTAAAAAAATAAAAGGTGGCCTAGAGTGTCCGACCACAACACTAGTGGTGCTGGACTATTGCTGTTTCCCTGGCAACGAAACCAAAAACTTGACATGACTTTATTGTGTGCATAAAATGCAAGTGTATGCATCTTCTAATATAGGCCAAAAGAGGCTCGGGTTGTCAAACCCAGGAAAATGGTGTCCAGAGACCAGTACTAACTGTGATCTGATCAGGTAGGTCGAAGGAAATTGATTGAATGGGGTGTTTAAACTGAATGAGAAATTAAAACAAAAAAATTAAAGTTGATTTAATCAAATGGTGATGGATTCCTTAGAACACAGTTTCACCGTGGGTAGCACTGTATATATCCTCTTATTATTAATATAAATTCCCTCCTAAATCTGAATAAAGAGTCGATAGCTAGAAATTACCCACTTTTGCAATGTAATTTCCCTACCTAAACTAAAGCCAATCCCATTCTCATAACAATTGATTCATTAGTTAGGCGTAGTTGGTTTTACTCTGGATAATCTCCTCTCTTTTATGCCCCACCTTTCACAAGGGATGCTGATAAATGGGTGAACCTATGTGTTACTAACCCTTAATCTCCTTTTCAATAGCTATTAAGGATCCGAGACTCTATTTATGGTGATCAAGAACAAATAGATTAAGTAATTCTCATAGATTCATATTTAGATATTAAGATAAGAATCTACATTAAAACATAAAATTCATATATAATGCATACCCATGCTACTCCCGGGTCCTAAGGAATAAGGGGTTTAGCCCTGCATGGTTTATGTAGTCAAAAAAATGATAGAGAAGAAGACAAACATGGGAAACATCAAATGAACTATGTTAATCGGTGGAGAAGAGATACTCTGGGCAATCCCCTTCCAAGCACGGTCGTTCTGCTATCTCTCGGCTACACAACGATCCACCGGAAGTGCCAGAATCGATCCTAGACGTGGCCTTCGGGCCCGTTCTCTCCTCCTCCATCTCTCTGGTCTCGAGTACTCGACTACAACATAATAATTAGGTCTGGTCATCCTTTCACATAGTTATAGCATGGATTTTTCCTATGAAATAACACCAACTGTTGGATTAGATTGTTGTTGTAGATCTTATCAGAACGGACAATCTCGGTACTACCGAGATGACACTCAGTAGTACCATGTCTTTAGGGTTTTAGAAATGCACCCAGTCTTGGTACTATCGAGTTGAGTCAATAGCACCGAATTGAAATTTTTTGCTCAAATCCTCACGCGTCTGATGTCAACTCAATATTACCGACTTTGGTGCCGATGTACTGAGTTTTTCACAATTCTTCAGGAGAGCTACTGATGGTGAGTCAGTACTACCGAGTTGAGTGTTGGTAGTATCGAGTTTGTGTGTTGATGTGTCTGTCTTACTGATGATAACTTGGTACCACCGAGTGTTGACTCGATAGTACCGAGTCTGTGTGTTGCTTTTTCTGTCTTACTGATGATAAATCGGTACCACTAAGTTTTGACTTGATAGTACCGAGTCTGTGCAGCTTCTGTGAAACTGAAACACAACCAAAAGTTCCTTAGCTTCTCAAACTGATAAAAACTTATTAAAATTTGATAAAAATACATAATTTGATGCATTTCAATAAAACAGGCTACTCATAGTAATTTGTACATAAAAACTCAAGAAAATACAAATGTGTGCACAAAATTAAGGGAAAAGAAGCCTATAAAAATGACTAAATATTAGTGCATCAGGCTGCCTTTCAACATAAGGCTGGAGGTCTAGAATTGATCTTCCAGTGGCTAGTCCCCATGAGGGGGGTTTCTTTAGACTTGGATATTAATGGTCAAGCTTTAAAGTTGTACATGCAAATGGTTCTTAATATCTAACTAAATTTAGGTAACATATAACATGTATCTAGAGTTTTGCATTTGAGTGGCGGGCTAGAGTGATGAGTCTAAAATTAGGTAGGAAACAAGATCCTTGGAGATGGTTGTAAAAGAATGAGATTATTTGAGAATTAATTTGAACAGTCTTCTGGAGAAAATTAGGACACCAACAAGAAATATTTTATCACTCAAAGTGATCAAGGTGTAAGGGAAAATTTTGGTAGCCTTACACCTGATAAGTTTTGGAATTCTTGGAAAGGTTATTGAATTTGTGGGAGATTGTTAATAGTTGTTGGAATGATTGTTTTGTAAATTGGAATATGTTAGCAAAGATTGAAAAGAACTATGCAAGATTATTAGCAAGCAACAATCTCAAGTCATGTAACAAACAACAATGTTGGAATGTGATGTGATCAAAAATTGTAGAAGATACTGATTTCCCCTTTATCCCATGAGTTTATCTGTGATGTACATCCTCACTCAAGAAATGACCTACACCGTAGGGTTGGTCATTAACTTCTCTATGGCATGATGAAACTTCTGTAGCTAAGAGTCACCTAGATTCTACGGTTCAGGTTTTGCTCCAATACGCCTTGTGATGATGCCAGTCATAATCAATAGTGAGTTCTAGGAGAGGGGGTGTCCTTAAGGCATTTGGACATCCTGCATTGCACTATATTGGTACCTTTACTAACACATTCACACCTCATCTGTGGATCAATATGAGTGTTGGCATCCATTTCATAGATACGTCAGTTTGTAACAATGTAAAGTGTGATTATGAATACTTTTTGAAGTTTATAACAATCCCATAATAGAATGGTATGGGAAGTCAAGAGTGTGCAAAAAGTCCCCAAGTGGACATGTAACTGTATCTCTGCTCTCCCTAAACTTATAAATCATGTAAGCAAGTAATTATGAATGCATAAGAATACAACAAACCTTGCTTACGATGGAAGAGTTTTTTTGGAAAAGCAAGCATTGAACTTCAATTAATACCAAACTTCAATTACAACAATGCATCCTCATACCACACAAGACATGGGATGCACTGACTCTGTACAAAAAAGTAGGAATACAAGGCGAACTACCAATTGGATGACATGCCAAGAGATCTCCACACTACAAACCTAATGGAGAAGATACACAACTCAAACAAGACCAACATGGTCCAATAACCTTGGCATAGACCAACGATGAGCATTTTTGCACAACCAAAAAGAAAAGGAAAATACACAAAGAAGAATCAAGAAACATTCCAACCAACAAACCCAAACCATCTTCATTTCATCTTAGACAGATATGATCAGTTATCATCATTAGATATGGATATGCCATGTCATTTGGATTTGTAGGGAAATAAGACATTTGGTAGGAAGCGGAAACAAAAATTTTACTGACATATTTCCCATAAACCAAAAGATTGTGTCAATAGCTATGTAGTGGGAAGGATGGTTTCATGAAGATATACATGGTCCTGGAGCAAGTCCAGTGACAATCCTTATTGTTGTAGATGTGCACTCTGTCTTGGATGGTGGTTGTGCAGCTCCTAGTCACATTTGAACTTGTCTAACTTCTCCTCCATGAATATCAGACTCAGACAACTGCTGCAACGGTTCCTCAGATCTCACCACGGACTGCAAGCCAACGTTGCCCTCCTGACAGTAGCCAGCAGAATCCTGCCTCTAGAGTAGTTCACACAAACCAACTAGAACTCTTGTCATCCTACATAAACGGATAGGAAGGATTTTTCCCTCATGTTGGTGTACTAGTCACCAACATGCATTCCCACAACAATGATCCTCAGTTATTGATCTCCCATGGCTATCCCTCCCTAGTAGGGTAGGACTTGCCTGGGATCTCGTGGCTACCACAACCAGAGAGGACAAAACTTGTTAAAGCAACTGATTCTCAATTGTTTGTGTAGTAGTTGTACTCTAAAAAGCCCCCAGTACCCCTCTATATATAGGAGGGTTTAGGGTCAGGGTTCCCAATCCCCAGCCAATGCAGGACTAAAGCGGGAGCGGAAAGGACAGGTAGATCTTGAATTTTCATAACTTTTCTGGAAGTTCCACAACTTGTGTGCAACGAAACAGTCATTTTGCTAAGAAAAATGGCTGTTTTGTACCTTCTAGTTCTGCACATATGTTGGCAATTCAATTCCAATTAGTACTCAACCTGATGTACCCCCAAAATAGACGTTTGATGCAACTGAGATGGGCGTCTCGCACCAAACCAAACTGCTGTTTGGTGCAACTGAGATAGGCATCTCACACCAAGCCAAACTACCATTTTGCGCAAGTGAGATGGGCGTCTCACATCCCAGGTCAGGCAAAATTCTGACCAATGTACAATACAATTAGCCTAACTCTCCAAACAACAGTCTCAACACTTGAACCGATCATTTGGTAGTCTAGTCAGCTGACCCATTGCATGAATTGAAATTTCGAAACACTTTAGTAATCAATTCAATTATCATTCAAGATCAAACTCCTCTTCTAGATGAGTTCCTATGGGTGTGACCCTATACGTCCCACATCACATTGACAGTGAATGTCCATAACTAGCTTATGACATCACAAACAAAGAGTGGTGCCTAGTCACACACCATTACTACCCAAGTGAATGGAAAGTTGGGGAGCAACTTCAATCTACAATCTATGTATGGTGTTATAATGTTTGTATAGTTCCTTTATCACTAATATCCAGATTGAACTAGAGGCATGGAGTAGTAATCCTCATTATTCATAACAACCCATGTTTCAATACTACTTTTGATGATGTCAAGGTGTACGCAACGACATGTGATGAGTGTAGTGATTTCTGGTCTAAGAACCACAACCACCACCATCACAATACGAGCTTACTATGACTTGTATGATGATGGCTTCCATGTGTCAGTCTCACGATGGGTTTGTCTGATACACTTTTCCCAAACATGTATCTATGTACTTGGTTTGGTATTGCCATATTATGAATAATATGATTTTGTCATCAACCAACTCACACTCAGATCTTATGTGTTATTTTTGTCTATCTACCTTCCACAATAACAATTGATCAGGAACATCATGAGAATGTATATATTCTCAACATCCATATGGTCTCATTCTTCCAAGTCACATACTTAAAGACATACATCATTGAGTAATATCATTCTCTAGACATTTATTATGTAATTCATTATCTCATAACTGAATATAAAAAATAAATTGGAATCTTGTCTTTGTTATTATCAAATCAGGTATCTAATGCCACATCCCAATCATCATATGATTGGCTATCTGGACATACATACCAATAGACTCCCACTTGCACTTAGAACAATCACCCACAGATCTCATCTCAAGTGACCTAACATGTACTTCATGCTTCTGCTGTGTAAGTGCTTTTATAGAGGGTTCAACAACATTTTCCTTAAGTTAGTATTTTGCAATTTTCACATATCATCATTGTACAACTACTCGTATGAGATGGAAGTTTCATAGTATGCTATCCCATATTCCCAGCCTTACTAGTAGCTCCATTATTATCATCGGTATATCTACTGTGTCATGAATGGTTTGGAACCTTACACAAGTTAACCCATATGAAGTTTTTGATCCCATACAATATCCTATACTATTCTTATAACAGAGAGATACTCAACTTATTTTGTATATTAGGACAACTGTGATTAGCTCCAAACCCTTTCTAGCTTATAGTTTTCATTTAATGTCAAACACTATTGCAATCATTTTGTCAGTCTGGAAGCTTGCATGGGTGTAAACATTTACATCCAACTCTTCCTTATTACCATAGACAAGGAACCAATCTTTTAAGTGCTTCACAAGCACATAAGGATGTTCCTTATGGTATTCTAGTGACTCTTATTGGTATCTGACATATACCCTCTCGTCATGTCCAATACATATGATATTTCTTGGTAGGTATATATGTGGCTTCTCATCATGTCAAAAAATATGAGATAACTAGATATCCTCTCATAATGTCCAATACAGAAGAGATTCCCAAATATCTTCTTGTAATGTCCAATATATGAGATAATGGGATAAGTACATATCATTGCATTCAAGATAGATCCAATGGCATCTATCCATGTGTCCCTATTCTTCATAAGAACTAGGAAACTAGGCTCCTGAGAGACTAACTCTATGGAACATGGACAAGTTTTCTCTCATAGATTCTTGCATGTTGAACCCTTCAGCGTTTTACCAATGTATCTACTTTTACTTAGGTCAAGAAGATTTCCAGATCTATCTCAATAGACCTCAATCCCTATCACATAGGATGCTTCACCTAAACCCTTCATATAGAAGGTACTTTCCTTGCCAGGTTTTAACATTTGTAGGATAAGGAAATGATTCCCCATCATTATGTGGAATAAAAAATACACTCACACTAAATCTTTTGTAATCATAGATTCCATCTTCATTGTAACTCAAGTCAAACCCTTTGACTATCTTGTCAAATTGAAGATTCTAGCTATGAGATGCTTGCTTCAATCCAAAGATTGACCTTTGTAGCTTATCAACTTTATTTGTATTACTGGATTTATAAAACCATTAGGTTGTGCCACATACACATCCTCTAAATTATTTCGATTAAGGAATGTAGTTTTAACATCCATATGCCAAATCTCACAGTCATAATAAGCTGCAATAACAACCATGATCCATATGGACTTAACCATGGTAACAGGTGAAAGACTTCATCACGTTCATCAAATTCAACTAGTTTGAAACTCTTTGCAACCAAACTATCCTTCTATGTTGGTCTTCTTAGAAAGATCCAAATGCACCCTATGGGTTTTACCCCTTCAGGTGGATCCACTAAGGTCATACCATGTTGGTTTACATGGAGTCCATCATAGATCTCATGGCTTTAAGCCATTTTCAAAATCCAGTTCCTCTATAGTTTCTAGGTAGGTAGTTGACTCATCGCTATGATCAACTTACCGCCTTCTTCAGTTATAAGATATCATAATCTTTCAAACTCAAGGCATTCTACTAAAACTATGAGTTCTATGTTTACATAAGGAACTTGAGATTCCACAACAACTTGTGATTCTCTTTCTTCCTATTGGACCACTTTAGTTACTATGTTTTCTTATTTGTCTCAAACATTTCGAGTTCTACTTTTACTCCTACTGATTTCTTTGGAACTAATTTCCATTTAGGAATTCAGCCATCCTAGCAACAAACACTTTGTTGTCAGGTTGGAATATAAGTAGTATTCAACAAGGTAACATTCATGTAATTTGTGGATAAAGCCTTTTAAGAAACGTTTTTCTTATACAATCTTTCAATCCCAATCACTATGAAAGACATATTGGGATGCTTCCCATGCCATATCTCATATGGTGTCTTTTGAACCATTTTAGACAGTACATTGTTTTAGTGTGAAGCATGTTCCCAAAAGAAATTGTAAGATTAGCTAGATTTTATTGATGATCTCATCATGACTTAACATGGTGTGATACCTTCTTTATTACACATCACTATGTTCCAAGTGGAGTTCGTTATGATACACTATCATGATCTCCCAGAAGGTCCTCAAACTCTTAGTTTATGCATTTCAATATCGATCATATCGAGGTATCTTAATACCTTTACAAATTTTACTTACATACTTCATTTATAATCTCCTTGAACACTTCAAGAGATACAAACTTATATTTCATTAAATACAAATTTCAATATCTACTGATCGTATCACTAAATATAATGAGGTACTTGTAACTACCTTTAGCATTCATCCAAAAAGTCTATGTACATCAGTATGCACTAGTACTAATGGAATAGTCGATCTCCCACTACATCTAGTGAAGATACTCTTGTCATATTGCACAAAAAATGAGACATGCATGTCTTTATTGGTTCAATAACCAAAAGAGTTTAGATAGCCATCATATGGATTCTAGAAATGCATTTCTCATTTATGCTCTCTAGATGATAGTGCTATAGATATTCAATGTTTGAGTTATCAAGTCATTCAATATATGTGTCATACACATTTATCCTTTCAACTATCAAGTATAGTTTATGAGACATGGGGCATCGCCATAAAAGATCATATTGTTCTTGTCATACAAAACATATGATGTTTGGCAAGTATACAATAGCAATTCACTAATTCTATTATGTGCCCATCAATGACAACCTTTAACTATAATGGAAACAATCCTTGCTCCATATAGTTCTAGCTTACTTCTTCTCTGGTCTTAAAGTAGTGATCTATATCTCTATCTTCTTCTTGAGATCCTCTATGAAGAGGATAATTCCTTTCTAATGTCCAAACAAGTGACTATGGTGGAACTTTGTTTTCTTTATCCTTTAAATGAAAAGGACAGATTCCTTTTACACTAACCCTTCTCCATATATTGAGTGCAGAAGACTTGGGCTTTAGCTTAACCTTAGAACACTTCATGGCCTTGATTTTTCCCTAGAACTCACTTCCAATGATCACCATCATGGATTTGTCCTTGTTCTTCCTTGCTTTGTCATCAACATGCCAAGCATGTGATAAACTGAATATTGTTGGTATGTATGCCCTGAGAGCCAATCATGGGATGATTGGTGGGATACATTAAGATTGATTTGATAAACTTAAAAGGCAAGCTTCCAATTCTTTCTGGTTCAGTCATATGAGATAATGATAGAACAGATTGAATGTCTAGAGAATGATAGTACTCAATGATGTATGCTTTCTAGTTGAGGACCTGAATGGTGATATCATACAGATGCTAAGAGTTTGTACATTCTTATTATGTCACTAGTTGGATGTCATTATGGAAGGTAGACAGACAACAATGACACACAAGACTAGATTGTGGTGTTGGTTGATGACAAAATCTCATTAGTCATGATATGGAGATATCAAACCAAACACAAAGGTACTTGTTAGAGAACAAGTGTACTGGACAGACCCACCGTGAGTTTGACACATGGAACCATGACATGGTAGTCACAGTCAGTTCTCACAGTGATGGTGGTGAGTGTGATTCTTTGACCAAAAATCACTACACTCAACACATGTCGTTGGGTACACTTTGACATCATCAAACGTAGTCTTGAAACATGGGTTGTTATAAAGGTGATGATTGGGTGGCTTTGACACATGGGGCTTTTGAGGGGTAAGTGATAGATATGGGATTTGTCCCTCCTGAGTGAGTTTGATGTCCATGGCCACTTGATGAGTAGGATTGAGATAGGCATGCACACGCATATGAGAATCAATATGTGATATTGATGTCATACATACCTCCTCCAATCTACTCTGAGATCAAGAAAGTGAATGAATGTTGACAGGATGATTGTTCCATGCCTTGAGTTCATTCGGGATATCAATGACAAAGGAATTATACATTCACTGTAACACCATTCACAGATTGTAGGATTGAAAGTTGTTCTCCAACTTTCTATTTTCACTTGGGTAGCACTAATGTGTGACTAGGCACCACTCTTTGCTTGTGAAGTCATAAATGTTATGGACTTTCACTACCAACGTGAAATGGACCTGTAGGGTCACACACATAGGATTTAACATGGAAGAGGAGTTTGTCTACAAACGATGTTTAGATTGATTACTAAAGGAGTTTAGCAGTTCAATTAAACACTCAATCGATTGATAGCTCGGTATCATAGTGTTCAAGGTGTTGGACCTATTGATTAGAGTATCAGATTGATTGAAACTGCAATTTACTGATTTTGCACAGTTTGCACTCCCAACCGATCGACTCATATGATGAACCGATCGGCTCAGCTTGGTGAACCGATCGTCTCATGTAATGAACCAATCGACTCAGGACAGGTTGAGATGACCAGTTCAAGGGTTGAACCGATCAGATCAACAGGTCCAAACGAGCAAGTTGGGAAAGTCAGGTTGGTGAGAAATTTCCTTTTCATTTCACTTGTCCAATTTGATTGGAACAAGGATTGGTATTTAGATCAATTCGAAAAAAAAGAGGAAAAGTCAATTGGGAACTGACCAGGGTAGTGAATCGATCATTTCAGAAGTGAACAGATTGGGTCAGGTGCCCCAACCGATCGATTCAGGTGTGGATCGACCGACTCAGGTCCCCAACCGATCGGTTCATGCTTGAAACGATCATTTCAGCTGGAGCAGTTGATTGTTTTGTGGAAAATCTCAAATCCTTATACTCCTACTTTAATCCCGCATTGCTCGGGGTAGAGAATCCTATCCCATGACCCTCCTATATATATAGGGGTCTTGGGGGCTTCTCAAAGAACAACTCAGAACACCATTTACTCTGCAAAGTTGTCGTTCTCTCTGGTTGTGGTAACCAGGAGAGCCTGAGCAAGTGCTACCTGATAAGGAAGGCACAACAAGCGAAAGGAAACTATAGAAAAGCGACTGGTGGCAGGAGAGTGTGTCGGTGACTAGTACACCGGCAAGAGGGTACGACTCCTTCTGGTGCCTTGTGCGACAAGGCGATCGGAGTTCCAGGTGGTCCATGTAGACTACTACAGAGCTGAGAGATTTTTGCCGCTCGGAGGACAATTGTCAATCCCAGTAGTCCCGGTGAGACCAGGAGCTGCACAGACACCGTCCAAGACTGGAGGTGAAGACCGCGCAAGCCGTGAGGTAACATCGCTGAGCAAGCCTTGGGACAAGGTATGCCTCTACAAACCATCCTTCCTACTGTATAGACGTTGACGTGATTCCTTTATTCTGGATTCGGGGAGAAGAAAATTTGTGTTTCCACTGCCTTCTCTACCTCCCCTAAAACCCAATAGTGGTATCAGAGCCACTCAACTACTCTATACTTTAGGACTATCGATGTGATTGATTTTGGTTTGTCATCTTTATTTATTGCATACGATTCGAATAAAATTGGCTTTATGCATGTCCAATCCTAAATCCATAAATTCCAATATACATATATGATATGTAATATGAATGCACTTGATACGCGTTGCCCTTAAACAAGTTTTATAGTGGACGTATAGCATGGTTATGGCCAATAAACCCTATGTCTGTGTATGGTTGAATGTGGTTGCTTGCATCTCGATCTGTGCAGTGATTCCCTACCTCCTTATTCCTGATGTAACTTGAGATATCTCAAGATTTCTTTCCTACCTTTGCTCCCCCCCAAATTTAACTCAAGGTTTCCCTTTTCAAATGTAAAATAGGATAGATCTTTTTATATTTCATGTTATGTTGAAGAACAGAGGACAATCTGATGACAACCGAGATGACCGATTCAAGATGTGAACTGATCGGTTGGCAATCCAGACGACCGACTCGAGGAGAGAGACAAGTGGGTGGCGACCTGAGGAGTTGCATGATGACCAGTGAGCTGATTGGCTGGAGGTGCCAGTCGATCGGCTGGTGGAATCCAACCGACCGGCCTGATGGCGAGCCGATCAATCATGGAGATGAGTTGATCAAACCCAGAATGGAAAAGCACAGAGTTCATCTTGTACAGGTTGCATGTGATGTGGACCTAGATGACTGTGATTCCTCTTGGCTTGAGAAATCACATTAGGATGGCCATAATCATCGCTTTTATCGTTTCAAATGTATTTTGTGGGATATCGCATGTATATGATACATACTATGTATTGTGGTGATTGGATATGTATATGTACCTATAAAACCAAATCCCTCATTAAATATTAAAGTTTTAGATGCCTTCC
The DNA here is from genome assembly GCA_963693085.1 of Alisma plantago-aquatica. NCBI lineage: Eukaryota > Viridiplantae > Streptophyta > Magnoliopsida > Alismatales > Alismataceae > Alisma > Alisma plantago-aquatica. Next base: position 371,741,271 of record OY856412.1, read on the forward strand.
AAATGTGACACACGTGAAAAGCTTGATCGGCCAAGTGTGGGCACACCCTCGTGTGGTGCACCGTCTATCTCGTGGAAGCGTGAATTATGGATATGTGGGTCTACCCTAGCAGGGTACATATTCATCGTGTTGGCTTTGGGTCGGACTTAACAAAGTGACCTAGATAGGATCTAACACCTTGAGGCATGGAGGTGATCATGGCAAGGAGTTTCATATGACATCTTTCAAGAGTTGCATATGATGCAATTGGCAAAAGTTGCCTACCTGGAAGATCTAAGTTGTGGGTGACAACCCTAGCTGGTCCATGACTCAGAGGATTTCAGGATCTTGACCCACTAGAAGATTGTATGTTGCAATCTTCCGAATTGATGGTGAGGGCTATCAATTTGAACAAAAATAGTGGGAGTGATAATTAATTAAAGTCCTAATTATATCGTCAACCTTTCAAATCAATGAAATAAGTCAAAATGGAGTTTTGGACTAAATTGCATATATTTCCTTTTGTAGGACAAATGACAACAAACAACAATGACTTTTCATTGTGATCGGTCCTTGAAAAGGACAAGCTGAATGGGACTAACTTCCACGACTAGTTTAAGACATTGAGAATTGTTCTCACTCAAGAGCGAAAGCTCTATGTCCTGGAAACTCCAGCTCAAGAGGAACCTGCTCGTACCGCACCAAAGGCAGAAAGGGATGCTTATAAGAAGCATTATGAAGATGCCATTGATGCAAAGTGCTTGATGTTGTGCTCCATGAACCACGAGTAGCAAAGACAACATGAGAACATGGGTGTCATTGAGATGATTCAGCATCTCAAGAACTTGTATGAAGATCAAGCACGACAAGAGAGATATAATGTCTCCAGGGCGCTGTTCAAGTGTATCATGACAGAAGGAGATCTAGTTGGTCCTCACACACTCAATATGATTGGGTATGTAGAGAACTTGACAAGACTAGGATTTCCCCTGAGCCAAGAGTTGGCTACTGATGTGATACTTCAATCATTGCTAGAATCCTACAGTCAGTTTGTGATGAACTACAACATGAAAAACTTTGACAAGCTGTTGACAGAGTTGTTGGGCATGTTGAGGTCAATTGAGGCACAGATGAAGAAGGACAAGCCTAAGTTTGTGATGATGATAAGCAACAAGAAAGGCAAGTCCAAGTGCAAGGGCAAGGGCAAGGCTAAGAAAGGTTCTAATGCTAGCCAGCAGCCCAAGTCGTCTTCAACACTCAAAGCCAAGGGAGGCGTGACCAAGAGAGGAAATTGTCACCATTGTCAAAAGCCAGGACATTGGAAAAGGAATTGTCCTCTCTATCTGGAAGAACTAAAGAAGAAGGAGGTGACAGACGTCTCCACCTGAAGGTGTCATGAAATAAACTTGTAACATTTTTTGAGGTATATGATACCGAGATATAAAATGTAAAGCACTCAATAAATGGGGCAAGTGTTTCCGCCATAGATAGGAGTACTTTAGTTTATTTTCAGCCTTGAAGGCATGTAATAGAGTTATGAACTGCTATTTCATATTTTCCAATGGATAGAAACACCTTAATTTATGCATATTGTATGACAATGATGGCAATTAATAAAGTTGATGTTTCAATCTTTGAGGCAATTCCTTGTTTATCTTGTGGTACTTGGTGTGCATAAGATAAAATGATACCTAAAAGTTATTGATAACTCAAATAATCAAATTAGCATCAATCATGAGAAATTCATTTCCAGTTTCCATATGATGGATAAATCTAGACTCTTTTGGTTAGAAAACCAGTAAGAGACATGAATCTCTTGGACATGATTAATCAATCTTCACTAAGGTAGTGGAAGAATGATTATCCTATTATGTATAATACATGTGATGTATTTACATACCTATTGGACTTAATGCTAGTACTTCAAATGGTGTTTAGAGAAATACCAATATTAATATCTTGAAGTGTTCAAGAATATCATAGATGAAGTACGAATTTGGTAAAGTGTTGATTCTTGATGAGATCAATGAATGAAATACTTGAACCAAATGTTTGAGAACCTTATGAGTGATTATGATAGTGTATCATAGTGAACTTATGATTGAGGCATGGTGATGTCTAAATCAAGAAGGAGTCATACTCTAAGCAGTTAGAGGATGATTATCAAATAACTAAGTTCTTCTTAAATAAAGAATACCCCACAGTAATAAAGGACATTAAGAAACACAAGGAGTTGTGAGTTCTTATATCCTTGACAGATACACCTCAATTATCTATGTGATGAGTTGGTCAAGTGATGAGTCAACTATCTAGATAAATATGAGGAACCGGATTTTGAGTTATGGTTTATGACCATTACATCCTAAATGACTTCCATGTGAACCATAAGGCATGACTTTGATGGTAGCACCCATTGGGATGAAATCCATAAGTGTGAATGAGTCTTAAGTGTTAAGACACATGGATGACATTTTAAGAGGGATGATGCTTGTTGCAACTTAAAGACTAAGAGATTTGGCATATGGATACTAAAACCGTATTCCTACGAGGAATAAGACAAGGATGTGTACTTGACACAAACTATAAGGTTTATGAATCCATTAATGCAAATGAAGTCTATAAGTTACAATGGACTAATCAATGTGATTGATTGAGTACAAGAAACTCAGAGTTGGATGTTTACTTTGATAATATAGTCAAAGGGTTTGACTGATATGACAAAGATAAAGAAGGGATTTGTGATTTAGTGGGAGCGTATTTGCATTCCACATGTTGATGTGAAATGGAAATGTTCTAGAATGGAAATCCAAATTGGAAATTATCTTTAAGGAAGATAGAGACGTTTCCTATGTGATAGGAATATAGATCTATAGAGATAGTTCTCGAAAATCTCTTGACCTGAAAAGAGAAAGCATACATTGGCAATCTATACTGAAGGGTTCAGTGTGCACAATTTTCAGTTGGAGAAAACATGTCCATGTTACATGGAATTAATATCCCAAGGCCAAGTGTCCAATTATTACGAAGAATGGGAACACTAAGAATAGATATGGATCTATCATGTATGTAATCATACCATTATCTTGCATGGCAAGAAGAATAATACATTCATCATCTTGTATGTAGGACATGACAATATGATGTGCTTATCCTGATAACTCGTATGTGGGACATGACGAGTGGATGTCTGTCTAGTTCCAGTAAGGGTTACTGGAATACCATAAGAACTTGACAAGTACTAGTTCTTATGGAAATAAGGAAGGGTTCACTTTAAAGAGTTACACTGATGCGAACTTTTGAAAATGACAGAAAATTAATTGCAAAATATATGTGATATATAAAAGTGAATGTTTGTTGGAAACATTCCAATAAAGTCTTTAAAGGAAAAGCCGAGTATCCATGTGTTAGAGAACATTAGTGGATGCTATATGGATCTAGGAGTTCATGAGATGAACTTATAGATATTCTGATCTTTGATGACAAGTAAGGAGTACTTAGTCATGCAATGTGGCTAAAGGTTAGCAAAGGAATACTAGATCACATATTACAACAACTCCATCTCATACATGTGATGTACAATGAAGAGATGAGAGACATGCAGTTAATACTGACTCTGGCAAGGTGTTTCCATAACTCACTCCGTAATCACTAGATCATAGTAACATGTGGGACATGTTTGAAGATCACTAAGAATATGATTCAAGGGTGATTGGCTCGCAGTGCAAATGGGAGTCTATTGGTATGTATGCCCTGAGAGACAATAATGGGATGATTGGTGGGATAAATTAAGATTGATTTGATAAACTTCAAAGGCAATCTTCCAATTCTTTCTGGTTCAGTCATATAAGATAATGATAGAACGTATTGAATGTCTAGAGAATGACAATACTCAATGACGTATGCTTTCAGGTTGAGGACCTGAACGGTGAGATCATACGGATGCAAAGAGTTTGTACATTCTTATTATGTCCCTAGTCGGATGTCATTGTGGAAGGTAGATACACAACAATGACGCACAAGACTAGATTGTGGTGTTGGTTGATAACAAAATCTCATTAGTCATGATATGGAGATATCAAACCAAACACAAAGGTACTTGTTAGAGAACAAGTGTACCAGACAGACCCACCGTGAGTTTGACACATGGAACCATGACATAGTAGTCACAGTCAGTTCTCACAGTGATGGTGGTGAGTGTGATTCTTTGACCTGAAATCACTACACTCAACATATGTCGTTGGGTACACTTTGACATCATCAAACGCAGTCCTGAAACATGGGTTGTTATAAAGGTGATGATTGGGTGGCTTTGTCACATGGGGCTTTTGAGGGGTAAGTGATAGATATGGGATTTGTCCCTCCTGAGGGAGTTTGATGTCCATGGCCACTTGATGAGTAGGATTGAGATAGGCGTGCGCATGCATGTGTGAATCAATATGTGATATTAATGTCATACATATCTCCTCCAATCTACTCTGAGATCAAGAAAGTGAATGTATGTTGATAGGATGACGGTTCCATGCCTTGAGTTCATTCGGGATATCAGTGTCAAAGGAATTATACATTCACTGTAACAACATTCATAGATTGTAGGATTGAAAGTTGTTCTCCAACTTTCTATTTTCACTTGAGTAGCACTGATGTGCGACTAGGCACCGCTCTTTGCTTGTGAAGTCATAAATGTTATGGACTTTCACTGCCAACATGAAATGGACCTGTAGGGTCACACACATATTATTTAACCTGGAAGAGGAGTTTTTTCACAAACGATGTTTAGATTGATTACTTAAGGAGTTTAGTAGTTCAATTAAACACTCAATCGATTGATAGCTCAATATCATAGTGGTCAAGTTGTTGGACTGATTGATTAGAGTATCAGATTGATTGAAACTGCAATTTACTGATTTTGCACAGTCTGTACTCCCAACCGATCAGCTCATATGATGCACCGATCGGCTCAGCTTGGTGAACCGATCGGCTCATGTGATGAACCGATCGGCTCAAGACAGGTTGATATGACCGGTTCAAGGGTTGAACTGATCGGCTCAATAGGTCCAAACAAGCAAGTTGGGAAAGTCAGGTTGGTGAGAAATTTCCTTTTTGTTTCACTTGTCCAATTTGATTGGAACAAGGATTGGTATTTGGATCATTTCAAAACAAAAGAGGAATGTCAATCGGGAACTGACCAAGGCAGTGAACCGATCATTTCAAAAGTGAACCGATCAGCTCAAGTGCCCCAACCGATCGGTTAAGGTGTGAACCGATCGACTCAGGTCCCCAACCGATTGATTCATGCTTGAAACGATCGGTTTAGCTGGTGCAGTTGGTTGTTTTGTGGAAAATCTCAAATCCTTCTACTCCTGCTTTAATCCCGCATTGCCCGGGGTAGAGAACCTTATCCCATAACCCTCTTATATATAGGGGTATTGGGGGCTTCTCAAAGCACAACTCAAAACACTAGTTGCTCTGCAAAGTTGTCATTCTCTCTGGTTGTGGTAACCAGGAGAGCCCGACCAAGTGCTACCCGATAAGGGAGGCACATCAAAGGAAAGACAACTGCAGAAAAGCGACTGGTGGCAAGAGAGTGTGTCGGTGACTAGTACGCCGAAAGGAGGGTATGAATCCTTCTGATGCCTTGTGTGACAAGGCGATCGGAGTTCTAGGTGGTTCGTGTGGACTACTACATAGGCGGGAGATTTCTACTGCTCGGAGGACAGTTGTCAATCCTGACAGTCTCGGTGAGACCAGGAGCTGTACAAACACCGTTCAAGATCGAAGGTGAAGACCACGCAAGCCGTGAGGTAACGTCTTTGAGCAAGCCTCGGGACAAGGTATGCCTCTACAAACCTTCCTTCCTACTGTATAGACGTTGACGCGATTCCTTTATTCAGGGTTCGAGGAGAAGAAATTTTTTATTTCCGCTGCTTTCTCTACCTCCCCTAAAACCCAACAAATATATGATTCATGCAATGCTTGCATAATCATATTCATGGTCAACTATTAACCTAAGCAAAATCCTAGTCATTCCACATGTCCAATCACATTAAGAACATGGGGTTCTATTGGACCTCCTTCTGTCAGTTTGCACTCAAGTAGCACTTTGGAGACATTATACCTTCTTTTCTTTACATGATTCTTAAGATGTGTTACCATCTCAAGAATGCCCATGTATCCATGTTGTTCATGCAACTCATTCATACAACAAAGAATTAGGTATTCAAATATCTTTGTCATCATTGACACACTTCCAATAAGAATCCATTTAGCCTTTTGGCACATTCGGAGTGGATTCATCTAGCATTGGTCTATCAAGGACATAGAGCTTTCGCACATTGACGCGAACATTTCTCAAAGTCCTTAACCAATTGTGGCACTTTATCCCGTTTTTTCCTTCTTAAGGATTGATCACAATTCAAATGTGTTTGTGTTTGAGATTTGATTCTACAAAGTAATATTGCAACCTTGTCAAAACATTTTTGATTTGGTTTGATTTGATAATTTGATGATATCAATTAGGCCTCTAATTAACTACCACTCCCACTATTTTATTCAAATTGATAGCCCTCAACATCAATTTGGAATATTGCAGCATACAATATTCTAGTGGGACAAGATCCAAAATAATTGAACTATTACTTGGCCTACACCATCGTCCACAGTCAATTATACAGGTAGGCAATCATTCCAATTGCATCATATGCAACTCTTGGATAGATGATATGTGCAACTCCTTGCCATAATCATTTGTATGATTTTGGGTCCAGACGCTCTAAGAGTCACCAGTCAAGCTTGACCCAAAAGCTGACATGATAATAATGTACCCCACTTGGTGGGACCACATCACTACCATCACACTTCTATGAGATAGATGACACACCTCCCTTGGGGATCACAAGCTTGATCTATCAAGCTTTTCATGTGTGCTGCTTTTGGAAAGCATCTAAGACTTGATACTATAATTGAGGGAGTTTGTATGTATAAATACATATACTTTATCCAATCGCCACAGATATAGTACGTATTATATACATGTTATAACCACAAATGAGAACATGCAATAAATAAAACACACAAGCGATGGTTATGGCCATACTAATGTAATTCCTTGGAGCCATAAGGAATTACTACCGCCTATGTTTCACATCATATGCAACCTATTGTTGGTGATGATCTATGCTCAAACCAATCCGGGTTGATCGGTTCATCTCATGAATCGGTCAGCTCGCCTCCTGGTTTCTAGGTTGGGTTTGTCTGAAATGATCGTTTGGTTCACAGGTCCAAGTAGTATATGGACACCTCCAAGCAGTCGGTTGGGATACTAGTCGATTGGTTTGTCCTCCTATCATCTAGCCTCCTCAGTCCTCTAGTTGATGGGGTTGTCTCACGAGCCGATCATTTCACCTTTATGCAGATCGTCATCTCATGGTGAAACATAAATTAAAACTATCCTATTTCTTATTACAATGTATATGGAGAAAAACGCAAGTTACATTCGAGGAGAAATAGGAAGAAGAGCATTAATTTACATGTGGGAAGGAGAGAGAGGCTTGGTACACAAACCGATTATTAAACAAGAACAATAACCACAACCACGCACATACAGATCTGGGGTTTTTGCCATAACTATGCTTTACTCTACCATCAAAACTGATTTTATGGTGACGTGTGTAAATTGTATATATATATATATATATATATATATATATAGAGAGAGAGAGAGAGAGAGAGAGAGAGTCGGGCTAGAATACACTCAAGTGTACAGATTGCATGAATACACTCAAGTGTGTTTGCATATCAAGACTATTTTTTTGCAAAATATAAACCATTGATCTTCATTGTCATACTATAACTAGGCTACATGCAAATTTTGAGCCCATTTGGACGAGTGTAAGACACTCATCCAAGGGCAACAAAATCGACGTGCGAAACTAATTTGAAATGCATAATTTTTGCAGTCTTTATAACATGACCTAAAAATGTTCAAATGTGCTCACATTTTGTATATGAGCTATTCACAAGATGTTTAAGAAGATCAACAGATTAGATTTTTGAAAAAAATATTGCATCATGAAAAACTACTTGAGCGTATTCTGCTCTGAATACACTCGAGTGTATTCCAGCCTGACTCTCTCTCTCTCACTCACTCTCACTCTCTCTCTCTCTCTCTCTCTATATATATATATATATATATATATATATATATTCATTTGGGTTCTTTATGGTGATTAGACAGACGTACACATCAACCAATTTAAATATTCACATCACATGCAATAAATAAACACAATAAAATCAAAATCTGATCATATTGATTATCCTAAAACATAATTAATTGACGTGGATCTGATACCACTGTAGGGAATACAACATTGGGTAGGTAGCAAAAATAAATTTTTTAAAGACATATTTCCTATTAACCAGTAGATCACATCAATAACTAGGTAATGGGAAGGATGGTTTCACAAAGATATACCTGGTCCTGGAGCAAGTCCAATGACAATTCTCAATGTGAACCCTATCATGGATAGTGGTTGTGCAGCTCCTAGTTGCATTTGGACTCGTCTGACTGCTCCTCCACAGATATCAGACTCGAACAACTGTTGCAATGGCTCCTCAGATCTCACCATAGATTGTGAGTTGGCGTTGCCCTCCTAGCAGCACCCAATAGATTCCTACCTCTAGAGTAGTCCACACAGACCAACTAGAACTCATGTCATCCTGTAGGAATGGATAGGAAGGAGTTGTCCCCCCCATTGGTGTACTAGTCACCAACATGCTCTCCCACAACAATGATCCTCAATTATTGCTCTCTCATGGCTATCCTTTCCTAGTCGTGTAGGACTTGCCTGGGCTCTCGTGGTTACCACAACCAGAAAGGACAACACTTGTAAAAGCAACTGATTCTCAATTGTTTATGTAGTAGTTGTACTCTGGGAAGCTCCCAATAGCCCTCTCTATATAGGAGGGGTTAGGGTCAGGGTTCTCAGTCCCCAACCAATGTGGGACTAAAACTGGAGTGGAAAGGATAAGTAGACCTTGAATTTTCACAACTTTGCTAGAAGTTTCACAACCTACGTGCGACGAAATGATTATCTTGCGCATGAGAGGGTAGTTTTGTTAAGAGAAACTGCCATTTTACACCTTCCAGTTATGCACATATGTTGGTAATTCAATTCCAATTAGTAATCAACTTGACGTGTCCCCAAAATGGACGTTTGGTGCAACTAAGATGGGTGTCTCACACCAAACCAAATGGTCATTTAGTGCAACTGAGATAGGCATCTCGCCCCAAGCCAGATGACCATTTTGCATAAGAGAGACGGACATCTCACAACCCAGGTTAGGAAGAATTCCAACCAATGTATAATACAATCAGCCCGACACTCCAAACAGTAGTCTCAACACTTGAACCAAACATTTGGCAGTCTAGTCAGTTGATTCGTTGCATGAATTCAAATACCTAAACACTTTAGTAATCAATTCAATTATCATTCAATATCAAACTCTTCTTCTAGGTGAGTTCCTATGTGTGTGACCTTATAGGTCTCATATCACATTGGCAGTGAATGTCCATAATTGGCTTATGACATCACAAGCAAAGAGTGGTACCTAGTTGCACATCATTTCTACCCAAGTCAATGGAAAGTTGGGGAGCAACTTCAACCTACAATCTGTGTATGGTTTTACAGTGTTTATATAGTTCCATTATCACTGATATCCAGATTGAACTAGAGGCATGTAGTCATCCTCATTATTATTCAATCTTGTTCCTTGAACCAAAGCAGACTGCATGAGATATATGTATGCTCAATATCACATATTAACTCACATGCATATGGCCATACGTTTCTCAGTCTCACTAATCAAGAGGCCTTGGATATCATACTCCTATAAAGGGACAAATCCCATATCTATCACTCACAATCAATCCCCATGTGTCAAAATCACTCAATCATCACCGTTATAACAAGCCCAAGTTACAAGACTGTGTTTGATGATGTCAAAGTGTACCCAATGACATGTAATGAGTGTAGTGATTTTAGGTCTAAGAACCACAACCACCACCATCACTATGAGAGCTGTCTATGACTTCCATGATGATGGCTTCCATGTGTCTGTCTCATGGTGGGTCTGTCTGATACATTGTTCCCTAACATGTATCTGTGTGCTTGGTTTGATATTTCCATATTATGACTAATGAGATTTAGTCATCAACCAACTCACACTTTGATCTTATGTGTTATTGTTGTCTATTTACCTTCCACCATAACAACCGATCAGGGATATCATGAGAATGTATATCTCATTCTTCCAAGTCACATATTTGAAGACATACGTCATTGAGTAATTTCATTATGTAGACATTTATTACGTAATTCATTATCTTATAACTGAATATACAAAATAAATTAGAAGCTTGCCTTTATTATTATCAAATCAAGTATCTAATGTCATATCCCAATCATTATATGATTGTCTCTCTGGGCATACATACTAACATGATTTCCTTATCATCTTCTTCTTCTTTCTGGTTATGGAAGTTTTACTCTGAATATAGTTCATATCAAAAGGACCATGTTTAGAATCTTGCAAGTATTATGAAGCTTCTCCACCTTCTTGGATAAAGTGGTACCTACTCATACTATTTTGGTATATGAGAGAGAATCTACAACTCTGCAAAATTCTGTTAACAACTCCTTGATCCATATCGTGTAACACAATAGGCTTGACAAATTTTCCTTATCCATGTACAATGCAAGGTTAAGACTACACTAATTAGACTCCAATGGGAATGAACAGTAATCATTTCCTATTCATCCACACAAAGAATGATTTTCCTACCATAATAATGAATACATCTGCAAAATTAATACCTTCACATGGCGAAGAAGCCCTAGGTCTAGGCGATCGTGAGGGCAATCTCGAGGCCGTCTTTGACCGGCGGCGCCGCCACCCCAGTTGGACACTCCGTCCACTGGGGGCCACCCGAGCATTGTTTTCTGGGTTGTTGACAGATCCTTCTTGGTCTGCGATTGCTTGACGGAGGATGCTTAGCCATAACGTGAGAGTAGTGGTGTCCGATAGAAGAAGAAGGTTTACCTCTTCGTAGATACCCACAGACAACGTCATCCAGGACCTTAATCGTCTGTGGAGAATGGATTCACATGATCGGTTCACCATGAACGATCATCGAGAACAAAGACACAGACCTGAGATATCATCTCACAGGGTTCTGAACTGGAAATATCAAAAGGAAGGATCACGTTCTTTTCTTGTTCTGAAGGATACTTGCTATCGTTGTCTACAGAGAGGACATTGGATATATCAGTGTAACAACCCTAGGGTCTGTTATCACTGCAAAGAATCGGGACACATCTCTAGACAGCGCCACAGAAAGCAGGACGCGCCGCCAAAACCAGATCTTGCTTCTCATGTCGCCTTTCCTCCGTTGTCGAGGGGGACTGCACCGAGAGGACATCCTAACCATGTCCCGAAGAGAACAACAGTGCATCTTAACCCAGATTGTCCCATCAGAAAAGACTTTATGAGGTCCCTTGACCTTGCTCTAGGGCTTTCATGGGTCCATAACATAGCATGGAGAGATCTTTCTGCGTTTCTCTAGAAGAGATGGCCGCAGGCCATTGAGATCTTCAGGTATGAGGATAAAAGGGCGGTGGTATACTTTGAGTCAGCGTATGAGGCCTGGCGTCATCAGCAAGTACAGACGGTGAAGATGAATGAATCAACGATTTCCCTTTTATCTCTCAGAGACGGAGGTATGCACCACACCAAGGAGCCCGTCTGGTTTTGGGTTCAAAATATTCCTTTGTTCTGCAGAAATCAAGAATCCATTCGAGAGATCGTCAGTTCTTTCGGAGATATGATATGGATCTCCAACTGGCAGAAGGAAGAGGATGATGCTTCGGGCATACTGATTCTCATAGAGGCTTTCAATGAGGATATACCCCAATTCATTAGCCTCTCAGACCAGGTCTATAGATCTAATCTGAAACTTGATATTGTTGCTAAAGGACAGCTTGGAGATAACGCTTATAAGCTGACTGAGATCGGAAGAGATATGCTTATCCCCCTATCTGCGTTGCGTGTACCTCCTAATGAAGATAACCCAGATGTTCAACCTGATGATAACACACCTGACGAGATCGCTCATTCTGTCATAGAGGAAGTAGCTGATCAACCCAAAGAAGCTCTACTGATCGATGACACCGCTCCCATACCCAGGGGAAGAGTAGATACACCGAGATCTAAACTTAGAGATGAGCAAGGTACATACCGAGCAGTCTTAGCTTCTGAGAATAGAACGATCACCGACGCTGACGGCAGAAGAAGATTTCTAAATCATAGAAACCTCAGTGACTTCATTCTACCATTGGCAGCCATCAATACTTGTAGAAGGGGAAGACACCTCGATAGTATTAATTCGAGGACGATAGAATTTGGTCATTGGCAGAAAAGACATGAGGATGATTTGAGTCTAGAAGACTGGTCAGAAGGCTTACATGATGAAGGTAGAACGACAGAGATGATATCATACCACAGTAATCAACTGAAGAGAACGAACAGCGTTTGACTTGCTGTTAGTAGTTCAGGCAGTGGTGAGTTGTGTTCTGGTGATGCAAGACGTCAACTTTCTTAGTTGGAACATAAGGGGAGCAGCGAACAATCCTACCAGGAGAGTGCTGTCTAGAATTTGTGGAAAGTTTAAGCCTCAATGTGTTGCCATTTTTTAACCGTTCGCTCACGCGGAAAGAGCCATTGAGTTGATCGATATCACTCGTCTTGATTGGGTCACTAACAACGAGAATGAGAGTGGCAAAATCTGGTGTTATGCGGACAGTTGCCTTCGACCTACTGTGATCAAGACTCATCGGCAGCACATCACGCTCAGATTTGAGCTGACGAGTGATCAGTTCGTTTTCTTTACGGCTGTCTACGCCAGCTGTAACATGTTTCTCAGGAGGGAACTGTGGCAATATCTCATTGACATCATGGACGCTGTAGGAGATTCTCCCTGGGTTATAGCGGGTGATTTCAACGCTATCAGATGTATTAACGAGAAAAGAGGAGGAGAGCAGCCTGACTTCCAATCGATGTGTGAGTTCAACAACTTCATCCATGATATACAGCTCATTGAGTCTAGATTCGTTGGTAGCAGATATACCTGGGTTAATAAGCAGACCGGAACTCCCACTACCTGGGAGAGGTTGGATTGTGCTCTTCTTAACCCTAGATGGGATGCTCACTTCCCTTCTAGTAAAACTCGACACCTTACCAGACTTAGAGTGTCGGATCACTATCCTATCTTGATCAAAGCAGCCTGCACCCCCGCCATGAGAGGTAGTCAGAAACAGTTCGTCTTCAATAATGTCTGGCTTAAGCATCCTGCGATTCTTGATGTTATTATGTCTGTGTGGTCAGATGAAACAGATGATAATCCTTCTTTCACCTTCTTTTTCAAATCCAAGAAGCTCAAAACTCATCTCAGAAGTTGGAGTAATCAACATTTTGGCCACTTGAAACAACGCATTCTTGATGTTGAAGATATTGTTCATGTTGCCCAGATTGCCTATGATGAAAATCCTACTCAAGCTAATGATATCACGCTCAGAACTGCCGAAGAGGAGCTGAATGACTTATTATCCCTAGAAGAGAACTATTGGAGAGATAGATCCAAAGTTAGCTGGCTTTCTGAAGGAGAAAGGAACACGACTTTCTACCATGCCATTGTTAAATCGAAGAGAAAGAGACGCCATGTCCGCAGGCTCATCCATGAAGATGGTACCGATATCACAGACCCTACCCTCATTGCTGAGACTGCAGCGAATCATTATGAACGTTTCTTCAAGTCTGAAAGAGATGATCCTCTTTGCGACGACCTGTTGGGCCTCATTGAACAGAAGATCAACATGGATGATAATATCACCTTGACTACCTGTCCCACTTCCGAGGAGATTCTCGACACCATCAAATGCATGAATCACAAGACTGCCCCCGGTCCTGATGGACTTACTATCCCTTTTTATCTATCTGCTTGGAGCATCATTCGAGACGACTTCATGAGGCTGGTCGCCCAGTTCTTTAGAGGAGAACCTTGTCACAGAAGCCTGAACGCCTGCAAGATCGTCCTCATCCCGAAGGTTGACGATCCTAAGAATATTCAGACCGATTTTAGGCCGATTGCAATCGAAAATGTTTCTTTGAGAATTCTAGCCATGGTGATTAGTAACAGGCTGTCTATGATCCTCCCAAAGCTCGTATATGAAGAGCAAGGCGCTTGTGTGAGAGGTCGTGATATCACGCATCACATTAAGCTGGCGAAAGAGATATCTCATGATCTGAATTATGGTCAGGTTCACCCTAACATTGTCATCAAATATGACATGTCGCGTGCGTACGACAGGATCGAGTGGTCGATTCTTAGATCGATTCTCCGTGTGTTTGGCATGAGCTCAGAAGCTATTCACCTTTGTCTGAGATTCTTCAGTGATTCTTGGGTCTCGATTATAGTTGGTGACTGCTCTAATGGATTCTTTCCTATTGAGAGAGGTTTGAAACAGGGAAATCCTCTTTCTCCTATTCTATTCATTTTATTCGAGGAGCCACTTTGCAGGTACATCAAGAGTCTAACTGATAATGGAGCTATTGGTACCTTCTCAACCAGAGGCGCAGCCAGTCCGCCCCCATTCTTCTATACGCAGATGATTTAATCATGTTCTTCAATGCGGACACCTCATCGATGAATAATCTTAACAATGCTCTCAACTTATATTCCTCATCAACTGGGAAGAAGATCAATTACCTGAAATCATCTTGTTTGGTTGGGAAAACCGATCCATCTGTTCTCGATGATATTTCTCACATCCTGAACATTCCCATTGCTGAACGCACTATAAATTACCTGGGCGTTCCGTTGTCTGCTGGTCCTAACAGACTCATCGACTACAACCACTTGCTTGAGAAGATTATGATGAAGATCGCCTCCTGGAAGGCGAAGCTCTTTTCTTTTGCTGGGAGGAAGCTCCTCATTAAGCACACGTTATCCTCGATCGCTTTATACACAACCGCTACGGTGGGTCTGCCCGCGGGTATTATTAAGCGCATAGAAGTGATGTGCTCCAGGTTCTTGTGGACTAACAGGAAGAACGAATCTAGAAGAATGTGGATAGCTTGGGACCGCCTCGCCCAACCTATTCAAAATGGAGGTCTTGATTTCACACCGATTACACACCTTGAAGAAGCTTACATTTACAAAGATTGCTGGGAGATCACCTTTGGCACATCCTTATGGTCGACATACTGCAGAATCAAATACAAATCCCAATTCAGGAACCCCCAAGGATACTACCCTCCATATTTGAAGCTTGGTTCTAAGCCTTCACCTCGCTGGAAAACGATTTGGAGATCTTTCCCTAAAGTCATGCCCCTTACCAGATGGCTGATTGGTCTGGGAGATGTTTCCTTTTGGGACACAAGATGGTGCGAGCATCCTTTACATATGTATGCTCTTAGTCAGAGTGATAGACAAAGAGACTTCCTCGTCAAGGATTTTTGGCTTCCTTCGAATGAATGGGACTGGGACACTATTGAACAGATCATTGACAATGATGGTTGCCTCCTCATACGTAGATCACAATCCAAGATAAGCCAACATTCTGATCAGCTTGTTTGGACCCCTAATCCGTATGGCAGATTCAGTCTGAAGTCGGCCACTCAGGTTATTAGCAGCATTCCATACGATTCTAATTCAGTTTGGAACTGGATATGGTGTGCCTCCACACCAAATGCTAGTGCTATCACTTGGAAATTGGGTATGAGAGCGCTTCCCACTGATGCTAGAATTGCCAGTTGTCACATTATGATTGTCTCTAGATGCGAGTGTTGTGCTCATTACAACAGTGAAGACGATGATCATCTTTTCTTTCACAGTGAGCTTGCCAATAGTCTTTGGCACAGAGCCTCTTTGTTAAAGATGGAGTCTAACTTTCCTCCGACCAATACATAAGACTTCCTCCTGAGAGGTAGCAAGCAAAGTCGGAAAACGCTCAGAGGATGGTTAACCATTGAGCTGATGACTTTAATCTGTTGGCAGATTTGGAAGTCTAGATGTGCGTTGAGATTCGACAACAAACCTCATGATATTAGAGTTATATGGAAGAACGTCACGGACATTATCAAATTCTACAGTCGTCTTCATTCCTTCAAACTTGCTGGAGATCACGACCTCTTCCACAAGTTGTTAGTGGAGGACATCATCCAACCTAAGTTCAAGATCAGAAAGATGAACCTTGTTTGTTGGAACTTTCCTGATATCAATTCTTTAAAGATGAATGTTACTACTGCGAAGCACAAGGGGACAGATGGTTACACGAGGAGATGGGTTGCTGGGGTTGTCAGAGATAGGAGATGTAGATTCCGTTTAGCTTTCAGAACGTGACTCAATGTGAATGACTACATTGCTGCGTATATCAGTGGAATTTTGGTTGCGCTGAAGATTGCTGATGATCATAATCTCACTATCTCCAACGTCGAGGTGGATGATCCTCACGTCTACAAGATCATTTGGCAGAATGATGCTGGTCCTTGGCACATTTCTCACATTACCAGAGAGATTAGAGAAATCATGGACAATGAAGCCATCATGGGTTCTTTATGCCCAAAGATCATCAACTCGATTCCCAGAGAGTTAGGTAGATGGGGATGCACCTCTAATGAGAGCTTCATTACTACTGATCAGTTTTCAATTCCTTTACAGATTCGTGGTATGAATATTCTTGAAAGATCCAAGACTCCATACCTTTTCTTCAGCTGGGAAGATCTTTGATCGTTTCTGATGTGTTCTTGCTTTGATCGTGGTCTTTGTCAACGGTTGTGTTTGTTTCTCGATCACCTTGATCGTTTTGTGTCATTGTTGAGGGTCTATGGGGGTATGACCTGCTATTTAGAAGGAGCTGTAAGCTCATTTTTTTGTTGTGCCCACACGAGGGGAGTGGGGTGAATAGATGGTCCCCTGGCTTAATTAAAAAAAAATTAATACCTTCACTTTTTGCTTCTAGGTCATTAAGGGGAACTCCAGCAAATAGCTATTATGACTCTGCCACTGATGTACTCTTAATATTACCTGGAGATAGTTGGGGAAGTCAGTGTTATTGTGATGATACCATGGCTTTTATATGTTAATCTAGTTGTTTATCCTCAAACATCTTCTTCTTCTTTTCTAGATTACATTGAGTACCTCCCCACTACTTTCCATAACAAATATGTAACCCACTTAGAGAATAAGATTGTATTTTCCTCATTGAATTAGAGGCTAAATGGTGTCCTATGTTCTTGCATTCAATGCACACATTTGTCTTAACTAAGCATGCATGATTTACAATGATTTGATTGCCTTCTACAAAATCTAGATGGTTTAGGTAACAATGAAGAAGATTTGGCCTCAATTCACACTACAGATGCACCAAGGTATCTCATAATAGAGTCAAGCTATCATAATCTAGTGACCACCCCACAATAATGTCTACTCTTGCCAAGTTTTACAAGGTCTAAGGTACTCTTGAATTCTCTATACTCAACAAAACCACACATATGAGAATGAGAGGATAAAAAGGATAGAACCCAAAGAACATCCATGAACTACAACTAGGATCCCATTCAATTTCCACAAGTAGTGTGAATAAGTCACTCTCTTTCCTTCTCTATAGGTAATCTAACCAAAAAACCTTCCTTATACCTTGTAATCATTTCAAACTTGCCACTAGGTCACCATTATAGATACACCCTACAAGAATACCTTGAAATAGATTTCTACTTCCAAATATCAACAACACATGATCATACCGGGAAAGGATTTGCTCTTCAAAACGTAAAATCTATGTTAAATTAACTTTGTATCACACATTTGATACAAACAATGGTGTAATAACTACATCTTTGACCTCCTAGATCTTGTGAGAGTGTAGGAACAACTTTGATGTTGTCAATGTGGCTACTGACTGTGCATCTAATCCACGATGATTGAAGGAGACTACCTTGTACAATGACAAAGGGGAATTCAAGGAAGTTGAGGAGTTTGGGTGGGTAGTACTTATCCTTGGCAATTTCTCCTTTTGATGGAGGTTGTTGGAGTGGGGCATTCTTGTTGATCCTCACCCCTAATATCTCTTGGTCAAGTCAGAGTGGTTGAGTACTTTGAAACAATATGCTCCTTCCCAACTTTTTGACATTGACATAGTAGGGGCTTGCCCCTCCCACACCCTCATCCTAGTGTCACCCTTCCTCCATGTATAAGGTCTTCCCAAAAGTAGTTTTCTTCTCTTTTTTACTTTATTTAAAGCAATTTATTTTTGAAAGAAAAAAACTAGGAAAGAAAAAGGTAAGCAAAAGGGAAACGCTAAAAAGAAAATCTAAAGAGGAAGCATAAAGGAAACCCTAAAAATGAAGCACAAAGGAAACCATAAAAAAAAAGAAACAAAAAGGGAAGAATATGAAAAATCTTATAGGAAAATCAAACTAAAAAACTTGAGATATCAAAAGAAGTAAATGGAACTATCTACTTTCCCCAATGGAGTTTCTAGAATATTTTACCTAGTAGGAGAAAATTCTTTAAAGGCTATGATCAGTCATTTATATCAATATAAAAGTGTAAAAGAAAGTCAAAAGGTACTTCACCTGGGGGCAGATAAAATATAGAAAGCATGGCCAAAAGATTGAGATCACAAATCCTATTATGACCGAGGAAGATGTGAGGCACTCTCGCTCATCTTAAAATTGAAATTGTTGTTTGGATTCTTGAGTTCTTGAAGATCATTCAGATCAGTTTTGTTCAAGAAAAATAAAACAAGAAAATAATGGAAGAAATAATTTAGGGTGTGTGAGCATTTGGGAACTCATGATGACCATGACTTTCTGTTAGTATCCCTAGATACACTACTTTTCATTATGAGATGTCGGAAGATAAAAAAATGATTTTGAAAGGGATTTAATATGAGAAAGTTATCTTTTTTAAGTATATGGTCAACCAAAATAATGAAATATTGTGTTGAGTAATTCACATATTTGTGTAGCATATGGAGAACTCTTAGAGAAAGGAAACATATATTGAATATTATTCTATGGACACTTAGATGGAACTTCCTTTAATATGACGAAAGAAACTACCTAGAGAGTAGTCTCTAAGAACTATGAAAGATCCTCACATGATTTACATGTAGACCGATATTAATGATAGGAATCATGCATTTTATTTTAGATTAGAGGACACAATTGTGTTCTTGTTTGCAATGTGTTGGCCTCCCTTGCAAAAGAGTTTGAAAACAACACAATATCTTATTATCTGAGTTCTGACATATATCCATTGATATATTTCATCTAGAATATTAGACCTATGATGAACATGGTTTGATCACCCTTATTGGCATCAGAAAAGTGAAATCTAGTAAACATGGGATTGATAAGCCAACAAAAATGTTAGTATCACCTTCTATTTATCACTTTTCATGATTGTAAGGGTTGTAGTGACAAATACCACTTTTAGCCCTATGAATCAAGTTCTTGGAGTTTCAACCCAATATGTTAGTCTTCCTAGGAAGTAATGTGTCATTAACTTCATAACACAAGGTTGGAGAACTATAAGCTTGGTGAAGGTGTGTGACTGTGTTACTTAGATTTTGTAACACTTGTGGTTTGGCTATCATATTAAGGGATTGCCTATCTTCAAGCAAGACTTTTGAATTTTTATTGCTACGACTGTATGGACACCTCTAAATGACTACTTGTAACATTGGTACATTTTGAAGAGCACAAAGAGAATGATTTGGAGGAGAATTATGATGAGGCATGAGATAACACTTGTGTATTGATGCAAAAAATTAAAAAATTATCAGATGATTGGTGTTATTCCCCATGGGGGATATTGCATTATGGCATTGGCCTAGTATAAATACAAATTTATGTTTCTTAACACATACACCAACGTTTAAATGAAGAAAATATTACCTTTAAGTCAAAATATATGCCATCATCACTTTCCATTTTTCCAAATCATTCATTATATTGGATTTGTTTATAAATTAAGTCAAGCTACATGTCGAAAACTATCACATTATATTGACTAATTATTTGATGTTAAAAATAGAGAAAGAATAGTTTATTACTTAATTCTTGATTTTCTCTCTACACCATACTATACTATTATTCATCAAATGGAAAAATAAAATATCATCTAAGTTTTTGGTATATGGGCATTGGTAAATTATATATAATAAAAAATAGGCATAATATACAAGTTGGAATGTGGACCTAAGCTTGATTGATCTTGTATATATCAATAGTTCCCATTCATGTTTAGGAATGATATCATAGTTAATACTTTATGAAAGAAATTTCAAATCACATCTTTATCGGTATGAGATAGGAAAGAAGTATTTTTTGGGTCATAGTATTGTGAACAAACAATGGAAAACATCAAAATGGTCAAACAATAGTTGAGAGATGCATATGATAGAAAATTTATGAATATGGAAGGTGTGGACCACTAGAATTTGAAGTGAAAGATTGTTTCTTATTCAAGGTATCACCTTGGAAGTGAGAGATCAGATTTTAGAATAACTGTAATTTGAATCCTAGATATGTAAGCCTTTACACTATAATAGGGAAAGTTGGAAAGATAGAATATTGGCTTGAGTTACCACCAACATTGCAATATACATGATGTCTTCCTTGTGTCAATGATGAGAAAGTGTCACCCTAAAAGAAGCTAGGTGTTTCAACTAAAAGATAATCAAATAGTGGATTATGCTACTTATGAGGAAGGGACATGACATATCATAGATCGCAAAATCCACAAGTTGCAAATTTAAATTTTACCAATGCTTAAAGTGGCACCATAGAGTTGAAAAAATCATGTGGGGATTGAAAGATGATATGTGAAAAGTTCACCCTTCATTGTTCTAATATTTAAGGGTGAAACTTCTTAAGGGAGGGAGTATGTTTAATGACACTTACATGAGTTAAACCTAACCCTAGACTAACGTCTATAGTTTTGACATAAAATCTTTCTTTCCAGAGTAAATTAGAAACCCTAACTTTTAGCAAATGTACTTATCTACATGAATTATAGTAATTCAGCCACCGAGGTTGTAGCTTGGTGTTGAATGGTGGGCTCCCAAGAGTAGGGACCTAGGTTCGAAACCAGTTATGCATCCTGATTGTTCCTTGGTCTATCATGCATGCTAGAGTTTACATACTTCCTATGATATGCGGGTAGTTGAGGGGTGTTACCTTGTTGGGGTGGGGTCACTGATGTGGCTTCTCCTTGGGGGTGGTTTCAACATTTCAAAATAATAATCAAATAAATTCAAACGATGTTTATTCTAAAATCATTTCACAAGTTACTATGAATAATAAAATCGAAATTTTTATGCTTTCTATAATGTTGATGATTTTCATAAATAAATACATTTAATGTGACAAAATTTTGGTTTGATGACATTTGAACATGAATAATCACCAGAGTTGAACACATTGAGATTATGTGATAATTATGAACAGAAAGGTTCAATACATTCTTTTTGATAGAAAAGAAAAAATATGTTCTATCTAGTATAATATATAAAGATATTAGTATATATTTTCTAGGAAAATTTCTATTTTTAAAATCCCAAAATAAGATAATTACATGATACCATTCTAGAAGCTTGGGCAACAAACTGGGTTGCCAAGCCTCTCCGGATGGCAAATCTTAAGGTTCTAAATACATAATTATTAAATGTAGATGAAGGAAGCATAAGATTCCTATTTGTTATGTGTTGAGTGTGCTTAAGAAGAGAGACACCATCGCCAACAAGTTCCCCAAAGGTATGAAAAGAGAAAGACAATAAATGATGTTGATTTTCCTACAAGCTGCTCCATGCTTATGAACCTTTCTTAATGCAGAATTAGAGGTTGCCTATCCTGATTTACAATTACTTGATAGGACTGCTATCAAGGGGGACAGTCCAGTGAGGTCAACACATGTGTGTCTTCCATCTATCCAATCAAATAATAAAATATAAGAAGGTTGTTGGGAGTGAAGGCCATCAGACCCTATGTCGAGGAAGTCCATAGGTGCTTCCTTCATGACCTTTAACCCAACATGAGATACAACATCAAAGATGTTGGGTTTTAGGGGAGACAGAGAAGGCAGCAGAAACAAAAAATTTTCTCCCCCAACCCATACCGGGGAAACGCGTCAACGTCTATATAATAGGAAAGGATGGTTTGTGGAATCATACCTTGTCCCGAGGCTTGCTCGGCGACAATACCTCGCGCAATGCACGGTCTTCAACTCCGGTCTTGGACGGTGTCTGTGTAGCTCCTGGTCACACCGGGACTGACGACTCCTCCTCCTACCGGACTGTCGGATGACAGTTGTCCTCCTGAGCGGCAGTTTCCTCCCGCCTCTGTAGTAGTCCACACGGACCACCTGGAACTCCACTCTCCTTGTCTCACAAGGAAGTGGAAGGAGTCACACCCTCCTGTTGACGTACTAGTCGCCAACACACTCTCCTGCTACCAGTTGCAACTGTAGTTGTCCTTCCCTTGTTGCACCTCCCTTTTGCGGGAAGCACTTGCTCGGGATCTCTCACGGTTACCAAAACCAGAGAGAACAACAACTTCGCAAAGCAACCGGCTTGCATTGAGTTGTACTTTGAGAAGCCCCCAATACCCCTATATATATAGGCGGGTCATGGGACAGGGTTCTATGTGCCCGACAATATGGGACTAAAGCAGGAGTAGAAGGGTTCGAGATTTTCCACAAAAAGCAACCAACTCGCAACCTGAACCGATCGGTTCACAAGTGAACCGGTCGGTTGGGGACCTGAATCGGTCGGTTGGGACCCATGAGCCGATCGGTTCACTTCTGAACCGGTCGGTTCGTGGTCCTGATCAGTTCCTGATTGACTTTCCAACTTTCGTTTCTAATTGGTATCGAATACCAATCCTTGTTCCAATCAAATTGGGCAAGTGAAATGCAAGGAAAATTCTCACCGACCTGACTTTCCCAACTTGCTTTGTTGCACCAGTTGAACAGATCGGTTCAACACTTGAACCGCTCGTTTCACCCTGGGCTTGAGCCGATCGGCTCAACTCTTGAGCCGACCGGTTCAGCAACCTCAGCCGACCGATTCAACACTTGAACCGATCGGTTGGGAGTACAGGTTGTGCAGAATCAGTCAAATGCGATTTCAATCAATCTGATACTCCAATCAATGCGTCCAACACCTTGAACCATATGATACTGAGCTATCTACTGATTGAGTGTTTAATCGAACTACTAAACTCCTTTAGTAATCAATCTAAACATTGCTTGTGGACAAAACTCCTCTTCCAGGTTAAATCCTATGTGTGTGACCCTGCAGGTCCATTTCACGTTGGCAGTGAAAGTCCATAACACTTATGACTTCACAAGCAAAGAGCGGTGCCTAGTCACACATTAGTGCTACCCAAGTGAAAGTAGAAAGTTGGAGAACAACTTTCATCCTACAATCCGTGAATGGTGTTATAGTGAATGTATAATTCCTTTGTCACTGATATCCCGAATGAACTCAAGGCATGGAACAGTCATCCTGTCAACGTTCATTCACTTTCTTGATCTCAGAGCAGATTGAACGAGATATGTATGACATCAATATCACATACTGATTCACACATGCGTGCGCACGCCTATCTCAATCCTACTCATCAAGTGGCCTTGGATATCAGACTCCGTCAGGAGGGACAAATCCCATATCTATCACTCACCCCTCAAAAGCCCCATGTGTCAAAGCCACCCAATCATCACCTTTATAACAACCCATGTTTCAGGACTGCGTTTGATGATGTCAAAGTGTGCCCAACGACATGTGTTGAGTGCAGTGATTTCAGGTCTAAGAATCACACTCACCACCATCACTGTGAGTACTGACTGTGACTACCATCTCATGGTTCCATGTGTCAAACTCACGGTGGGTCTGTCCGGTACCTTGTTCTCTTACAAGTACCTTTGTGTTTGGTTTGATATCTCTATATCATGACTAATGAGATTCTGTCATCAACCAACACCACAATCTAGTCTTGTGTGTCATTGCTGTCTATCTACCTTCCACAATGACATCCGACTAGGGACATAACAATAATGTACAAACTCTTAGCATCCGTATGATCTCATCGTTTAGGTCCTCAACCTGAAAGCATACGTCATTGAGTATTGTCATTCTCTAGACATTCAATCTGTTCTATCACTATCTCATATGACTGAACCAGAATGAATTGGAAGCTTGCCTTTGATGTTTATCAAATCAATCTTAATGTATCCCACCAATCATCCCATGATTGGCTCTCAGGGCATACATACCAACAGACTCCCACTTGCACTGCGAGCCAATCACTCTTGAATCATATTCATAGTGATCTTCAAACATGTCCCACATGTCACTGTGCTCTAGTGCCAACATAGTGAGTAATGGCAACACCTTGCCAAAGTCAGTATAAATTGCATGTCTCTCATCTCTTCGCTGTACGTCGCACGTATGAGATGGAGTTGCCGTAATATGCGATCTAGTATTCCTTTGCTAACCTTTAGCCACATTGCATGATCAAGGATTCCAGACTTGTCATCAATGAGTGGAATATCTATAAGTTCATCTCATGAACTTCCAGATCCATATAGTATCCACTGTTGTTCTCTAACACATGGATACTCGGCATTTCCCTTTTAAATGGTTTTATTGGAACACTTCCAATTATCAACAAACTTTTACTTTTATACATCCTATGTATATTTTGCGATTAATTTTCTGTCCTTTCGGAAGTTCGCATCAATGTAACTCTTTACATCGAACTCTTCCTTATCTCCATAGAACTAGTACTTCCCAAGTACTTATCAAGTTCTTATGATATTCCAGTAACCCTTACTGGAATCAGACAGACATCCACTCGTCATGTCCCACATATCAGGATGAGCACATCATATTGTCATGTCCTACATACAACATGATGAATGCATTTTATTCTTGCCATGTCATACATGCAAGCCAATGGGATGATTACATACATGATAGATCCATATCTATTCTTAGTGTTCCCATTCTTCATAAGAATTGGACACTTGGCCTTGGGATACTAATATCCATATAACATGGACAAGTTTTCTCCCACTGAATCTGTGCATACTGAACCCTTCAGTACAGATTGCCAATGTATGATCTCTCTTTTCCAGGTCAAGAGA
This sequence comes from Alisma plantago-aquatica, assembly GCA_963693085.1. NCBI lineage: Eukaryota > Viridiplantae > Streptophyta > Magnoliopsida > Alismatales > Alismataceae > Alisma > Alisma plantago-aquatica. The sequence goes on from OY856412.1 coordinate 371,766,517, forward strand.
TTTGTCGAGAACTATCTTTATAGATCTCTATTCCTATCACATAGGAAACATCTCTATATTCCTTAAAGATAATTTCCACTTTTGGATTTCCATTCTAGAACTTTTCCATTTCACATCAATATGTGGAATGTGAATACGCTCCCACTAAATCACAGATCCCTTCTTTATCTTTGACATATCAGTCAAACCCTTTGACTATATCATCAAAGTAAAGATCCAATTTTGAGTTGCCTGTACTCAATCAATCACATTGATTAGTCCATTGTAACTTATAGACTTCATTTGCATTAGTGGATTCATAAACCTTATAGGTTGTGTCATGTACACATCCTGGTTTTATTCCTCATAGGAATGCGGTTTTAGTATCCATATGCCAAATGTCTTAGTCATTAAGTTGCAATCAACAAGCATCATCCTTCTCAAAATGTTATCCATGTGTCTTAACACTTAAGACTCATTTGCACTTATGGATATGATCCAATGAGTGCTACCATCAAGGTCATACCTTATGGTTCACATGGATGTCATTTAGGATGTAATGGTCATAAACCATAACTCAAGAATCAGTTCCTCATATTCATCTTGATAGTTGACTCATCACATGAACAACTGATGCGATGATTTTGAGTCGCATTTATAGACCTTTTTCATATGTGTTTTGTGCTCTAATTACTCATTTTTATGGATAATATTGCATAATTCACTCATTTAGGTCTTTTCCATCATTCTATGTCAAATCCCCTTTGTTTTACCATTTTGAGCATTATTTATCATATTATCATAATTTGTGTGGATTTACTTGGTCTTATTGTGAAATTTCAGGAAAAACAAGTAATTGCTTCTGTCGATACCATCGACGGAAGTCGATACCATCGACCAAGCCACAGATTGCCAGCCGAGAGGAGCAACACAGAGTCGATACCATCGACACTCAAGTCGATGGTATCGAGATCCCTTCAGATTGCTGACGAGGAATCTGTCGATACCATCGACCCAAGTCGATGCCATCGACCCATTGAGGCTACAACGTCACTAAACGACAACAACCGGCGCTAAAGAGAGTCGATACCATCGACCCAAGTCGATGGTATCGAGATGACCACATGCGCTCAGACGAAAGGAAAAGAAAGCTGCCGCTAATACGCTGGGTCGATACCATCGACCCGCGTCGATGGTATCGACGCCGGAAGATATGCGTTGGATTCGTTTTGATCTCGATCGGACGGCTGGAGTTATTTGACGACCTAATTAGGGACTTATACCTAATGACGGCCGCCCACACGAGATCATCTCATATTTTTGCATTGCACGAGTGCCAAGGAAGGAGAGAAAGGAGAACGGAGGCCAGAAGCTCATCCCGGGTGATTCGGATGCTTCTGAAGACGAATTCCACCACCGACAGGCGGGGAAGCTCGTATTCTACGCCAAGGATCTACCGATTCTTCTCCGTTCAGGGGTTTTCCCACTTGTTTCACGTTTTTCTTATGAATTCCCTTATTTCTACCATGTATTCGTGCGAGATGAACATGAGAGGCTAAAACCCTCCATCTTTAGGACCGGGAGTAGCCCGGGAATGCATTGTATGACAATTTTATATTGATAATTCATATTTTCTCTCTCAAATCCGTGGTATAGATTCGTTTTCTCCATATATATTGTTATGCTTGATCACCATAATAATAACTTAATGCCCTTAATCACTTCGATAGAAGGATTAACAGTTGAAAAGAGACGAAATCTACATTAATCAATAAAACCCTTGACAAAGGAGTTGTAAAATTAATGGTGGGAACTGAGAGATCGTTTATAATGCGCTTAGTTTAGGGGAATGATTACTACGACGGTGGAATCAACCTAAACCTAAGTAGTGAGTTACACCACGACAGTGGGTAATTCTGTTTTCAGGCCACTACCCGGATAGAGAGAGAAGAGTGAGGAACTATATAAAACCTAATGCAATGTTGACCCGCGGCGAAACCGCAATCCTAAAGATATCCTTTTGAATTGATTAAATTAACCTTTAATCAATTGTTTTCTTTGTTTCATTTTATTTTCTTTAATTTCGATAACAAACCTTACTTTGTTATTCGGCCTAGCTGATTGCGATTAGTTAGTAGAAGTCTCCAATAATTCACGTATCCCTGAGTTCGACTCGGGCGTCACAAAGGCCTATATTACTCGACGCGTATACTTGTGTTTAAGAGCGTAATAAAATACATGTCAAGTTTTTGGCGCCGTTGCCGGGGATACGGCGGAATTATTGGCACTTTGAGTGCTAAGAACGGCCACTCTAGGCCACATTTTTTTTATTTTGAAACAATTTTAAATATTCTTAAATTTCTCTATAATTGTGTTTACTCGTTCAAAGCATAGTACTGAACCCCGATTTTCTTATTTCAGGTACTTTGCATGGTGCATACACGTAGTGCAGACTACGCGAATCGCACACCTGAGGTTCCACCTCCGGGACCAGAGGACGAGGATTACTACGGGCAAGATCACCAAAGCGAAATAAATTCTGAATCTGAAGCAGAAGAAATGGCCGAACCACAGACGATATGGGAGAAGATCAAAGCGTCTTCTTCATCAGCTTCAAAGGGGCCTATAAAGAAGCAGGCGGTCAACATACCAACATATAAGATTGATCCGGCATTGATCAACTTGGTAAAATCAAATGCATTTCACGGTCTGAAGAATGAGGACCCAGTTGCACACATCAGCCAGTTCGTGGAGAACTGTGACATGGTGAAAATCGACCGATTCCCACAAATGCTTTGTACCTCAAGCTATTCCCAAGTTCCTTGGCAGGAGCAGCAAGAGAGTGGATCCATAATCTCGATGACGAATTTGTTCAGTCTTGGGATCATATGGTGGAAGTTTTCTTCGAGAGGTTTTTTCCTCCTGAGAAGACCAACGACATGATTAGGAAGATTCACAATTTCACCCAACAGGTGGGTGAGACATATTCTGAGACCTGGGAGCGATTCCAGGTTATGTTGAGGAGGTGCCCACATCATGGGCTGGACAGGGAAACACAAGTGAAAATCTTTTATTTTGCTCTCTCTGAGCACGATAGAAGTAATCTTGATTCAGCCGGATCTGGATTCTTTCTGAATAATACGGATACCAGATGTTGGGAGATATTAAAGAACATGGCTAGGAAACAGTCATGGGGCGACAGAGGTGCAGTGGAACAGGTCAAGGCTGCTGGTGAATCCAGAATAGTTAGGGATCTAAACGATAAGTTAGATCTTCTAGCTAAGAAGCTACTAACTAAGGAAGATGCATCTGAGGATGAGGAAGCCCAAGTTAAATTCATGCAACAACAGGGCTACAGAAACAATGACTATGCATGGAGGAGAGACAAAAAGTTCTCCTGGAAGGATCCTAATAATTTCCAACAAGATCCGAAGGCGAAGCCACATCCAAGAGTTGAAGATAAGAATACTGAACTACTGAGTCAAATGGTACAGCAGAACCAGGAGATGATGGCCATGTTTGGTAAGCAATTGCAATCTCAAGGTGAAATTCTAACCAAGTTTGGGCAGACGCTGCAAAGCCATGGAGCACAAATGCAGGCATTAGAAACTACAGTGGCACAGATCTCCAGTGAAGTGGCGGCCATCAAGAACACCAATCAACAGAGATCAACCGAGAATGCAAATGTGGCCCAAGTAAACCATCAAGTCAAGTATATTTCTGTGATAGACAATGAGGAGGAATCTCAGGTGTCAGAAGCAAAAGAGCAAGGCAAAATAACTTTTAATACGGAGGCGACGCCGGAAATACCGTACCCTCGCACTTACTATAGACTACCAGGCGGAAGCACTTTTTGTTTTTGGAAAAGCCGCCAAGAGCACATGGTGGTCACGTCTCCTCCTAGACAAGAAGAACAATTGAAGGCCGTTTGTACACGTGTGGAAACATCTAATGTGAGAGAGGAACCACAACAAGCAATTACTGTAGACGATGTCTCGCCAAAGCCCACGTCAGAGGGAGTAATTGAAGCAAGCTTAGGGGAGATGACCCCGAAAAGCTCTTATGTGCCACCCCACAAGCGTGGCGATGCGGCAGTGGATCCAACTATGAACAATCTGAAGCCAAAGAAGGAGCACCGACATTATAGAAAATTCTTGGAGATGTTCAGAAAACTACATATCAACATTCCGTTGGTGGAAATGATTGAGAAGGTTCCCGCCTATGGGAGTTTTATCAAAGAAATAATCAACAAAAAGCGGCGGATTAAAGACACTGATGTATGCCGGATGAATGAAATGGTGAGCTCAATCATCCTTGGGAGTTTACCGGAGAAGAAGAAAGATCCGGGGAGTTTTTATATTCCATGTTCAATAGGTGATCAACACTTCCCACGAGCTCAATGTGACTCAGGGGCTAGCATAAATCTCATGCCTTTGGCTACATTTCAAAAGCTGGGGTTAAAAGAGATAAAGAAGTTGGCTGCAACAATTGAATTGGCGGATGGGTCTACAGTGAGACCCTATGGAGTATGTGAAGATGTTCTAGTCCAAGTGGACAGATTCATATTTCTGGTGGACTTTATCGTCATGGATATGCCACCACTCCAAGGCTATGAAATTCTCCTAGGCAGGCCGTTTCAAGCAACGGCGGATGTCGTGACTGCCTTAGGGAGAGGTACTCTGTCTTTGGGCATTGGAGGAGATCGTGTTGAATTCAAATTACTGAATGATCCTCTAAGTGCAATTCCCAAGGTGAAAAGATGATGATTGTCACACCGTCTAGCCTAAGACGTTAAATAAGGGCACTTGTTGGGAGGCAACCCAACCATTGGTACATTAGGATAGGTCTATTTTAGTCATAGATTGCTTTTATTTCGTTTAATTTTAGTGTAAAGAAGATATCTTGATCCATTTGTTCAATGTGCAGGCACAGGCAGGGTCGATACCATCGACACATTGGTCGATGGTATCGACATGGGTTCAGGTTGATAGCTGCAAAAATCGCACTGAGTCGATACTATCGACGCCACCGTCGATGGTATCGACATACCTACAGGCAAGTCGCAATAAAAATGTCGATAGTATCGACATTCCAGTCGATACCATCGAGATCTCTGGAGAAGTTCAGAAGATTTTTGCTCGTTCAACTCGATACCATCGACGGCCTCGTCGATGGTATCGACATGATCACAGGTTAAATTGAAGAAGTGGCGGTGTCGCAATAAAAGAAAGTCGATACCATCGACCCTCGTCGATGGTATCGACATCCATGTCACCGATCCGCGCCAAGGCATCGACGACGATTGCGAGTCCACGTCAGCGATCCGGGTGCTGCGTCGATACTATCGACTTCCGTCGATGGTATCGACAGGTCAGCAATCCGGATTTCCCGATCCAGCAAACGTCAGCCGTCGATACTCGCGAGGGAGGCGGATAGCATCGAGACGTGTCGATACCATCGACTCGCGTTGATGGTATCGACGGGTCGACAGTAGCTCGGCCAAGTGAATTTAAGGAGACTTGCAACGTCATTTGACGTCACACCTTCAGAGCAAACGTCCTCCTTTGCGCCGAGCACTCCCATGAGCCATCCAAGACTGAAGAGAAGCGACATCGAGCAGGGATCTTCACCGAGCAGAGAATCACTTCTCCATCTTCCCCGAGCTCTCTTCTTCTAATCCCTTCTTTCTTGCAACAATGGTGCACGCCGCCGGATCATCATCCTCGAGCGCGAATCCCATGGGGATTGTGGAGTTTGTTCCACCCCCTACTGCTTCCGTATCACGTTCGCACCTGATTCACCCTTCTGTGGAGGTGAAGAAGGTCTATGAGGAGATCATGAAGCGGAAGATCGAGCCGACCCGGTATGTAGACCGGGGAATGATCCGTGATCTGGGATTCGAGGCCAACTTGGCCTATGTGCTGAAGGGTCAAGCACGCCACACCAGCATAAGGCCAGGCGAGCTGGAGCGCCATGCGGATGGGCAGCCGTTCTTCGGCGAATGGCCCACATACAAGGAATTGGTGGCGGAGTTTATGGCGTCCCTCGACGTCTGCGTCGTACCCAACGACGTGGTGGCGTCGGACCGTGAGTGGATCAAGGGGAGGGTGTCCTTCCGGCTGTTCAACATCAACTACAACATCACTCTTCAGCAGTTCAACATCATCTTTAACTGGAACCACTCCCAACATGATCACCGACGCCCAGATTCCCGCATTGACTACGACAAGATCTTCGCCGAGCTAGTCACAGTGCCGGTGGGAAAGACAGTGAGCTACCACAATGCTGCGGTAGCGGACTTCGAGCATCCCTTTGTCCGGGTCCTACACCGGATGTTGAGCCTTACGTTCTTTGCTCGGAGCGATTTGGCATTGAGCAAGTTTCAGGAGAGCGATCTTTTCTTCCTCTACATGCTCCTGAAGCGACAAGAATGCAACTGGGGTGCATTCTTTCTGCAGCGCGTCCTGGCGGTGAAGAGGAGTACAAGGAAGGCTCCGATCCATTTTGGTGGGCTCATCACCAAATTGGCGTTGTACTTGGGGATGAATTTCCAGTCTATGACTCCGATTTCCACGAGGAGTAAGGTGAACGTGCAACATCTGCACCGTTCAAACCTTATCCTTCTCCGGGATGGGTTGGTGTATGCACACTGCCACGTCAACCACGCTTACCACGAATGCGCACTGCCGGATGCCGTCTTCAACATCGAGGGCGCACAGCACTTCCGGTGGCCGATCATAGCCGTCGAGTCCGATGAAGAAGAAGGCGGCAACGATGACCAAGAAGGCGAGGCTGAGGAGGAAGAGGAGGCTTTCACACCTCTTCGCGCACGAGTGGCACCACGGAAGCGTCCTAGGATGCATTCGGGTGCGTCTTCATCATCACAGCCCCAGCCGCCATCACCACATCCCTCGCAGCCAGGCGAGGATGTCTACTCAATGCAGGGAATGTACACGATGTTGCAGGATATACATCAGACACAGCAGCAGCATCTAGAAATGTATACCGGTATTCAGGATACTACGAACTGGTTACTTGACAACCAAAGGGCGATGTTCGAGAATGAACGTCTCCTCCTCGACAACCAACAGCAGATACACAATCGGTTGCAAAGGATGGAGATGCAACAGGAGCCCTTTTACGACCATTACTGGAGTCAGAGCTACTTTGGAGGCTATCCACAGCCTCCTCCGAGGACCCATTACGATCCGAGCTTCCAGGGGGAGTATCCTTCTTGGGATCCTACGGCCCCGCAGTACCCGCCTCCGCCTCCACAAGATTTATCAGGGTATCTCTGTTCCACTCTTAAGATTGTTTTTGACTATGAGGCCATAGTCGAATTCAAGCTTAGGGGGGTAGCTGGAACAGCTCTATCTTTTCTTTTGTTTGTTTTTAGTGTTTGCTTTGCTATTTGTTCTTGCAGTTTTAGTTTTTGTTTAGGATCCACATCTATCTAGTGTAACTGTGGATGTCGTAAAAGTTGTCATCTCGCTGTGTATTCATGGGAAATTTAAGGGAATTTTAAAATTTTTGTGTCTTTTGGATAGCTTGACTTGGTTGTCCTTGGGGAACTTGTCCGATGAAAATGATTGATTATGTCAACTTTAAAACAATATGTCACACCTATACTCCCTTTGACTCATGAAAAGTGGATAGTAACGGTTGTTTGAGCCTAACCTAACCAAATGGTAATGAGACCTTAATTGGATATAAGAGAGAGAACCCTTTGAATCACTACACATGTCAGTAAGGAGGGACACATAATACTCTTCTAAGGTTCAGTCATCTAATCTTGTGATCATTCCACTTCATTTTTCCATAATCCACCTAAGAATTGGAAGTAAAGTACAGTTTTAATTCCTTCTTGTGTGCATAGCATTTAGATAGGAATTGCATTGATATTTTCCATACTTTTGCATAAAAAGGGAAAAATATAGGGATTCATGCACATTACCTTTAGGTGCATGCCATGTAGTTGCACTCATGACTTTCATGATTATCATGCATAAAGTACACCATGTATCTCAATTTTTCCTCAAAAGTGATCTAAACTGTTCCATACCTTCGAAATATTGCAAAGATTTCCAATCATGAAGAAAACAACCCAATACATGTATCTCTAAGCAATTATGGATATGTGGGCTAAAAGAAAGAAAAAAAAGAGAAAAAAAAATTCTGAAAATCTGAAAAAAATTGAAGAAAGAAAAAAAAAGAAGAAAGAGAATTTAGAAGGAAATGGAATAAGAGGGAGAAAGGAACATGATATCACTCGCATTACAGGAAAACTGAGTACATGATGTGGCTTCAGTAGATTTCCATCTCATTTTGAGGTGGAAGGTTAGGACATGCATCATTTCACCCAAATTAGGCATTAGGGCATTTTTATTGTGCATTTGCATCACGTAGGACATTTTGTTTTATGCATATTGAAACTGTGCAATACTTCCAAGTTCTTCCATGAACCACCCATTCCATCCACCCGTTGCTCGGATTGGTAGGCCACCGTGAATTTCTCCTCACTAATGATTATCAGGAGAACTGCTTCCATGTAGATGGTAGTTAGGGCGAGCAATGTAGTGTAGGCGATCACAAGATGCACCAATGCTGAATCGGCGAATTTTATTATGTTAACTGCCTTATGTGATAGTGTTCATCGGTTTGAAGGATAATTTCTCTTATTGATGATTATTGTCGCCTTTAGGGTAATTACTGTTATGTGGTTAGAGAAGGCCGGTTTGAGAACGCTCAGTGGGAGTCACATGGGATGTTGGGTTGGTGTGTTGATTTTTAGTTGACATCTGCAATTCTATTCTAAGGATCAGTTGCTCGAGGGCGAGCAAAGTTCAAGCCTAGGGGAGTTTGATGCGATGATTTTGAGTCGCATTTATAGACCTTTTTCATATGTGTTTTGTGCTCTAATTACTCATTTTTATGGATAATATTGCATAATTCACTCATTTAGGTCTTTGCCATCATTCTATGTCAAATCCCCTTTGTTTTACCATTTTGAGCATTATTTATCATATTATCATAATTTGTGTGGATTTACTTGGTCTTATTGTGAAATTTCAGGAAAAACAAGTAATTTCTTCTGTCGATACCATCGACGGAAGTCGATACCATCGACCAAGCCACAGATTGCCAGCCGAGAGGAGTAGCACAGAGTCGATACCATCGACACTCAAGTCGATGGTATCGAGATCCCTTCAGATTGCTGGCGAGGAATCTGTCGATACCATCGACCCAAGTCGATGCCATCGACACATTGAGGCTACAGCGTCGCTAAACGACAACAACCGACGCTAAAGAGAGTCGATACCATCGACCCAAGTCGATGGTATCGAGATGACCACAGGCGCTCAGACGAAAAGAAAAGAAAGTTGCCGCTAATACGCTGGGTCGATACCATCGACCCGAGTCGATTGTATCGATGCCGGCAGATATGCATTGGATTCGTTTTGATCTCAATCGGACGGCTGGAGTTATTTGACAACCTAATTAGGGACTTATACCTAATGACGGCCGCCCACACGAGATCATCTCATATTTTTGCATTGTACGAGTGCCAAGGAAGGAGAGAAAGGAGAACGGAGGCCAGAAGCTCATCCCGGGTGATTCGGACGCTGCCGAAGACGAATTCCACCACCGACAGGTGGGGAAGCTCGTATTCTACGCCAAGGATCTACCGATTCTTCTCCGTTCAGGGGTTTTCCCACTTGTTTCACATTTTTCTTATGAATTCCCCTATTTCTACCATGTATTCGTGCGAGATGAACATGAGAGGCTAAAACCCTCCATCTTTAGGACCGCGAGTAGCCCGGGAATGCATTGTATGACAATTTTATATTGATAATTCATATTTTCTCTCTGAAATCCGTGGTATAGATTCGTTTTCTCCATATATATTGTTATGCTTGATCACCATAATAATAACTTAATTCCCTTAATCACTTCGACAGAAGGATTAACGGTTGAAAAGAGACGAAATCTACATTAATCAATAAAACCCTTGACAAAGGAGTTGTAAAATTAATGGTGGGAACTGAGAGATCGTTTATAATGCGCTTAGTTTAGGGGAATGATTACTACGACGGTGGAATCAACCTAAACCTAAGTAGTGAGTTACACCACGACAGTGGGTAATTCTGTTTTCAGGCCACTACCCGGATAGAGAGAGAAGAGTGAGGAATTATATAAAACCTAATGCAATGTTGACCCGCGGCGAAACCGCAATCCTAAAGATATCCTTTTGAATTGATTAAATTAACCTTTAATCAATTGTTTTCTTTGTTTCATTTTATTTTCTTTAATTTTGATAACAAACCTTACTTTGTTATTCGGCCTAGCTGATTGCGATTAGTTGGTAGAAGTCTCCAATCATTCACATATCCCTGAGTTCGACTCGGGCCTCACAAAGGCCTATATTACTCGACGTGTATACTTGCGTTTAAGCGCATAGTAAAATACACATCAACAACTGATCACATAGATAATTGAGGTGTATCTTTTAAAGATATAAGAACTCACAACCCTTGTGATTCTTGATTTCTTTTATTATTGTGGGGTATTCATTTATTAATAAGAATTCAGTTATTTGATAATCATTCTCTAACTCCTTAGAGTATGATTCCTTCTTCATTTAGACATCACCATGCCTTAATCATGAGTTCACTATGATACATTATCATAATCACTCGTAAGGATCTCAAACATTTGGTTCAAGTGTTTCATTCATTGATCTCATCAAGAATTAATACTTTACCAAATTTGTACTTCATTTATGATAATCTTGAACACTTCAAGATATTCATATTGGTATTTCTCTAAACACCATTTGAAGTATTAGCATTCGCTCCAATAGGTATGTAAATACATCACATGTATTATACCTAATAGGACAATCATTCTCCCACTACCATTAGTGAAGATTGATTAATCATGTACAAGAGATTCATGTCTCTTACTGGTTCTCTAACCAAAAGAGTCTAGATTTATCCATCATATGGAAACTAGAAATGAATTTCTCATGATTGATGCTAATTAGATTGTTTGAGTTATCTATAACTTTTAGGTATCATTTTATCTTATGCATATAAAATACCACAAGATAAGCAAGGCATTGCCACAAAGATCATATCTTTAAGATCGAAACATCAACTTTATTAATTGCCATCATTGTCAAACAATATGCAATAATAAAGTGTTTCTATCTATTGGCAATTTATGAAATAGCAGTTCTCAACTCTATTTCGTGCCCTTTTAGGCTGAAATAAACTGAAATATACTCCTATCTATGGCAGCAACACTTGCTCCAATGATGGGTACTTCTTTCTTGGTCCTTTCACAAAGGCCATCACTTCTTTGCGGATATTGCATATCATACATGACATATCCATATCTTGGTATCATATACCTCAGATAAAGAAGCGGTTCATTTCATGATACCTTAGGTGGAGATCTCTATCCCCTCCTTCATCTTCTTTTGTTCTTCCAGATATAGAGGGCAATCCCTCATACACCCTTTCCCCATGTGCCTTTAGGCTGAAGACGGCTTGGATTTCTGGCTAGCATCAGAACACTTCTTAGCTTTGCCCTTGTCCTTGCCCTTAAGAATTACCTTTTCTTTGATCACATCAAAGACTATGGTTTGTCTTTCCTCATCTTTGCCTCTACTATCCTCAACATGTCCAACAACTCTGTCAACGCTTGTCAAAATTGTTCATGTTGTAGCTAATCATGAATTATATGATTCTCACAACATTTGCAGTATCATACCAATAGCCAACTCTTGGCTCAGAGGGAATCCTTCTTAATCAGGTTTTCAACATACCCAATCACATTGAGTGTGTGAATCCCTTACTGGATCTCCTTCTGTCATGACATACTAGGATAGTGTCTTGGAGACATCATATGTCTCATGTTGTCTCTGCAACTCATAGTTCAGAGAACACAACATCAAGCACTCCTCATCAATGTCATCCTCGGTATGCTTCCATAAGCATACTTTCAGCCATTGATGTGGAGGGATCGAGTTCATCTGGTTCTGGTATAACTAGGACTTAGAGCTTTCACTCTTTGACTGAGAACACTTCTCATCATCCTAACCAATCGTGGAATTATTCCCATTTAATTTGTTGGTCTCAAAGACCGATCGCAAATAAAATGATTTGTTGATTAACCATTTATTTTAACAAAAGGAAATATATGCAATTTTAGTCCAAAAACTCATTTTGACTAGTTTGATTGATTTGAAAAGTTGACGATAAAATTAGGCCTTTAATTAATTATCGCTCCCACTATTTTACTTCAAATTGATAGCCCTCACCATCAATTCGGAAGATTGCAGCGTACAACCTTCTAGTGGGCAAGATCCTGAAATCCTCTAAGTCATGGACCAGCTTGGGCTGTCACCCACAACATAGATCTCTCAGGTAGGCAACTTTTGCCAATTGCATCATATGCAACTCTTGATAAGATGTCATCTACAACTCCTTGCAATGATCATCTCCATGCCACAAGGCGCTAGATCCTATCTAGGTCACCTTGTTAAGTCCGACCCAAAGCAAACATGATGAACATGCACCCTGCTTGGGCAGACCCACACGTTCATCCTTCACGCTTCCACGAGATAGACGGTGCACCATGCTTGGGCGTGCCCACACTTGGTCGATCAAGCTTTTCACGTGTGTCGCATTTGGAAGGCATCTAAAACGTAATATTTTAATGAGGGATTTGGTTTTATATACATATACATATCCAATCACCACAATACATAGTATGTATCATATACATGCTATATCCCACAGAAAACATGCACAAAATGATAAAAGCGATGATTATGGCCATCCTAATGTGATTCCTCGAGCCAAGAGGAATCACGGTCATCTAGGTCTACATCACATGCAACCTGTACAAGATGAACTTTTGTGCCTTGCCTTCCGAGTTGATCAACTCATCTCATGAATGGTCTGTACTCTCCAGCCGGTCGTCTGGGTGCCACCAGCCGATCGGTTGGCTTCTCCAACCGATCGGTTCGCCTGGTCATCGTGCATCTCGTCATGTCCGCCACCCGCTCGTCTCACTCCTCGAACCGGTCATCAACCGATCGGTTCACTCCTTGAACCGACCGTCTGGAACGTCAACCGATCGGTTCACTCCTTGAACCGATCGTTCCAGTTGTCGTCTTGATGTCCGCCGGTCTTCGACATAACAGGAAATAAAATCCTATTCTAATTTTACATTGCTTAAAAGGGAAACCCCGAGTTACATTCGGGGGGAGCAAAGGTAGGAAAAAATCTCGAATTATTTCGAGTTACATCAGGAATAAGAGAGGGAAGATCGGTGCGCAGACCGAGATGCAAGCAACCACACACAGATAGGGGTTTATAGGCCATAATCATGCTACATACATCCACCACAAAACTCGTTTAAGGGCGACGCGTATCGAGTGCATTAATAATACATATCATATATGTAATTTGGGATTTGTGGATTTAGGATTGGACATGCATAAAGCCAATATTATTCGCATCGTATGCAATAAATAAAGGCGACAAACCAAAATCGATCATATCGATATTCCTAAAATATAGAGCAGTTGACGTGGCTCTGATACCACTATTGGGTTTTAGGGGAGACAGAGAAGGCAGCGGAAACAAAAAATTTTCTCCCCCAACCCATACCGGGGAAACGCGTCAACGTCTATATAATAGGAAAGGATGGTTTGTGGAATCATACCTTGTCCCGAGGCTTGCTCGGCGAAAATACCTCGCGCAATGCGCGGTCTTCAACTCCGGTCTTGGACGGTGTCTGTGCAGCTCTTGGTCGCACCGGGACTGACGACTCCTCCTCCTACCGGACTATCGGATGACAGTTGTCCTCCTGAGCGGCAATGTCCTCCCGCCTCTGTAGTAGTCCACACGAACCACCTGGAACTCCACTCTCCTTGTCTCACAAGGAAGTGGAAGGAGTCGCACCCTCCTGTTGACGTACTAGTCGCCAACACACTCTCCTGCTACCAGTTGCAACTGCAGTTGTCCTTCCCTTGCTGCACCTCCCTTTTGTGGGAAGCACTTGCTCGAGATCTCTCACGGTTACCAAAACCAGAGAGAACGACAACTTCGCAAAGCAACCGGCTTGCATTGAGTTGTACTTTGAGAAGCCCCCAATTCCCCTATATATATAGGCGGGTCATGGGACAGGGTTCTCTGTGCCCGTCAATATGGGACTAAAGCAGGAGTAGAAGGGTTCGAGATTTTCCACAAAAAGCAACCAACTCGCAACCTGAACCGATCGGTTGGGACCCATGAGCCGATCGGTTCACTTCTGAACCGGTCGGTTCATGGTCCTGATCAGTTCCCGATTGACTTTCCAACTTTCATTTCTAATTGGTATCGAATACCAATCCTTATTCCAATCAAATTGGGCAAGTGAAACGCAAGGAAAATTCTCACCGACCTGACTTTCCCAACTTGCTTGGTTGCACCAGTTGAACCGATCAGTTCAACACTTGAACCGCTCGTTTCACCCTGGGCTTGAGCCGATCGGCTCAACTCTTGAGCCGACCGGTTCAGCAACCTCAGCCGACCGGTTCAACACTTGAACTGATCGGTTGGGAGTACAGGTTGTGCAGAATCAGTCAAATGCGATTTCAATCAATATGATACTCCAATCAATGCGTCCAACACCTTGAACTATATGATACTGAGCTATCTAGTGATTGAGTGTTTAATTGAACTACTAAACTCCTTTAGTAATCAATCTAAACGTTGCTTGTGGACAAAACTCCTCTTCCAGATTAAATCCTATGTGTGTGACCCTGCAGGTCCATTTCACGTTAGCAATGAAAGTCCATAACACTTATGACTTCACAAGCAAAGAGCGGTGCCTAGTCACACATCAGTTCTACCCAAGTGAAAGTAGAAAGTTGGAGAACAACTTTCATCCTACAATCCGTGAATGGTGTTACAGTGAATGTATAATTCCTTTATCACTGATATCCCGAATGAACTCAAGGCATGGAACAGTCATCCTATCAACGTTCATTCACTTTCTTGATCTCAGAGCAGATTGAACGAGATATGTATGACATCAATATCACATACTGATTCACACATGCGTGCGCACGCCTATCTCAATCCTACTCATCAAGTGGCCTTGGATATCAGACTCCGTCAGGAGGGACAAATCCCATATCTATCACTCACCCCTCAAAATCCCCATGTGTCAAAGCCACCCAATCATCACCTTTATAACAACCCATGTTTCAGGACTGCGTTTGATGATGTCAAAGTGTGCCCAACGACATGTGTTGAGTGCAGTGATTTTAGGTCTAAGAATCACACTCACCACCATCACTGTGAGTACTGACTGTGACTACCATCTCATGGTTCCATGTGTCAAACTCACGGTGGGTCTGTCCGGTACCTTGTTCTCTACTAAGTACCTATGTGTTTGGTTTGATATCTCTATATCATGACTAATGAGATTCTGTCATCAACCAACACCACAATCTAGTCTTGTGTGTCATTGCTGTCTATCTACCTTCCACAATGACATCCGACTAGGGACATAACAAGAATGTACAAACTCTTAGCATCCGTATGATCTCATCGTTTAGGTCCTCAACCTGAAAGCATACGTCATTGAGTACTGTCATTCTCTAGACATTCAATCTGTTCTATCACTATCTCATATGATTGAACCAAAATGAATTGGAAGCTTGCCTTTGATGTTTATCAAATCAATCTTAATGTATCCCACAAATCATCCCATGATTGGCTCTCAGGGCATACATACCAACAAAAGAGAGCATCATAGATGACGTCATGATGAATATTATAACCTAGGCTATTTGCAGAACTGAATAACATGATCATCGAAGGCATAAAGGTCTTCAATGTTGCAAAGAGTGCACCGTTCATCACCAGGGTACATGGGGATCATGAGCCAATAATGGAGGATAGCTCCATGCTGAATAGGTGACATATACATGCGGAAGCCGTCACTGGAAAGTTCTAGAAGGAAGTTTTGTGCATGGTTGGCTTGTAGAGAAGTAAGAACAACTTGTTTTCACAGGGATAAGCCACTTTCAGTGAATTTCTGGATGATTGTTTTATAACAAGTGTCTGCTAAAATGGACTAGGTCTTTGGGGGTGACAGAAGACGTACGTGATAACTTGTTCAATAATTACTCCTTCATATAGTTAAAGCATAAAAAATAGACAAATTGAAGATGTCAGAAGATAGTTCATGATTTAAATTTAAACTAGAGTTTAGCAAGTAAAATAGGGGGTTTTTAAGGTCTACATTTGACATTTAAATATCATCCATAAGTTGTTTAAATTTGCAACAACTAGTTTATACTTCGGGGTTAAAGTGACCACTTCCATCAAAGCACTAAAAATTGCCCGCCTTGTTGGTAAATCATATCCAAAGGTAAGGTTAAATTCCCACTTGTCATACCAACTTACAATGTTAAGTTTTGGCGTTGATATATGCTCTGATTGATTTGACCCCATTGACCTTGGAAATCAGATTGGCTAGTTTGAAATTCTACCAACTTGTGTTTCTAACACTATAGATAAAGATGATAAGTAATGAAAAATAATACACACACATACAAACACACACACACACACACACACACACACACACACACACACACACACACATATATATATATATATATATATATATATATATATATATAATAATAATAATAAAAAACAATGTATGAAACTAATATATTGATAGGCACACATATACACATATATGATATATATGTATATATAGAATGAAGAGAGGTATTCTCTCCCCCTCTCTCATGCCCATAACAGAGGCAGAATATCTGGGAGGATGTAAAACCAAGGTGGTAGTTGGAATTTGAACTCACGTCTCTTTGTTAAGGGACATTGTGCTTGACCACTAGAGCCACTCCTTGTTGGATATATATATATATATATATATATATATATATATATATATATTTATTTATTTATTTATTTATTTATATATATATATGACATTATTGTTTATTCACAATATCAACCCCTCTCTCATGAATTTCACCTTAGAAGGACAAACTAAGGTGGAATTCAAACAAAACTTGGAGATTCTAGCTCAAATACCTTCTCTAGATATGTCAGGGTAAGAACTATGAATTAGTTACTTACATTTTTCTCCTTCTTAACCTTTGTCCTCTCTTATACCCTACATGACGTTCTCCTCCATAGGTATAGAAATAAATCATGTTCCTTACTTCTTTTCTTTTTCAGTCTTCTTATTTAGGTTAGTTTGGTGATCTAGAAGTAGAGTACATCAAGAGATTGATGGTTTGAAGAGATTTTTGTGAAGTCTAGGGGTTAGGACGAACATTCCTCATACTATCTATAACAAGGTGGGTAGATAATTACATATATAAGAAATGGAGCACAACTTCACCTTCCTATGCCCTATTTCATGCAAATTAGCAATTCTAAACATTAAAACAAATTGAAGGAAGATTTTGTTTATCATTCTTACTTTGAATTATATTAATATTAAAGGGTACATATATTAGGGTGAGTCTAAAATACTTAATTATTCTCTAATTACCTTGATTATATGTTTATTCTTAAAATTTCCTTCGATTTATGCAATCAATGGAATATCTAAAGGTTTTGCAATATTGATTGGAAATGAGAGAAATTACATAAATGAATGTAACTTGAGTATGTATTGTGTGAAACTGATATATGAATGGATGTTTATATGACCACCTAATTTTTTTCCAGCAGAGTCACATGTACTAGTTGATTGTCTATGTTCTTGTTAGTACAATAAAAACCTAATATTCTTACTAATGGGAATTCACACAAACTATATTGTGATATATTTGTTTTAACTTCTTTAAAATGAGAAAGATATTTAATTATATAAATAGATTACATAGTGTCATACATATATATGCCTGAAGCATTCCTGATATATGTTCTCAGATGGATAAATGAGATTTTCATGTAATGGATTGTATCGATGAGAACATGACCTAGAGAAAACTAGTTTTTAAATACTAATCTACTTAGTTGTAGGGGATCCCACATAGGTATTACTGAGACACCAACTCTTATAAGTACAATGCCAAAAAAAGGATAAGGTGAAAGAATCCAATTTATGGAAATTTAAATGAACAATGCAATGTGTGATATGAGAAATGTAATATAAGATGAGGTACAATCCAACTTTGTAATAAGGTGTGGGAATGAAGGTTGAGATTTCACATGTGTCTATTTAGATGTGTGGTAGACCTCAGCTAAGTTAGTTGATTATGAGGGTGTACACCCTAAGGGGTGAATGATGAATCATACACTTGAATACAGTGTGGTAGATTCTACTTGGTTAAGAACGAGCCAATCAGTTTTAAGATAATAAATAGAATGAAGAAACTAAAATTCTCTAATGATTGTTAATCGTATACTTGCTTGTTCATGTTATATTTTGTTAGTGTTATCATGTTGATGTAATTGACCAATGATCTTGCATAATGACTATCTTGGATCATATATTCTCTAATTAATTGAAATTAAGATGGATTTGTGTTTACTTTTTTGTATGTCTTATACTCTCACTAAACCAATGCCTAATTAAACAACAAACAATTTTTTCAATCTCGAAGTTGACTATTCGACTCTTCAGTATAATATAAGAATTGAGTAACTTCATTTCTAAGTGAAGCATGCATTTTGTTATGTGTTTGATATACATGTTTGTGCATTGTGGTTCTGGGACTGATGTGGATGTCATTTTTGTGACGCCCTGCAACACACAAAGCGAGATTACTCAAATCAAACCATGGAAGAAAGAATAAACAACAAATTATAGGAAAATACTGAAAATTATAACCATTTTCATAAAACCACCAAATAGCAAAAGCCTTTACATATGAGTCTATTCATGTCACAAGCACTTACCATGTGTGCTATCAACCTATTACAAGAAAACCTATTCCAGGACATATATATATACATATATCCACCATAGTTGGGCACAAAAAGGGGCACATAAGACAACCACATATCGAAAGCACATCTACAAAACATTCCCAAAGACCCGAGTGTACAAGGATGACTCTAGGACTCTAACAACAAAAGACATTCAACATCAATTCCAACCTTGTTAACTACTGCTGAGACGACCCAACACCAAATCAGACTGTCACAGTGTAATTAATTGTTGAATTAAACATTTGCAACAGATTACTGAAAATCACTAAAAATTAAAACCATTTGCAAAGAGATCATTTTCCAGGAAACTCTTATAACAAGAACCAAAATATTATATACACATTGTGTTCCACAAATTACGTACCATGTATCTTTTCTTTTTGAGGATTACATACAACAGTTGCTCTGTTAAATCTACACATAAGCAGCATAAAACCCCGAGGCATTCAATGTCAAAATCTCAGATCGATTATAAAAACACTAACTACTAACTCCTAGGACCTGAGAGTACAGAGATGACTCATAGGACTCATATTTACAAGACACGATAGTCAGTATCTCCACTTGAGATGTTACTACTATCCCTGATGATGTTGTCCTTCCCCTGTTGTAGGATTTCTACCTCCTCGTCCTCGTCCACCTAAAAAGGTTGGATCCCACGGGGGTGAGACAATTGAAAATTGTCCCAGAGAGAGATATAACTCTCTGCCAGAAACATTATTATTGCAGATAAACAATAATAAACTGAGTAGAGTAATCTCTATTAAATAGTAGGATTAAATCATTATTAAGCAGAATAAAACAATATCATCCTTTAAAGCATTACAACTATATAATGATAAGATAGTAAATCATCTATCCATTTTAATAAGGAATATGAAGAACATGTATAATATCTATCCATTTAGGATTCAATGAGCAATGTGACATCAACTAATAGTTTTTGTAATTCATCCTTAAGCAAATATGCTACATGGCTGAATTACATTTTGCAATCATCCTTATGCCCTGAGGAAGTGAGCCGTACCGCTCAAATCCAATCTTCGATTGCGAAACCCAAAGCCGGTGCCATACAAGATCAAAGGAAGAGCCGGACTCCTTGATCTAATCCGTCTCAGTCAGTGCGAGACCACAAACAGGACCGCAGTCTCTTGCTTAAGTGACCTCAGTCACATGGTTAGCTCACATGGCTACCCATTCTCTAGCCCGCCTTGGTACAGGTCTTGACACTAGTAAATCTAAGCCACGAGCCAATTCACCATGCTCACTGAGCCATGAACGCATTCATGCTCCATCACATTGAGCCATGGGCCTGTTCACCATGCTCTTTAAACATATCATGAGTCTAAAACCAAAGTTGCATTCTAATCCTCCTTTTTTTGGCTAGGAGCACCCCATATATTCAACAATATACGCTCCGAATTAACCAGCAGGAAAACCCATTTCACCATCACCAGCTACTGATGATGATGGATCTATGGCCAGGGCTCTACATGATAATATTCCACTTGATTATTTAAGTACATTCCATATTCTTTTAGCATCAGTCAAGTTTTCAAACAAGAATTATTATGACAAATGGTACAAGGAAATAATACTCTTATCAAGTACTTTTTAAAACTTTATGAAGCATTGGGATCTCAATCCCTTGTCTCATTGTTGGGAATTCACATCCCTTAACATCATCATCATCATGTTTTCTGGATCTGGGTAGATGTATTAGCTGTTGCAGATCATTTGATCGGAATGAAATTTTGATATGGATATTTAAACAGAATCCATGCATGGAATTGTTAGATTATCCCCCTTTCTTTGTCCTAGAGTTCGATTTGATTCCTTAATTTTGATTTTTCTTAATTGATTTGATTCGTTGAATTGTGAGAAACCTTTAACTTAATATGAAATTTCTAGTTTCCATACTAAAACAAAAATAAAAGACTTTTCCTATACTATTTTATTCATTATACTATACCGACCTTGACGAGTCTTTTAAAAAAGAATAAAAAGAATATTTAAGTATAATATAAAAAAATAGTAGCAAGAAAAAAGTTTTTTGGAACAAACCCACACAATATATATAATATAAAAAAAGTTCCAAAAAAGTTTTTTGGAACAAACCCACACAGTATATATAACACAATGATATAATTAACTAAATCATAAATGATCCACATAAAATCAAAATAAATAGGATTCTCCCTTAGTTCAACACTGAACATGGTTACCACTTATCAGGTAACTATTACATCCAGGTCATCTGACCAAGGTATTCAGGATACTTGTTACACAAGCATTTCACATAATTTACCAGGCATATTCAAGTTCTTTTCACCTATCACTAGGCAACAAATAAAGTAATGGTTCACAAGGCCCATTAACATCATAGCTCATACATGGTTATGCTCATCATCTCATGATACCTGCATGGTTAGTATATTTGATAACAACCATATCAATTACATATTAGCATTATGAAATACAAAGATAACATCACTATTCCCTCATTATAGTTAGGGTTTCTCATCTTTATCAATTAGGGTTTCACATAACATTGCCCTATATTAGGGTTTTACATAACATCACCCTGTATTAGAGTTTCACATAGCATCACCCTATATTAGGGTTTCACATAAAATTACCCTGTATTAGGGTTTCACATAGCATCACCATGTATTAGGGTTTCACATAACATCACCCTGTATTAGGGTTTCACATAACATTACCATGTATTAGGGTTTCACATAACATTACCCTCTATTAGGGTTTCACATAACATTACCCTGTATTAGGGTTTCACATAGCATCACCCTTTATTAGGGTTAGGGTTTCCTATTCCATTTCAATTAGGGTTTCTTAACCCATTACCCAAGATTAGGGTTTCTCAACTTTGTCGATTAGGATTTCATGATCACCTTATCAAAGATCAATACCCTAATTCAAGACTCCATGCATCTTGGAGAATGCATTGATATTATAATTAATATCCAAAACGTAACTCATTGCCCCACATGTCTATAATTTCATATTACCTTCATAAGTATTCAATTAAACTTATGAATTGTAATTTCCCTTAATATTTAGGGTTTTATGATTACCTCATTAATCTAAACCCTAATTAAGTGCTTCCTCATATCTTGGAGCACTTATCATTATTTAAGTATTTAATCATACTTGTCATTGTTCCATATACTAGGAACACACATCATTATCCTACCTTATCAGGTTGACTTAACCTTTCACTAAGTACATAAACCTATGCTTGTCATACTGTATTGAGTTTATTACTTTGATAGGCACCAAGTGATACTTACTTTAATTATACTAATCACCTAAGTGCTTTGGAAGTGCTTCCAATTGAAACAACCTTGAGATACTCTTCAACCACTTATGGGGTTATTAATAATTACATGGATAAAACTAATTAGACCTTCAAACGGTCTTGAACCAATTAACCCTTCAAACGGTCTTGAGGTCACTTGACCTCCAAACGATCTTGAAGACCGTTAGACCTTAAACGGTCTTGGTTCGATTAAATCTCCAAACGGTCTTGAACCTTTTGTACCTCCAAACGGTCTTGAGGTGCTTGACCTCCAAACGGTCTTGAAGACATTGACCTTCAAACGATCTTGAAGTCATTGACCTTCAAACGGTCTTAAGGTGCTTGACCTCCAAACGGCCTTGAAGTCATTGACCTTCAAACGGTCTTGAAGTCATTGACCTTCAAACGGTCTTGAGGTTCTTGACCTCCAAACGGTCTTGAGGTGCTTGACCTCCAAACGGTCTTGAAGTCATTGACCTTAAAACGGTTTTGAATTTATTGACCTTCAAACAGTCTTGAGGTGCTTGACCTCCAAACAGTCTTGAAGTCATTGACCTTCAAACATTCTTGAAGTCATTGACCTTCAAACGGTCTTGAGGTGCTTGACCTCCAAACGGTCTTGACCTCAACATCTTTAAATGATTTGAAGACCATTAAACCCTTAACGATTTGAGATCGTTTGATTTAAATATTAATTAACCCCAAATGGTTTGAGAACGTTTAGTCCTCAAACGGTTTGAACTGAATGGTCCTCAAATGGTCTAAGACCATTTGGTCAATTCAACTTGAAACCATTTAACCCTAAATTAGGGTTTTGTTCCTCAATTGATTTAGGGCTTTGATCCCAATTGAGCTAGGGTTACGAAATTGATTGAATTTTATTTGTTTGAAGTTATTAGGTCATAATACAAATCAATCCTTGAACCTATTAAAAACATTTAGTCTCTAACAGTTTGAAACTGCTTGCCCTCTAATCGGTTTTGAAACCGTTTGGTCACCAAGCGGTTTGAAACTGTTTGGTCTAAAATGGTTTGGAAAGTATTTGACCAACAGAAAGAAAAACCGTTTGCTCATTATATTTCTTTAGGTGTGTGATAATATGATTTCCTCATCATCAAGCTTTAGACCTGTGATTTCTATTGCCATATATATGAAAAATTCAGCAATTATTCAAGAAGAAATAAAAGATCAACATATGATGAGAAATAGAAATCAATAACAACATCAATGGGCTCAAGTTATATAACCCACATTCAAAGTAGATTAAAATCTTCAAGCTTCACGTATATAATGGTGAATGAAGCTCTTTCAACTATCCAGGGTTCATTTCCAACTCTTTGGATGCAAAAGATGATCAAGATTGAGCATTGGATGGAAAAGAGAAGAAATTCAATGTTGAAATCTGATTTCAACCATCAATTCAAGGTTGAAGATGATCATGGAGATTACCTTCAGCTTGGGGAACGTTTTCCTCCTTCTCCTAAGCTCCTTGGTCGTCAGACAAAGCAATGGGAGAAAGTGGTTTGCAAAATGGCCTTTCAAGTAAGGAGAAAATCAAATATATGTAATTGATTTTCTAGGAGAGAGAATGTAGGGGAAAATCCATCCACTTTATTTGCCACATGCCCCCTCCTTTCCTTGACTATGAAGCCAACTCCCTTAATCATCAATATCCTCTCGTTTATCCTTGGATTGAAAGCAATCACTTAAGCACCTTAATTAATATAATACTATTATCCATTTTTAGTGGACATTACTTTTTAATTAACAAATGTGAGTGGGTTTCTTCACCTACTTAGGATATTTCGGTGCAACTCAAGGCATTTGAACGTCCTTGCATTATAGGATTTCAACCACAGCCTTTTTAGTTGATGGTCACTTCAATTAATATATTTATGTTTGCTACAAATTAAATTAGGGTTTCAATTATGCTTAAATCTTGATTATTTTATTATCAAGATTATCTCTCTTCAAAAGTAGTTCAAACAAGACGCCCCTTTCTTTTTCTTTTCTCTAAATGATACCAAGAAATAGTAGGGACATTCTTGAAGTGGTATTTTACATGTTCAACCCTAGATTTTTGGTAAATTGCAAATTACACCATAACTAGCATTCAATACACAAGCATTACTCAAACAAGCTCCTTCCTGGAACTTAGGCTTTTGGAAGCCATACCTCATCATAATTCTCATTCTTATGATGCTATAACACTTGAGGAACATTTATCATGTAACATTTGCAAAGTAACCCCTTAAATTGGGTAAATTGCACTTTAGTCCAAAACAGATAAAACATTGCTTCAACATTATTCAAATAGGACCAAAATCGAAACATAAGCTCTGCTTTAGCCTTAATTACTCTTCAAAATATAAAGACAAGAATCTAAATAACTTACTTAAGCAAAACTTCTAGGGTTAGGCCTTGACCCAGGTCAGGGATGTTACAATTATCCACCCCTAACAGGGATTTCGTCCCTGAAATCGTCAAGAGAATAGAGAAGGGTACTTCCTCCTCATCTCTTCCTCTAGCTCCCACGTAGCTTCTTCAATGCCACGATGATGCCAGAGAACTTTCACAAGCATTATATCTTTCTTTTTTAACTTTTTGATTCTCCTGTCAAGAATGAACACTGGTCCCTCTTCATAGGATATATCTTCATTTAATTCTACCTCCAAAGGTTGCAAAACTAACTCCGTGTCAGGGTGACACTTCCTCAGCATGGATATATGGAATACTGGATGCAATATGTGTATTTCAGGTAGCAACTCCAACTTATAGGCTACTTTTCCAATCTGCTCAATGATTGGATAAGGCCCCATAAATCTAGGAGCTAACTTGCCCTTCTTCCCAAATCTAAGAACACCTTTCCAAGGTGAGACTTTGAGATATACTCTGTCTCCAACTTGGAATTCTAAGGTCTTCGTTGTTTATCAGCGTATGACTTCTGTCTATCCTGTGCAGCCTTTAACTATTGTTGTATTACTTTAATCTTTTCAGTTGTCTGTTGCACTACTTCAGGACCCAAAAGTTGGTACTCTCCTGTTTCATACCAGCATAATGGAGATCTATAACGTCTACCATATAATGCTTCATATGGTGCCATATCAATACTGTGCTGATAACTATTATTGTAAGCAAATTCTATTAAGATCAAGTGTATATCCCAACTTCCTACAAACTGAAGAATACATGCCCTAAGAAAATCCTCCAAAGTTTGTACTCTCATATTGTCCATCTGTCTGTGGGTGAAAGGCGGTACTAAACCTTAACTGTGTACCCAAATCTTTATGTAGTCATTCCCAAAAATGACTCGTGAACTGGGGACCTCTATCAGAAACAATTGTAGCTGGAACCCCATGTAAACACACTATCTCATCTATATAGATATGTGCATCTTTCTCAATAGTATAGGTTGTTTTGACAGGAAGAAAATGTGATAACTTAGTCAACCTATCAACCATTACCCAAATGGAATCATAACTTTTGGCTGTTCTTGGCAAACCAACCATAAAGTCCATGGTCACGTGATCCCATTTCCACTTTGGTATAGGTAAAGGTTGTATTGTTCCTGTGGGCTTCTAATGTTCAACTTTAACCTGCTGACACACTGGACACCACATAACAAACTCAGCTACATCTTTTTTCAAACTAGGCCACTAATACATATCTTTCAAGTTTTGATACATTTTGGTGCTCCCTGGATGCATTGCATACATTGAAGAATGGGCTTCCTCCAAGACTAACTTCCTTAAGTCATTAGCATCAAGTACTACCATCCTACCATGGTAGCATACTACCTCATCATCTGACTCATGAAAACCATCCCGTTTCTCACTACCATATTCTGGCCTGATCTGCTGAATCACAGGATCAGCCTGTTGTGCCTCTTTGATATGTTGTTTCAAAGTATGTTTTATGTGCATCTCAGCTAACAATCCAGCTAACAAGGATACTTTAAGCTATACATTGTTTTTCCTCAAAGAGACAAACATGTTTCATTTAAAGCACGCTAAGGAGTTCAACTGTGCTTTGTCCATGGTTGGCGATGATGATTTTCTACTTAGCGCATCAACCACTACATTAGCCTTTCCTAGATGATAATCAATTGTACAATCGTAGTCCTTGATTAACTCCATCCAGCGGCATTGTCTCATATTCAACTCATGTTGTGAAAAGATGTATTTTAGGTTCTTAAGGTTTGTGAAAATCTGGAATGTTTCTTCATAGAGATAATGTCTCCAGATCTTCAATGCATGAACCACTACAGCCAATTCTAGATCATGTGTCGGATAATTTTCCTCGTGTTTCTTAAGCTATCAAGAAGCAAAAGAAATCACTTGCTTATCCTGCATCAACACACATCCTAAACCATTCTTAGAAGCATCATAGAAAACAATATACCCCTTCCCTTGCTCAGGTAACACTAACACAGGTGCATTGGTCAACCTTTCTTTCAACAACTGGAAAGAATGTTGACACTTGTCATTCCAGAAAAAAGGAACCTCCTTCCTAGTCAACTTGGTTAGGGGCAAAGCTATAGAACTGAAGTTCTTAATGAACCTCCTATAGTAGCCTGCCAGTCCTAGAAAACTATGTATCTTCGTTGGTGTCTTTGGTTGTTCCCACTCCAAGATAGATTCTATCTTTTTAGGATCAACACGGATACCTGAGGCAGATACTACGTGTCCAAGAAAAGACACTTTATGATAACCAGAATTCACACTTACTAAATTTTGCATATAGCTTCTGCTTTCTCAATAAAGTCAGGGCCTGACGAAGGTGTTGCTCATGATGTCGAGCATTTCTACTATAAACCAGAATATCATCTATAAAAAATACTATGAATTGATCAAGGAATGGCCGGAAGATTTTGTTCATGAGTTCCATAAATGCAGCTGGTGCATTGGTTACTCCAAACTACATAACCATGAACTCATAGTGACCATACCTTGTCCTAAAGGCTGACTTAGGTATGTCACTCTCCTTGATGCATAACTAATGGTATCCTGACCTCAGATCTATTTTAGAGAAAATAGTTGCACCACACAACTGGTCAAACAAGTCATCTATCCTTGGCAGAGGATATTTATTCTTTATGGTTACTGTGTTTAGCTATCTATAGTCGATGCATAATCGTATAGACCCGTCTTTCTTTTTAACAAAGAGAACTGGAGCACCCCATGGTGAAGTACTCGGTCGAATAAAACTCTTTTCAAGCAACTCCTGTAACTGTTTCTTGAGTTCTTCCATCTCAGTAGGTGCCATTCTATAGGGTGTTTGAGCTATTGGTTGTGTATCTGTGATTAAATTAATCTTGAAATCAATCTCTCGGGGTGGAGGAACACCTAGAAGTTCCTCAAGAAACACATCATCAAACTCCCTAATAACTGGAACTTCAGAAAGACTGGGACTCTCTACTCTGGTATCTACCACATGTGCCAAGAATGCAAAACATCCTTGTCTCATCAACTTCTCATCTACCATAGATGACACTAGACAGGTTGGAAGAATCTTTGTCCCCCTAAAAGATCCATGTAACACCATTTTCGGTGAACATAGCCTGCTTGGAACCACAATCCAAGACAACCTTATACTTTTCTAGGGTGTCCATTCCAAGAATTATGTCAAATCCATGCATCTCAAGTGGTATAAGATCCACCTGATTGCTATGTCCTAAAATAGAAACAACACAGGGAGAACACACCTCCTGCAACACTGCAGATCCAACTAATGTAGTTTCTAATAACAAACTATCTGCTCTATGAATGACAGTCATATTGCAGTCATGAATCACTTCTCGAGTGATAAAAGAATGTGTAGCACCCAGATCAATCAAAAGAGATACAAAGTAGGATGAAAACATATCAGAATGAAACAATTCCATCTGACCTGTCACAACTCGTGGGTTAACTACTACTTTCGGCTGATTCATAGAATCTTGTCATTGCTGGTTGTCAACCACTTGCCCTGTTGTTGGGTGTGGATGAGCCAGCTTGAGATGCCTGTCAACGTCCTCAAGTGCCACTACTAAACTGTCGCTTCTGGGAGCCTTGTTGACTCTACCTTGGTGGTTGGATTATACTCACATTTCTAGCTGGACAATCCTTCATGAAATGTCCCATCTTTCCACATTTATAACAAACTATGTTCTCCTGCTGTGGTCTAGAGGGTCCTGTTACTAACATTGATGCTGAAGTGTGGGCTCCCTCTGGTGGTAAACTATGACATCTACCCTTTCTAGATGTCCACTGTGTCTGAGTATTAAACCTTGGTGGTGTTGTTGGTGCAGAAAACCTTGGTTTCTTGAAACTCTCGGACCTCTATCCTTGGAACTGTATATACACCTTCTTACTATGGGCCTGGCGCTTCTCAGTCACGAACCTTTCTATCCATCTAACTGACTCCACAACGGTGGCAAACCTCTCTCTATTCTCTAGAGCAGATACTGGTGTGGTTAATTCAGCGTTCAAACCCTTCTCAAAATGTCGAATCCTCTCCTCATTTGTAGCAGCCATGTGGGACAGAACCGCAAAAGCTCCATGAACTTAGCTTCATACTCACTAATGTTCATCGGTCCTTGCCTTATCCTATCAAACTGAGAGATCTTCTCATCCAAGTAAGTCTTGGGAAAGTATCTACTAATGAACTCTCGTCGGAACTCTTCCCATCTGACTTCAACACCTGGCCTTTTGCCTTCTTCTATGGACCACCAATAGCTAGCACTCCCCTTCAACAGGTGCACCGCATATTTAACCTTCTCAGCTTCAGGGGTATTAAGAATTTTGAAGGCCTTTTCTAGCTCAGTTTGTGGCATCCAACTCACAAAACAAGATTTACTTAAGCAGAAGCGATCATTTGCAGTGAATTACTGAAAATAACTAAAATTAAAACCTTTTTCAAAGAGATCCAATCATAGGAAAATTCTTTCAATGAGAACCAATTTATTACATTTACATCCTGGTTCATAAGTACATATCTTGTACCACCTCTTCTCATGGTTTACAACATCAACTGCCTTGCTAAAAGCTAAACACAGACAACATAAGAACCTCGAGGCATCAAGCCAAAAACTCAAAACGATGCATTGAAAGCATTAACTATTAACTCTGAGGACCTGAGAGTATAGAGATGACACACAGGACATCTATCTACAAGACACGACAGACAGTACACTCAACTTGAGTTGTCACTGCTGCTGTTAGAGTTCTTCCTCTGCAAGATTGTTCTCAAACTCCTCCATGCTCATCCACCTAAAAATGTTAGATCCCATGGGGGTGAGACAATTGAAAATTGCCCCAGCGGGAGATATAACTCTCCGCCAAAACCTTGTTATACCAATTTATTAAAATAAACTGAGCAGAAGGATTTATATATATTTAACAGCAGATAAATCATAATATGAACAGAGTGAAGTAATATCCTTTCCCAAGGAGAAACATTGCATCTACTCATGGTAGAATCATAGTTCATCCATCTACTTGCAATGAATACAAACAGATATGAATAACATCAATGAACTAAAGATGCATGAAAGAAATGTAACATCAGCTATTGAATATCCGTATTCAACCCTTAAGCAAACATGCTATATGACTGATTACATTTTACAATCACACTTATGCCCTGAGGAGATGAGGTATATCGCTCATATTCCAACCGACCACTGTGAAGTCGAAATCAGTACCATGCATAGGTCAATGGAAGAGTCGGATACCCATGACCTCCCAAATCCCAGTCAGTACGAGACCACAAGCAGGACTATGTTGACTGCTCAAAATAGCTTTCCAGGGTATACTGGCAACTTCTCTATAGAGTTACAACGTCAACTGCACTCTCATCGGCAATCGAGAGATTTCATGTTTATCTCTGTCGACCCGACATAAAATATCATTGGGAGATTAATGATACATCCATCCCGACCATCGGGAGATTTATGATACATCCATCCCGACACATGAAGAATTGAGAGGTTTAATGTTTACCTTCCCTCAATCTCTTCACCGGACGTATGGATATTTTTGCCCATTTACCCCCACATATTCAAAACATGCGTTCTGGGTTTTTCCGTGGAGCACCCGTTTCACCATCACCTAAATATTGACATTGATGGATCTATGGTTAGGGCTCTACATGAACATGTTTTACTTGATTAATTAAGTACATTTTCATATTCTTTTAGCATCAGCCAAGTTCTCAAACATGACTTATTACCACAATGCTATAAAGAGACATGTACTGTTTCCTTCAAATACTTATCAGTCTTTAAAAGACCTTGGGAACTCAGTCCCTCATTTCAATACTGGGAACTATCATCCCATCATAATATCATCACCATAATCATATGGTTCTGGGTATTCAAACCCTTAGTTCATCATTGAGCATCATTACCATCTATTAAGTAACTATCACCTTCAGGTCATGTGACCAAGGCATTCATGATACTTGTTACACAAGCATCACACATGGCTCACAAGGCCACAAAATATCATGTCACCTCTTTCTAAGCAACAACTTACTCATATGACTAATAAAATCCATGCACATTTGTTACTTTTACTAAGCAACAACAACATTAAGGCACATAAGGCCAATCAATATTTATTATATAAATGTCATAGCTCAAATCTGGCTATGTTCATCATCTCATAATACATGCATGGTTATTAGACATGATAACAGTCATACAAGTCATTCGTCACATTATGTGATACAATAGTAACACCATTATTCCTTTACCAGGGTTAGGGTTTACTATCAAATAGGGCTTTTCATTCCCTTTACCCAAAATTAGGGTTAGGGTTTCCCATTTCTCATTAATTAGGGTTTCATGATTATATTATCTGTCCAACCCTATTCATTACTCCATACTTGTGGAGCATTCAAAGATATCATAAATAACTATTCAAGATCATTACTCTCATCATATAGCATTAATGATCATCAATTCAAGGTATGAGTTCATTTCTCATCCTCATCATGGTATGATTACATCATACTGATTAATTTGACTTAACCCCATTCTCAAGGTACATTAGTCAACACTTATCAAAGTGCATCAACTCATTACATTTCATTGTAATAGTTGCATAACACACTTCATATGTTCCTTACCCAAATATATTGGATTTAAAATGCATCAAGGTATATAAACCCTGAAATGTTGAATGTGATAACTATCATATCTTGATGTATCAATCTTCTCATCTTTTGAGACTCTCTTGAGTTAACTAACTTATCTTGTATTAAGGTATTTCCCTCTTAATATTTCAATTACTGACCTATCACCTTTAGCATGTAATGCATAGGCCACACATTAGAATTGTCCAACTATCTTTAATGATATGGACTTGTCTAATGATAAAGACATTGCTTACAATAAAGTTGATTATAATAAACCACTTGAAATATTTCACCTTTAGCATGTAATTCCTTCTATCTCATGATTAGGGTTTTCTTATACCCTTACCTAAAATTAGGATTACGATTTATTGTCATATTACCGAAAATTAGGGCTTTATGTATTATGACTCCAAATTAGAGTCTCACATACCTTCACCCTTCTTAGGGCCTCTCATCACAACATAGTATTAGAGCATCAGGTGGTGTTAATTCTTAGTCATGGTTTCTCATGGAATCACCCTCAACTAGGGTTTCTCATGGAATCACCCTCAACTAGGGTTTCTCATGGAATCACCCTCAACTAGGGTTTCTCATGGAATCACCCTCCACTAGGGTATCATATATCATTACATGATATCACCCTGGATATGATTCTCACATCACATCATCACATCAATGATCCATATACATCATTCTAACTAAGGGTTTCTCATGGCATTACCCTAGAGTAGGATTTCACATGGAATCATCCTTAATTAGGATTTCCACTATAGTTACCCACAATTTGGGTTTACTATTCATCTCCATTAGGATTTCATTCAATTGTCCATAATTAAAGATTCACTATTCATCCAAATGAGGGTTTTGTATCTCATTACGCTAAATTAGAGTTATACATATCATTACCCTAGATTAGGGTTACATACTCACCTTGGATTAGAGTTTCATTTAGAATTTCCCTTAAATAGAGTTAGAGTTCAATAACCCTGTCAATTAGGGTTTGTATTCATGATTATGGTTTCATGATCTCTTTACTAAGGATCATACCCTTAATCACCAAATGAATCATATCCATGTATGAATTCCATTCTTTCATCCTCTCAACTTGATTAGTTCATATCAACCCTTCAATCAAGTACATACAACTATGATTGACATAGTGTACCAAATTATTGTTCTTATAGTGATTAGGGTTTACCCCTTTAATAGTACTAATCATTTAGGTACTTATGGGTCTTTAACCTTTGTACCATATTTGACAACCATCACAATCAATCATTGGATCATTTGAACAATCATTACCTTCCATTACCAAGTGATTGAATCACCAACAACCTTCAATCTGTTTTGAGGTTTCATCACCAAACGGTTTTGAAACTGTTTGACCTCCAAACAGTTTTAAAACCGTTTGACCCCAAACGGTTTTGAAACCATTTGACCACAAAGGGTTTCAAGACCATTTGGACTCAAATGGTCTTAAGACTGTTTGGGCCAAATTAGTGCCAAAACCGCAAGGGTTCATGAGGTACATTCATCAATTGGTTGATCATGATTAGCAACATTGGAACCTTCAATCAATTGAGTTATTGAGGTTCAACAATTATTGACCCTTGGATCTTTAATCCATTAAATCACCACCTTTGACCATCCTTACGGTCTTGAGGTGCTTGACCTCTAAGTGGTTTTGAAACCATTTTCCCATCTCATCATCAAAATCCATGACATACAATTAGGGTTTGGATCATTGGATTCATTATCAAATCAGCAATTGATTGCATTTCAATTTGGTATTTTTGGATCTTCAAATACCCAACCATACTCAACCTTGGACCTCCAAACGGTCTTGTTGGACCTCCAAATGGTTTTGAAACCGTTTGGGTGATCCTCAAATAGTTTTGAAACTGTTTGGGTTAATCAACCCAAAGATTCAACTCAATCAATTACAAAATCAGCACTTAACACGATTAGGATTTGCTACTTGGTGATTAACTATGCATTGAATTAATCAATTGTATCCTTTAGATCATCATCAAATGTGCATTAGGGTTCTGACCTCAAATGGCCAACCCTCCTAAACGATCAACTCCTTTAAACGGTTTGGGTCTCAAATCACCAAATGGCTTTGAAACCGTTTGCTCTTGATATCTGCGGAGGTGTGTGCTTATGATGATGTCATCATCATAAAGCTCTAAACTCAGGAAACCTTATGTGATTTTCATGGTGATTTCATCAACCAACCAAATCAATTATCGTGAATGAAGAAAGTATCATTATTTGATAAGGAATCGAATGCAATAACAAAATTAAGGGTTCAAGTTATAAAACCCGCCTCCAATTGAGCTCCAAAGCTCCTAGCTCACGTCAAAAATGGTGGATGCAACTCCTTTCACTATCTCAATGCTCGTCCTCAAGCTTTGAGTGAAAAGGAATGGTTAGAATTGAAGAGGGGATCGAAATAAGAAGAAATCATGCATTGATTTGTGATTTCCACCATGGATTCAAGGTGAAAAGGGATCAAGGAGCTTACCAACAGGTTGGGGGTCGTTCTCCTCTTGCTCCCAAGGTCGTTTTGCAAGAAAAGGGTGGAAGTGAATTCGAAATTCCCCCTTTACTCTATGGATAAATGAGCTTATATGCAATTTTTATTAAAAATTCAATTAGGAGAGAGAAAGTAGGAATTATCTCCCCCTTATCCTTGCCACTTGTCCCCTTCTCTTCCTTATAGACGAGGCTATCTTCTTTTCCTCTTATTACTCTCAATTATCCATGATTTAAAGAAAAGCAAATTAAGCACCTTAAATCATATTATATTAATATCCATATGTGAGTGGATATTTCTTTTTCTTATAAAATTGTGAGTGAGTTATCCACTCCCTTGGATATTTTCGTGGTCCTTGCAAATCTCAAGGACGTCCACACACATCTGAATCCAACCATTTTAATTTTGGTTGAAGGCCCTTTAATTAATACATTTATTTTTGCACTAAATTGAATTAGGGTTTCAATTAGGATTAAATCTTGATTATTTTAATATCAAGATTCTCTCTCCTCCACTTAATTCAAATGAGGCGCCCCTCTCATTTTATTTTCTTTACATGATGCCAAGAAATATTAGGGACCTTATTGAAGTGGTAATTTGCATATTGAACCCTAGGTTTTGGGCAAATTGCACATTACACCAAAACTAGGTTTTAATGCACAAACATTGCTTTATCAACTCTTTCTTGGTACCCAGGCTTCCATAAGCCATACCTATGCATAATTTTCACTCTCATGATGCTTCAACACATGAGGAACATATTATCATTCACAATTTGTAATTTAACCCCTCAACTTGGGTAATTTGCACTTTAGTCCAAAACAAGCAAAACATTGATTTCGACAATCTTCAAGAAGGACTAGAATTGCAACATAAGTTCCTATTGAGCCCTAATTACTTTTCACAAGATAAGATTAAGTATATAATCACCTCTCTTAATCAAAACACCTAGGGTTAAAGCATAACCCAGGTCAGGGATGTTACAAATTATAAACCCCTAACAAGGATTTCGTCCCCAAAATCCCAGATAAAGGAAGACAGATGTTATTCAATCATCATACTATCTAGTCTTCACATAACATCTCCTTATTATGGAGACATCATAGAACTTTGATCATCACAAAGTGTTTCCATACAAGATTCTCATAGAATCAACACACAAGACACATGCTCCACTATTCTTCATCATTGATTGTGGAATTAATTTTGTGTCAAGTAACACTTTTCTTGTTCAGAGAAACATCATACATTCTTTATTAATATCATTTTTATGCAAAGCATAAACCCCTAACATATGATGTTCATACTATTTTGTATAATCATACTAATTTCATAGTTGACCACTTCAGTAGCCAACATAAACCATCTGATATTTCTTAGATACTGGAATCTTTCACCTTGGTATCTATCACATGTGTTGAGAACAAATCACATTTTTATCTTCCTTTCATCTTAGAACATTAATTGTTACATATGTCTTCATCTTGGAACCCAAGTCCAAGATAAACTGATACTTTTCTAAGTATCCATCACATGAACATTTTTATCTTATGCACATCAAGTGTCCTAAGACCCACTTGATTGCCATGTCCCTGAAAGGAAAGAAAACAAGGATTATTCCTCTTATTAATTCATGTATTTTCAACTATTCACGAACCATTTACTCTGTATCTCATCCTAGGTTCCTTGCCTTCAGCATAGGAATTTATAAGGATGATTACATAACATTATCCGTTTCTTTATTGTTATCTAGCATGTTTATGATCATCTCATGATCTCATCACATTTCCCATTTCCTCATTATGGAAAAGATCTTTATTATACTTACATTTTTATTGAACATGATTCATCTCCCTTATTCTTATTCTTATCTTATGAGGAGTACACTTTTTAGTTCCTCATAGAACATGCTCATCTGAGATTATCTCAGACTTCACTTTCTTATGCTTAGGGTATGACACATTTATTCATTCCATATTTCTAATTTTATGATACTCATTAGATTGGCTATGAATGACTACTTGATCAGAGCAATAAAAAAGACAACAATCTAATAGTTTCCATACTCACTTTATCATCAATAGTTGTATACCTGGCCAGGGTATATAAATACTGAGATTAAGTGGTATGCACTTTGCATACTATCATATTCCTTCTTTTTCGTATTATCACAATCATAAGATTTAACATTCCTAGATTTTATCAAGGCATCTCTTTTGTACCTCATCTCTTCTCATAGAGGTAAGAACAACATAAAACATTTGTGATGTTTTACTAAGAAAATTGTAAGTCCTCATAGGACTAAACAAGGAAAACTCAATCAATTATTTTCTCAATTTAATCCAGGAATTCATAAAATGACATATTAGAATGACATGATTCTGTCTACCCTGTCATGATTTGTGCATTATTTATTGCCTCAGGCTGACTCTGCCTCAGAGGTTGATTCACCATAACATTCTGGCTGAACAATCTCTTGCTATATGTACTACCTATCTACATTGGTAGAAAATTCTAGGTGCTAGATGTAATCTAGAAGATTCTTTACCCTATTCAGGTATCCATAGCCTTGGTGTACTAGGCTTTGGTTGTACTGATGGTACCAAAACTTCTTCTTTTTGGAACCACTAGGCCTCTGTTCCAAGATTTCGATAGGCCTTTTCTCAATTATCATCTTATTTTTCTTCTTTAGGTAATATCTTATGATATGTCCAGGTTTCCTACACTTGGGGCAGACCCTGATTTCAAGTTGTTATCTGTTCCCTCCATCACTATATATTGATTCAACAGGCTAAGGTTGAGCACAGACTCGATTTAAGTCCAGAACTTCATCATTCCTTATTGCTTCAACCTGCTGATGTTGATCATAAATCCTGTTGATATCCAAAACATCATCATTGGGGGATGGTAATCTAGTTACACTGCCAATGCTTGATCCACTATATACATTACTGTTGCCCTAAATTCTCCAACAGTAATACTTAAAGAAGTATTTCTTATTATAGTTGGATCGGCTAGGGTATTCTCAGGCAATTGTCTCTCTCTTGCCTGCTCCCATGCACCTCTTCTTGGTGCAACATTGTTGCTTTCAACAACAACCTCCTCATGTGACCCAGTCATCTTTTAAGTTCTTCTTCTCTTATACGAGCAGAAGACACTATCAGATACACTGGATGACACTAGAACAGACTCTACTACCTTAGTCCTATGTCTCTGTAGTCTCAACGAACCTAGAGCTCTGATACCACTTAATTGAGGCATCCAACTCACAAAACAAGATTTACTTATGTGAAAGCGATCATTTGCAGCAGATTACTGAAAATCACTAAAAATTAAAACCTTTTTCAAAGAGATCCAATCATAGGAAAACTCTTTCAATGAGAATCAATGTATTACATTTGCATCCTGGTTCATAAGTACATATTTTGTACCACCTCTTCTCATGGTTTACAACATCAATTGCCTTGTTAAAAGCTAAACACAGACAACATAAGAACCTCGAGACATCAAGCCAAGAACTCAAAATGATACATTGAAAGCATTAACTATTAACTCTGAGGACCTGAGAGTACAGAGATGACACATAGGACATCTATCTACAAGACACGACAGACAATACACTCAACCTGAGATGTCACTGTTGTCCCTACTATTTTTGGAGTTCTTCCTCTGCAAGATTGTTCTCAAACTCCTCCGTGCTCATCTACCTAAAAATGTTGGATCTCACGGGGGTGAGACAATTGGAAATTGCCCCAATGGGAGATATAACTCTTCGCTAAAACATTGTTATAACAGTTTATTAAAATAAACTGAGCAGAAGGATTTATATATATTTAATAGTAGATAAATCACAGTATGAATAGAGTGAAGTAATCTCCTTTCCCAAGGAGAAAGATTGCCTCTACTCATGGTAGAATCATAGTTCATCCATCTACTTGCAATGAATACAAACAGATATGAATAACATGAATGAACTAAAGATGCATGAAAGAAATGTAACATCAGCTATTAAATATCCATATTCAATCCTTAAGCAAACATGCTATACGGCTGATTACATTTTACAATCACACTTATGCCCTGAGGAGATGAGGCATACCTCTCATACTCCAACCGACCACTGCGAAGTCGAAATCGATACCATACATAGGTCAATGGAAGAGTCGGATTCCCATGACCTCCCACATCCCGGTCAGTACGGGACCACAAGCAGGACTATGTCGACTTCTCAAAATAGCTTTCCAGGGTATACTGGAAACTTCACTATAGAGTTACAGTGTCAACTACACTCTCATCGGTAATCGAGAGATTTAATGTTTATCTCCGTCGACCCGACATAAAATATCATTGGGAGATTAATGATAAATCCATCCCAACCATCAGGAGATTTATGATACATCCATCCTGAAACATGAAGAATTGAGAGTTTTAATGTTTACCTTCCCTCAATCTCTTCAGCGGACGTAAGGATATTTTTTCCCATTTACCCCCACATATTCAAAATATGTGCTCCGGGTTTTTCCGCAGAGCACCCATTTCACCATCACCTAAATACTGATGATGATGGATCTATGGTCAGGGCTCTACATTAACAAGTTTTACTTGATTAATTAATTACATTTTCATATTCTTTTAGCATCTGCCAAGTTCTCAAACATGACTTATTACCATAATTCTATAAAGAGACATGTATTGTTTCCATCAAATACTTATCAGTCTTTAAAAGACCTTGGGAACTCAGTCCCTGATTTCAATACTAGGAACTATCATCCCATCATAATCTCATCACCATAATCTTATGGTTCTGGGTATTCAAACCCTTAGTTCATCATTGAGCATCATTACCATCTATTAAGTAACTATCACCTTCAGGTCATGTGACCAAGGCATTCATGATACTTGTTACACAAGCATCACACATGGCTCACAAGGCCACAAAATATCATGTCACCTCTTTCCAAGAAACAACTTACTCATATGACTCATAAAATCCATGAACATTTGTTACTTTTACTAAGAAACAACAACATTAAGGCACATAAGGCCAATCAATATTTATTATATAAATGTCACAGCTCAAATCTGGCTATGTTCATCATCTCATAATACCTGCATGGTTATTAGACATGATAACATTCATACAAGTCATTCATCACATTATGTGATACAATAGTAACACCATTATTCCTTTACTAGGGTTAGGGTTTACTATCAAATAGGGATTTTCATTCCCTTTACCCAAAATTAGGGTTAGGGTTTCCCATTTCTCATTAATTAGGGTTTCATGATTATATTATCTGTCCAACCCTTAATTCATTATTCCATACCTCTGGGGCATTCAAAGATATCATAAATAACTATTCAAGATCATTACTCTCATAATATAGCATTAATGAGCATCAATTCAAGGTATGAGTTCATTTCTCATCCTCATCATGGTATGATTACATCATACTCATTAATTTGGCTTATCCCCATTCTCAAGGTACATTATTCAACACTTATCAAAGTGCATCAACTCATTACATTTCATTGTAATAGTTGCATAACACACTTCATATGTTCCTTACCCAAATATATTAGATTTAAAATGCATCAAGGTATATAAACCCTGAAATGTTGAATGTGATAACTATCATATCTTGATGTATCACTCTTCTCATCATTTGAGATTGTCTTCAGTTAACTAACTTATCTTGTATTAAGGTATTTCCCTCTTAATACTTTCAATTACTGACCTATCACCTTTAGCATGTAATGCATAGGCCACACATTAGAATTGTCCAACTATCTTTAATGATATGGACTTGTCTAATGATAAAGACATTGCTTACAATAAGGTTGCTTATAATCAACCACTGGAAATATTTCACCTTTAGCATGTAATTCCTTCTAAAATTAGGATTATGATTTATTGTCATATTGCCCTGAATTAGGGCTTTATGTATTATGACTCCAAATTAGAGTCTCACATACCTTCACCCTTCTTAGGGACTCTCATCACAACATAGTATTAGAGCATCATGTGGTGTTAATTCTTAGTCAAGGTTTCTCATGGAATCACCCTCAACTAGGGTTTCTCATGGAATCACCCTCAACTAGGGTTTCTCATGGAATCACCCTCAACTAGGGTATCATATATCATTACATGATATCACCCTGGATTTGATTCTCACATCACATCATCACATCAATGATCCATATACATCATTTTAACTTAGGGTTTCTCATGGCATTACCCTAGAATAGGATTTCACATGGAATCATCCTTAATTAGGATTTCCACTATAGTTACCCACAATTTGGGTTTACTATTCATCTCCATTAGGATTTCATTCAATTGTCCATAATTAGAGATTCACTATTCATCCAAATTAGGGTTTTGTATCTCATTACCCTAAATTAGAGTTATACATATCATTACCCTGGATTAGGGTTACATCCTCATCCTGGATTAGAGTTTCATTTAGAATTGCCCTTAATTAGGGTTAGAGTTCAATAACCCTATCAATTAGGGTTTGTATTCATGATTAGGGTTTCATGATCTCTTTACTAAGGATCATGCCCTTAATCACCACATGAATCATATCCATGTATAAATTCCATTCTTTCATCCTCTCAAATTGATTAGGTCATATCAACCCTTCAATCAAGTACATACAACTATGATTGACATAGTGTACCAAATTATTGTTCTAATAGTGATTAGGGTTTACCCCTTTAATAGTTCTAATCATTTAGGTACTTATGGGTCTTTAACCTTTGTACCATCTTTGACTACCATCACAATCAATCATTGGATCATTGGAACAATCATTACCTTCCATTACCAAGTGATTGAATCACCAACAACCTTCAATTGGTTTTGAGGTTTCATCACCAAACGGTTTTGAAACCGTTTGACCTCCAAACTATTTTGAAACCGTTTGACCCCAAACAGATTCAAGACCGTTTGGACTCAAACGGTCTCAAGACCGTTTGGGCTCAATCGGTCCCAAAACGCAAGGATTCATGAGGTACATTCATCAATTGGTTGATCATGATTAGCAACAGTTGAAACCTTTTGACCCCAAATGGTTTCAAGACTGTTTGGACTCAAATGGTCTTAAGACCGTTTGGGCCAAATCAGTCCCAAAACCGCAAGGGTTCATGAGGTACATTCATCAATTGGTTGATCATGATTAGCAACAGTTGAAACCTTTTGACCCCAAATGGTTTCAAGACCGTTTGGACTCAAATGGTCTCAAGACCGTTTGGGCCAAATCAGTCCCAAAACCGCAAGGGTTCATGAGGTATATTCATCAATTGGTTGATCATGATTAGCAACATTGGAACCTTCAATCAATTGAGTTATTGAGGATCAACAATTATTGACCCTTAGATCTTTAATCCATTAAATCACCACCTTTGA
Organism: Alisma plantago-aquatica; assembly: GCA_963693085.1. Lineage (NCBI taxonomy): Eukaryota > Viridiplantae > Streptophyta > Magnoliopsida > Alismatales > Alismataceae > Alisma > Alisma plantago-aquatica. The sequence goes on from OY856412.1 coordinate 371,807,868, forward strand.
CCATCCATACAGTCTTGAGGTGCTTCACCCCATATGGTCTTGAGGTGCTTGACCTCTAAATTGAAACTGTCTGCCCATCTCATCATCAAAATCCATGACATCCAATTAGGGTTTGGATCATTGGATTGATTATCAAATCAACAATTGATTGCATTTCAATTTGGTATCTTTGGATCTTAAAATACCCAACCATACTCAACCTTGGACCTCCAAATGGTTTTGAAACCGTTTGGGTGATCCTCAAACGGTTTTGAAACCATTTGGGTTAATCAACCCAAAGATTCAACTCAATCAATTACAAAATCAGCACTTAACCTGATTAGGGTTTGCTACTTGGTGATTAACTATGCATTGAATTAATCAATTGGATCCTTTAGATTATCATCCAACATGCATTAGGGTTATGACCTCAAATGGTCAACCCTTCTAAACAGTCAACTCCTTTAAATGGTTTGGGTCTCAAATCACCAAACAGTTTTGAAACTGTTTGGTCTCCAAACGGTTTGGTGAAACCGTTTAGATCAACAAGTTGAAACTGTTTGCTCTTGATATTTGAGGAGGTGTGTGCTTATGATGATGTCATAATCATCAAGCTCTAAACTCAGGAAACCTACTGTGATTTTCATGGTGATTGCATCAACCAACAAAATCAATTATCGCGAATGAAGAAATGGTCATTATTTGATAAGGAATCGAATGCAATAACAAAATTAAGGGTTCAAGTTATAAAACCCACCTCCAATTGAGCTCCAAAGCTCCAAGTTCACGTCAACAATGGTGGATGCAACTCCTTTCACTATCTCAAGGCTCGTCCTCAAGATTTGAGTGAAAAGGAATGGTTAGAATTGAAGAGGGGATCGAAATAAGAAGAAATCATGCATTGATTTGCGATTTCCACCATGGATTCTAGGTGAAAAGGGATCAAGGACTTACCAACAGGTTGGGGGTCGTTCTACTCTTTCTCCCAAGCTCCCAAGGTCGTTTTGCAAGCAAAGGGTGGAAGTGAATTCGAAATTCCCCCTTTACTCTATGGATAAATGAGCTTATATGCAATTTTTTTTTTAAAATTCAATTGGGAGAGAGAAAGTAGGAATTATCTCCCCCTTATCCTTGACACTTTCCCCCTTGTCTTCCTTAGGTAAGAGGCTATCTTATTTGCCTCTTATTCCTCTCAATTATCCATTATTTAAAGAAAAGCAAATTAAGCACCTTAAATCATATTATATTAATATCCATATGTGACTGGATATTTCTTTTTCTTATAAAATTGTGAGTGAGTTATCCACTCCCTTGGATATTTTCGTGGTCCTTGCAAATCTCAATGACGTCCACACACATATGAATCCAAAAAATTTAATTTTGGTTGAAGGCCCTTTAATTAAAACATTTATTTTTGCACTAAATTGAATTAGGGTTTCAATTAGGATTAAATCTTGATTATTTTAATATCAAGATTCTCTCTCCTCCACTTAATTCAAATGAGGCGCCCCTCTAATTTTCCTTGCTATACATGATGCCAAGAAACATTAGGGACCTTATTGAAGTGGTAATTTTCATATTGAACCCTAGGTTTTGGGTAAATTGCACATTACACCAAAACTAGGTTTTAATGCACAAACATTGCTTTATCAGCTCTTTCTTGGTACTCAGGCTTCCACAAGCCATACCTCTGCATCATTTTCACTCTCATTATGCTTCAACACATGAGGAACATATTATCATGCAAAATTTGCAATTTAACCCCTCAACTTGGGTAATTTGCACTTTAGTCCAAAATAAGCAAAACATTGATTTCAACAATATTCAAGAAGGACTAGAATTGCAACATAAGTTCCTCTTGAGCTCTAATTACTTTTCACAAGATAAGATTAAGTACATAATCACCTCTCTTAATCAAAACACCTAGGGTTAAAGCATAACCCAGGTCAGGGATGTTACACAGTCAGCCACAAGTCTGGATCTGCTGGGTCAGTTGTACCAGCATAATCAGTGGCTCCTACCTGGTGTAGCCATTCAAAAGTCTTTCCAGCTCCATGTCCCTCATTATGAGTTGGTGCCCTAGGTGCAGGTGGTGGCATCCTATCCGCCATATGTGTCACATTCACCATGAACTGCCCAAACAGAGCATGGAAAGCTGGGTTATCTATTGCAGCTTGGTTAAGCTGGGGATGTTCAGGTACTGGTTCTTCCCTATCCTGATCCCTTGCACCTCCTCCTGGTGCAGCAACACTGCTTTCAGCAGCATATTCTTCATGTGATCCAGCCATCTTCAAGCTTTACTTCTTCTGCGTCACTATCATATAAACTGGAAGACACTAGAACAGACTCAACGACCTTAATCCTATGTCTCTATAGACTCAGCAAACCTAGAGCTCTGATACCAACTAAACTGAGACGACCCAACACCAAATCAGACCTTCACAGTGTAATTAATTTCGGAATTAAACATTTGCAACGGATTACTAAAAATCACTAAAAATTAAAACCATTTGCAAAGAGATCTATTTCCAGGAAACTCTTATAACAAGAACCAAAATATTATATACACATTCTGTTCCACAAAGTACGTACCATGTACCTTTTCTTTTCGATGACTACATACAACAATTGCTCTGATACATCTACACATAAGCAGCATAAAACCCCAAGGCATTCAATTCCAAAATCTCAGATCGATTATAAAAAAACTAACTACTGACTCCTAGGACCTGAGAGTACAGAGACGACTCATAGGACTCGTATTTACAAGACAAGATAGTCAGTATCTCCACCTGAGATGTTACTTTTGTCCCTGATGTTGCTGTCCTTCCCCTGTTGTAGGGTTTCTACCTCCTCGTCCTCGTCCACCTAAAAAGGTTGAATCCCACAGGGGTGAGACAATTGAAAATTGTCCCAGTGAGAGATATAACTCTCTGCCAGAAACATTATTATTGTAGATAAATAGTAATAAATTGAGCAGAGTAATTTCTATTGAACAACATGATTAAATCATTATTAAGCATAATAGAACAATATCATCCTTTAAAGCATTACAACTATAAATGATAAGATAGTAAATCATCTATCCATTCTAATAAGGAATATGAATAACACGTATAATATCTATCCATTTAGGATTCAATGAGCAATGTGACATCAACCAATAGTTTTCATAATTCATCCTTAAGCAAATATGTTGCACGGTTGAATTACATTTTACAATCATCCTTATGCCCTGAGGAAGTGAGTCGCGTACCGCTCAAATCCAACCTTTGGTTGCGAAACCCAAAGTCGGTGCCATACAATATCAAAGGAAGAGCTGGACTCCTTGATCTCATCCGTCTCGGTCAGTGCGAGACCATAAGCAGTACCACAGTCTCTTGCTTAAGTGACCTCAGTCACAGGGTTAGCTCACATGGCTACCCATTCTCTAGCCTACCTTGGTATAGGTCCCGGCACTAGTAAATCTGAGCCACGGGCCAATTCACAGTGCTCATTGATCCATGAACGCATTCATGCTCCATCACACTGAGCCATGGGCCTGTTCACCATGCTCTTTAAACATATCATGAGTCTACAACCAAAGTTGCACTCTAATCCACCTATTTTTGGCTAGGAGCACCCCTTATATTCAACAATATATGGTCCAGATTAACAAGAAGGAAAACCCAGTTCACCATCTCCAGCTACTGACGATGATGGATCTATGGCCAGGGCTCTACATGATAATATTCCACTTTATTATTTAAGTACATTCCATATTCTTTTAGCGTCAGTCAAGTTTTTAAACAAGAATTATTATGACAAATGCTACAAGGAAATAATACTCTTATCAAGTACTTTTCAAAACTTTATGAAGCATTGGGATCTCAATCCCTTGTCTCATTGTTGGGAATTCACATCCCTCAACATCATCATCATCATGTTTGCTGGATCTAGGTATTCAAACCCTTAGTTCAACACTGAACATGGTTACCACTTATCAAGTAACTATTACCTCCAGGTCATCTGACCAAGGTATTCAGGATACTTGTTACACAAGCATTTCACATAATTTACCAGACATATTCAACTTCTTTTAACCTATCCTTAGGCAACAAATAAAGTAATGGCTTACAAGGCCCCATTAACATCATAGCTCATACCTCGTTATGCTCATCATCTCATGATACCTGCATGGTTAGTATATTTGATAACAACCATATCAATTACATATCAACATTATGAAATACAAAGATAACATCACTATTCCCTCATTAGAGTTAGGGTTTCTCATCTTTATCAATTAGGATTTCACATAACATTACCCTGTATTAGGGTTTCACATAACATCACCATGTATTAGGGTTTCACATAGCATCACCCTATATTAGGGTTTCACATAACATTACCCTGTATTAGGGTTTCACATAGCATCACCCTTTATTAGGGTTTCACATAACATCACCATGTATTAGGGTTTCACAAAACATTACCATGTATTAGGGTTTCATATAACATTACCATGTATTAGGCTTTCACATAACATTACCCTGTATTAGGGTTTCACATAGCATCACCCTATATTAGGGTTAGGGTTTCCTATTCCATTTCAATTAGGGTTTCTTAACCCATTACCCAATATTAGGGTTTCTCATCTTTCTCGATTAGGATTTCATGATCACCTTATCAAAGATCAATACCCTAATTCAAGACTCCATGCATCTTGGAGAATGCATTGATATTATAATTAATATCCAAAACCTAACTTGTTGTCCCACATGTCTAGAATTTCATAATACCTTCATAAGTATTCAATTAAACTTATGAATTGTAATTTCCCTTATTGTTTAGGGTTTTATGATTACCTCATTAATTCAAACCCTAAGTTAGTGCTTCCTCATATCTTGGAGCACATATCATTATTTAAGTATTTAATCATACTTGTCATTGTTCCATATACTAGGAATACACATCATTATCCTACCTTATCAGGTGGACTTAACCTCTCACTAAGTACATACACCTATGCTTGTCATAGTGTATTGAGTTTATTACTTTCATAGGCACCAAGTGATAATTACTTTAATTATACTAATCACCTAAGTTCTTTAGAAGTGCAATTGAAACAACCTTGAGATACTCTTCAGCCACTTATGGGGTTATTAATAATTACATGGATAGAATCAATTAGACCTTCAAATGGTCTTGAACCAATTGACCCTTCAAACGGTCTTGAGGTCACTTGACCTTCAAACGGTATTGAGGTCACTTGACCTTCAAACGATCTTGATGACCGTTAGATCTTAAACGGTCTTGGTTCAATTGAATCGCCAAACGGTCTTGAACCTTTTGTACCTCCAAACGGTCTTGAGGTGCTTGATCACCAAACGGTCTTGAAGTCATTGACCTTCAATTGGTCTTGAAGTCATTGACCTTCAAATGGTCTTGAGGTGCTTGACCTCCAAATGGTTTTGAAGTCATTGACCTTCAAACGGTCTTGAAGTCATTGACCTTCAAACGGTCTTGAGGTACTTGACCTCCAAACGGTCTTGAGGTGCTTGACCTCCAAATGGTCTTGAAGTCATTGACCTTCAAACGGTCTTGAAGGCATTGACCTTCAAACAGTCTTGAGGTGCTTGACCTCCAAATGGTCTTGAGGTCATTGACCTTCAAACGGTCTTGAAGTCATTGACCTTCAAACGGTCTTGAGGTGCTTGACCTCCAAACGGTCCTGACCTCAACATCCTTAAACGATCTGAAGACCATTAAACCCTAAATAGTTTGAGTTCATTTGATTTAAATATTAATTAACCCCAAACGGTTTGAGACCGTTTAGTCCTCAAATGGTTTGAAACCAAATGGTCCTCAAAGGTTCTAAGACCCTTTGGTCAATTCAGCTTAAAATTGTTTAACACTAAATTAGGGTTTTGTTCCTCAATTGATTTAGGGCTTAAACCCAATTGAGCTAGGGTTCTAAAATTGATTGAATTTGATTTGTATGAAGTTATTAGGTCATAAGAACAATAAATCCTTGAACCTATTAAAAGATTTAGTCTCTAATGGTTTGAAACCATTTGCCCTCCAATCAGTTTTGAAATCATTTGGTCAGCAAGCGGTTTGAAACCGTTTGGTCTAAACGGTTTGGAAACAGTTTGACCAACACAAAGCAAAATTGTTTGCTGATATTTCTTGAAGTGTGTGCTAAGATGATGTCATCATCATCAAGCTTCAGACCTCCGATTTCTATTGCCATATATATGAAAAATTCCACAATTATTCAAGAAGAAATAAAGGATCAACATATGATGAGAAATTGAAATCAATAACAACATCAATGGGTTCAAGTTATATAACCCACCTTCAAAGTAGCTTCAAAGCTTAAAACTTCACATCTCTAATGGTGAATGAAACTCCTTCAACTATCCAGGGTTTGTTTCCAACTCTTTGGATGCAAAAGATGATCAAGGTTGAGCATTGGTTGGAAAAGAGAAGATTATTCAATGTTGAAATCCGATTTCAACCATCAATTCAAGGTTGAAAATGATCATGGAGCTTACCTTCAGCTTGGGGAACTTTTTCCTCCTGCTCCTAATCTCCTTGGTCGTCGGACAAAGCAATGGGAGAAAGTGGTTTGCAAAATGGCCTTTCAAGTAAGGAGAAAATCAAATATATGTAATTGATTTTCAAGGAGAGAGAAAGTAGGGGAAAATCCATCCACTTTATTTACCACATGCCCCCTCCTTTCCTTGCCTCTGAAGCCAACTCCCTTCATCCTCAATATCCTCTCGTTTATCCTTGTATTGAAAGCAATCACTAAAGCACCTTAATTAATATAATACTATTATATATTTTTAGTGGACATTACTTTTTAATTAACAAATGTGAGTGGGTTTCTTCACCTACTTAGGATATTTCGGTGCAACTCAATGTATTTGAACGTGCTTTCATTATAGTATTTCAACCACAACCTTTTTAGTTGATGGGCACTTCAATTAATATATTTATTTTTGCTACAAATTAAATTAGGGTTTCAATTATGCTTAAATCTTGATTATTTTATTATCAAGATTATCTCTCCTCAAAAGTAGTTCAAACAAGACGTCCCTTTCTTTTTATTTTCTCTAAATGATACCAATAAATAGTAGGGACATTCTTGAAGTGTTATTTTACATGTTCAACCCTAGATTTTAGGTAAATTGCAAATTACACCATAACTAACATTCAATACACAAGCATTACTTAAACAAGCTCCTTCTTGGAACTTAGGATTCTGGAAGCCATACCTCAAAATCATTCTCATTCTTATGTTGCTATAACACTTGAGGAACATTTATCATGTAACATTTGCAAAGTAACCCCTTAAATTTGGTAAATTGCACTTTAGTCCAAAACAGATAAAGCATTGCTTCAACATTATTCAAATAGGACCAAAATTGAAACATAAGCTCTCCTTTAGCCTTAATTACTCTTCAAAAGATAAAGACAAGAATCTAAATAAATTACTTAAGCAAAATTTCTAGGGTTAGGCCTTGACCCAGGTCAGGGATGTTACAACTGCCTTTCCTACTGCTCCTCAACCTCTGATGCACGATCTCTGCCTCCTCATGCACGTCAACCAAAAAAGGATGTGGGAAACCCATGGGGTGAGATTCCAAATCTCAGTAGGAGATATAACTCTCCACCAACTCTATTATTATCATGGATAAGATGATTAAAGTAAGTGGTAAAGTTACAAACATGATAAGTAGATAATCATTATTAATTGAATGAGCAATTACTATTAGATTATGAAACATCTAAACATCATAAAAGGAATATGAAGAATATGTATACTCACTATCCACTACACTATATAAAAACAAGCAAGGCCTCATCCAATGTTTCCCTATTTGATCCTAAACAAGTATACTACACAGATAATTACAAATTTTATATTGCCCTGAGGATTTGAGTCATACCACCCAAATCCAACCGACCACTGCTAAGTCATAATTGGTGCCACAGAAGGTTAAGGAAGAGTCGAAATCCACGACCTTCCCACACCTCTTGGTCATCACAAGAGAAAACACCACAGAGTCATATCAGTCAACTGCAACAATGACATATAGTCAGGCTCATGGATTGGCACACGCATGGCCATTCACATATATAATCATACCTAGCCCACCTCAGTACAAGTAACAGATCTAGAAGAATAGGCTCACACATGTCCGTTCTATCAAGAAAGAGTGGCTCACGCATGGCCATCCAGTTATTACAACAAGATCGACTCACTCATGGTCGTCTCACACAACCTATAATAAAGGATGCAAGGGAATACTCAACTTGAATCCCATATATTCAAAAATATGCACTCCGAGTTAAAGCTCATTTCACCATCCAATGAATGCTAAAACTGAATGGATCTATGGCATTGGGCAAGCTACACGACTAAGTTCCACTTTCTTAGTTAGGTCAATTAAGTGCCTTTTAGCATCAATCAAGTTACAATATATAAACTTTAAACAATTTCTACAAAGATAAGGGTGTAAAACATTTCTATAAGGTAATTGAGAATATAAGGTGTGATCTCATCACATTATCACTTGATGTTTGTCATTCACCATATTTTTCATCACAAGGACCACAAACTTTGAGGTAACAACCCCCATCTCATTGTTGAGAAAATTATCATCTCATATAAGGCAATAAGACATCATTAGGTCATAAAACCCATTTATCTCCTCTTTCAATGATACCAACATCTCACATTCCTCATAAGGCCCATTCAATCATATCACAAACACCACAACTCATATCAAGCTATTCATATCAACTTGTGTTACCTGCATGGTTAGAGACTTATAACAAGAAAAATAATACTTCATCATCACTGCCATCTCGTATGATTCATGTCATTCACACTACATCATTAGGGTTAGGGTTCCTTTTAACCAATTAGGGATTATAAGGTTGGATCAACAACCAACCTCCATGCATCACTTCCATTATCACTAAAGGGTATGTTATGATATTAAAGGTCATAGAAAACATCACTCCTCCATTGCTCATACAAACACCCCATAGGGTATAATATTATACCATGTAACCCTATCATTAACATGATGTATCATGACTACCCTCACAAGGTATCCGTTTAGACCATCTTCTGGTGTATCAGTTTAGCACTAAGGGTGTCAGATTGATACTTTCCATTGGGTGTCAACTTGTCATAACCATAACATGTCAACTACCTTTATGCAAGGTACAAGGGTTAACCTTACTAGGTCATGTCAGTTTAACCCTACTTGAAAGGGTGTCCGGTTAGCCACACATGAGGTGTATCAGGCAACCTTACTTGTAAGGGTGACAGGGAACCCTATGTGTGTCAAGAAACCTTAGGTGTGGCAGGTTGTTAGAGTTAGGGCTTGTCATGTCAGTCTCTTACTCAACCTAGGTCATCACAGTTTGGCACTCCATCTCCCAAGATGTCCTCATGGTCATGATAGGCTAAAACTCTCAAATCATATCAGTCTAACTCTTCTAGTCATGACAATTCAGCAAACATATCGATTTAGCTCCTCTAGGGCATGACTGTTGGTACTCCCATGTGTGTATTGACTTCTTACACCACAAGTCATGATGACTACCCAAAACATAGTGTATGTTCTGACTTGTCATCTTCGACCTTAGGAAGTTTGACCACTAGTTCATCTATTATCATGGCAAGGTGCAAGATATGGATAGCAAACTAAACTAGGTTTCTTTACCCAAAACAGTTCTCAAAACCACCAATAACTACTATCATGCATGAGATAAATGATTAGAGATGAGAAACAACATAAACACATGAAAGAGTGAAAATAACAAATGAGTTTAAGAGTTATATAACCTTCCTCAAAGGTCACCACCAAGATCCAAGCTCCAAGATCAAGCTTCAAGCTCACGAGCTCAAGGTAGAAGATGATCCTCCACTTGATCACCACAACACCTCCAAGGAAGAAGATGAGACCAAGGTTAAGATGGCTCAAGATAGAAAGGAGATATCCATGATCCATTTCCGAGAAGAAGAAGAAGAAGAGAGCTAGGAAACATGACTTACCAAGGTAGAAGATGAAAGATGATCAAGGAACTCCACAACTTGGGACTAGTCCTCCAAGCTCCAAGAGAACCTCTATAGCTCCTAAAGCTTCTCATGGTCATCTACTAAGAAGGAGAGAAAGCAAAGATGGCCAAAATGATTCTCTTGCATGGAGAGAAAGAAGATGGTATAGTAGGGGTATGGGAGAGATCTCATGTGGGAGGTGTCATCACCTTAGGAGCCTAGGTGATAATTATCCATGAAGAAGGGGCCGCATGCAACAACATGTAAGACACGGCGATAAGATCTAGGCTAGGTATCACCTTCTTGGTCTCCTACCAAGGTCATGGCTTCACTAACCTGAGATGCCAAAACCCTACACACTCACAAACTTATACGACATAACCCTACACACTCAAAAACTAATAGGAAAAAACCTACTGATGCAGCCCTATTTTAGGGCTCCATCTGGTGTCATATTGTATTTCAATTACATTTATACATGTTAGAATACATGATATTTCCCCTAATATGCATATTTGTGTAAAATACACTATGGACAGTATTTGTCTGTTTTTTAGGTACTTGGACCACACTTGGATGGACGAGAGAGATGGAGGGGCCCAAAGAAGGCCCTAAAGCTCCACTAACCTACCCCTGGTGGCCAAGAGTCAAGCTTAAGCAAATAAGTCCATGGATCATGAAGTTTGAAGCTTAAAGTACAAGCAAAACCCCCAACATGGCCGTGGTATCACAGAACGGTCGTGCTTCAAATGAAGAAATCACAAGAAAAATCTCAGTTTTGAAGCAACTACAAAACATACTCCAACACGGTTGTGCCACACAGCACGGACATGCTGTCACCCCCCAACACAGTCGTTCTACACAGTACGCCCATTCTGCGGCCCTCCAACATGATTGTTCCATGCAGCACGCCCGTGTTGCCACTAACCCACCACGGTTGTGCCATGCAACACGACTCTGCCACATATAACCCAACATAAATGTGCTACCAACCACGATCATACTACCAGCTCCCAACATGACTGTGCTACCATCCAGTCACTCCCCCAAAACAACCTAACATTTTTTACTATTTTAATTCACACGATCGTTCTACCCCACCACGACTGTGATCACCTCTATTCACCACGGCTGTGCTACTCACAAAACCTAGCTACTTTTGCCACTGAACTTCCCAATCTACCCCTACTTGAGATATTGCTTCCCCCACACCTATATATAGGGGGTTGTGGATGTAGGTCAAGCTCAGCTACCTTCCACCACCTCCTAGTTCCCCATTTTTGCTTGTGTTAGCTTAGTTAGCTTTTTTCTTGCCTAGATAGCTTCTTGCCCTATTCTTGCTTTATTCTTTCTAGCTTAGGTCTTTACTTGCTCTTTTAATTTTTTCTTTCTTGCCTTAGTGTAATTTGCCTTTTCATACCTAGCTTAGTCTTTTCCATCTTAATTAGTCCTAATCTAGTCTAGGGTTAACTTAGATTTCATTCTTGCCTTTAATTGCTTTCTTGTTCACCTTAGTTAACAATTATAACAACCTTCAAACCCTTAACGTCTCCACTATAGGAACCTAGCCAAACTAACCTAGATCTAGTGCCCCCTTTTCATCCTGTAGATTGACCCTATACTTGCCACCCTCCTATACTACGACACGACCCCGTATGCTTACGAGATAGTGTTTTGGTAGACATAAGTATGTTTAATTCTTGGTCATTATAAATTTGGAAAGTTTAATCCACCCGTGTTCTTCCGTCCGCAGAGTTGCATCCATTCAAATCTCAATTGAGTGGTGTGTAATGCCATTGGTGCCGACGCACCAAGCTTTCTGTCAAAAGCTTTGTGCGCCCCTGCCAATGGTGCTACATACTACTCAATTGAGGTTTGAATAGATGCAACCCCGTGGACAGGAGCACACAGTGGATTTACTTTCAAAATGTATAAGGACCTAACTTAACACACTCTCAAAAACTAAAGCACTACACCTAGAAGCACACGGGTCGTGTCATAGTATAGGAGGGTGGTAAGTATAGGGTCGATCTACAAGGAGAAAAGGGGGCACTAGAGCTAGGTTAGTTTGGCTAGGTTCCTATTGTGGAGACTAAGGGTAAGGGTTTGCAAGTTGTTTTAATTGTTAACTAAGGTGAACAAGAAAGCAATTAAAGGCAAGAATGAAATCTAAATTAACCCTAGACTAGATTAGGACTAATTAAGCAAGAAAAGACTAAGCTAGGTAGGAAAAGGAAATTTATGCTAAGGCATGCAAGAAGAATAAGAGAGCAATTAAAGAGCTAAACCAGCAAGAACAAGGCAAAAATAGGATAAGAAGATATCTAGGAAAGAAAAGAGCTAACTAAGCTAACACTAGATAAGCAAGATGAAAACTAGGGTTTTAATGCAATAAAGAGAGGTGTGGGCTGTTTAGGGGATGCACTTATCACTTAAGTTGGGGGGTGACATATGAACATTATGATACCATTTAGATTATCCAAACCAAACAACAAGCTACAGTCTAATGAATTAACCTAAGCTATAAATTGGCCATGGATATGCTAGGTTGTGTATAGGGGAACTAGTCCCTAACACTCCCCACCACCCTTACAAGGCTCACTTGGGTAGGTATTAGGTTCAATTCAATTAGAGTCTAGTCAAGTCTAGGTTTCTAGATTAGACATTCCTAGGGTAATTAGGGGCCAAGGGTAGTAATGGGGAGGTGAAATTAGGGTTTTGGACCCCAATTCCCCCACATTCTATCCTTTAGAAGGCTCCATGCTAATTGTGCTAGATTCACCTAATCTAGCTACTCATATCTCTCACTTAGGCTTAGGGAGATTGATTAGGATTTAGGAAGATGGGAGGCAACCTAGGTGTAAGGCCCCTCAACTTGCTTAATGAGTTGAATGAGATTAATTACCATAATTTATTGATTATAACCATAATATAACCTTTTGATATGTTTTGAAATCATAAGACAAGCTTAAGTTTCAAATTTGGTCCAATTTGGACACTGTTTGAGCAAGTTATGCAATTTTCTGTACATTTTGGACTTTTCTACAATTTACCCAATTGAGGGGTTTTCTTTTCAATTTGTCACATACATTATGTTCCTTAGATGTTATATTATCATTCTTGAGTGTTTTTATCCATGGGGATCCTAGTTGAGCCATGGTTTGAAGGTGTTTTCATCAAGGGTATTTTAGGGTTTACCCCTTCATAGATGAGCTATCTTTAGTAGCTATCAATTAATGAATTATGTGATTGACTGGGACATTCGACAAAGGAAAGCTAAGAAGGTATATACAGATATTGGGAGAGCTTCTTGTGTGTGTTCTTGTATATTCTTAATAAATTAAGGCCATGGACACTTGGATAGATACTAGCACTTCAACTTTTTCTTTTTGCTTTATCTTAAAGTTCATATACTTATCCTCAAGAACCAAAACGAGCCATTTCCCCTCCACCACTTCCCTCCTTCTCCCAACCTTGCTCTCCCTCTGTTCATCTACGAATTTTTTTGCCCAAGGAATAAGAAAGTGGGGATCATCTTAGAAAAAATTCTAGGGTTGCAATTGAATTCCTTTTGGGTCTAAAAAGCTTCCTCCTAGTGATATTGACCTAAAAGTGTAAGTATTACATTATTTCCTTCGTTTATTTATTTTCTATTCTTCCTCCTATATCTCTCCATGTCGGAACCCTACTTTTCCATGGTGAAAATGACTCTAGAACTCAAAAATCCTTCCTTCTTGTTTCTTTTTCTAGGATTTTGCTTCTTTGTGGAGAGAATTGCCTATTTGGCCAAGTTCAGTTCTGAATCCAAGGTTTTCTTGCCCTATTTGCTCGCGATTATTTCTGTTTGGGATATGGCCTACTCTATAGAGGCGAGTTATATAACATTCTTCACTTATATTGCTTACTAGAAGCTTGTAAGTTCATGTTTATGCTTGAATGTGATGATCTAAGCATAGAGAAACCATGCTTGTTTAGAATTACAAATTTTTTTGGTGTTCCCTATTTTGTTCCAGTTCTATATGAACTTATAAACATGTGTACAACCTTTATTAGGTGTAACATGAAGTGGGACAGGTTGATAGCAACAACCTATGGTGCTATGTACAAAAGAATTGATGGTTCAAATTAGGGTTTTCAAGCTATTTCCTTCTCTATCACAAAACTAATGATCATACCATTCAATAACCAATAGTGTTTCTTTCTTGGCAACTGATGTTCGTGATCAAGGGTGTCAAAATTATGGTGACAACCTATGTTCACCCCCTTAGGTCAGGTTTTGACTCAATTAGACATTTAATTATCATCCACTAAGTATTCTAATGATGTTATCAATCGATGATGATATTGGCTTAATGTTTGATGGTGTTAACTGAATGTATTACTAATCTAGTGACCAATGGTAACCTAATGATCACAATTAATGGTGGATCAGGTCATCACCATATATGATTAATTAGTAATGTAATTGTAGATTTGACTAAACCTTAAATCAATGGTTCCTTGGTTCAATATTTTTAATGGTTAGACTTATACTTCAATTAATAATCTTGAACATTGAACCTGATCCAATGAGTAATATTGGATGCTTCAACATCCAATGGATTAGAATAAATCACATGGTATTATATGTGGGTCCTAGTGAAGATAATTCAATGGTTCAATACCATTAATTGATAGCCTTACCTTTGCCATTATATAGTTGTATTTGTTAAATTGCTATAATAAGCGAATGCATAATTCCCATGTGATCTAGCTTGTTTTACCTCACCTCGATGTAATTATATGATGTTGATTGGTTATAATCATACCTATTGAATGATTAATGTGATAATGAATTACACTCTTGTTGTGTTGAAACCACAATGTAGTACTATATGAATATCATAGTGCCTTGCCAGGTTAATATCTATGGACACATATGTGCTAATGATATTTGGAGCCTTGTTTAAGGAATGGAATGATGATGATAACTTTACTATGAATAATGTGATGGTCTTAACGACCTTTGGGCATGTTTGAAGCCATAATTTAGGTGAAATCCTCTTCATGTTCCAATAACGGTTAAAACCCTGGAACTTGTGATAAGTATTGGTATCTTGTAATAGTATGAAGATAAGTGTGGTTCAGAAATTTGCAATGAATGATAGAATGTGGTAATGTGATTAAGATTTATATCTCAAATGTTTTATATCCTTTGAAGTTGTTATACATATACTCTTGTTAGAAAAGAATTAGGGTTTGAATGTCCACTTATATGATAAAGACTTAATGCATTCAATTGGCAGTAATTAATCAAGTGTAACATTAATCATGTAGAGCCCTGTGTCGTAGAGCCATCTTCAGTGTCAGAACTTACTGGATGGTGAAACAAGTATTCCCAAGGGAAACTCAGAGTGTATACTATTGAGTATGTGGGGATGGAAAGTTGAGCATATATCCTTGTCATCCACAATTGTAGGTTATGGAGGATGGCTATGGTCATGCCTCTGACATTTGATGTGATTGAGGACAGCTGGGGTTGTACCTCAGATTAGAGGGTTTTTTATACCCTATTTTCTAGTGTCATAACTTGTACCAAGTACGGACTAGTTGTTATCAATTGACTATATGTCACTGCTAACAGTTTGACTGGTATGCCACTACAATTTACTCGTACTAACTGAGGGGAAGAGATCTTAGGATACCGACACTCCTAGATCTTATATGGAACTGAATAGCACTTCACAGTTGTCAATTGGACTATGAGTGGTATGCCTCAAACTCCCCAGGGAATAATAATAAAAGATATAATACCAATCGAGTAGTATAATTGTTGGGGTTTAATATGTATCACATTGGTTGATTAACCCTTGTCTTGTATGTACACTAAATAGTTCTCACATGATGCAGACTTATGAAAATTGTGTAATTCTACTTGATGTTACAACTTATTTGCTTAAATGCTTAGTATGCTTAAACTGTTCAATCTGTTCATATTGCTTATTCAATACCCTAACTAATCAATGTATTTACTGTTAATTAATATGTTATAATCAATATATGTTGGAGAGAGTTATATCTCTCACCAGGACTGGGTCTCACTTGTGGGTCACCACATTTTTTTAGGTGGTTGTGGGCAACGAGGTCAAGGTCGCGCTGTGGAAGAGAACCAACCTAGTGATCAATAGATTCAGAAGTTTGGTTATTTGTAGATGTTAGTAGTAGAGTCCTAGTGTCGTCCATGTACTTTCAGGTCCAGGTATGTGATGTGTTTTCTAGATGATATACTTGTATCGACATGAGATTTTGGTAGTATGCCAATGTTTGTAAATATATGGCATGTACATGTGAAATATCTTTTGTATGCAGGATGTGACTGAGGTCTTTGGACCCATATGTAAATACTTGTTACAGTATATGAGAATGGAATATGGACCTTTTGTAAACGTTCTAGAGTTTATTTACATTGTTGGAATCGGTTTTAATTATTTTACATTTGTGACTATGATTAATTAGTAGTTGATTGTGTTTTGTGTTTTGAGTAATCTTATTTAGCATGACGAGGTTTCACAGTTAGGTTGGTATTAGAGACCTAGGTTTACTGAGTCTACAGGGACATAGGACTTAGGTTTGAGTCTGTTCTTATGTATCCAACATATCTGATCATAGTTTATGCTTATGCAGATATGTCTGGAGGACATGAAGAACATGTTGAGAGTAGCTATGTTACACCAGAAGGAGATGTAAGGAGGTAGGCATGTGATGAGAGAGTGCCAAAAGTAGGGCCAGAGAAGCCTACAATACCTCATCTAGACCTGACAATGATGGCCAATCCTGAGTTTCAGTCTATGTTTAGACAAATGATGGTCACAATTACACATATCGCTGACAGAGCGCCATCACCTCAAGCTAGGGAAGCCGCCTCTAATTTGGAGTCCCAAGGCATCAGGAAGACATTTGAACGTCTTATATGTGTTAGAGCAATTGAATATGTAGGTACTTCTGATCAAGCAGACGCTGAGATGTGGTTGACTGAGCTGGAAAAGGCGTTCAAAATCCTAAACATCATTGAAGAAGACAAAAGTAAGCATGCGGTATACCTATTGAAGGGTAGTGTTGGCCACTGGTGGGCCATAGAAGAGGAGAAAAGGCCAGGAGTTGTGATAGGATGGGAGGAGTTTTGGAGGGAATTTGTAGCTGATATTTTCCAGAGACCTATCTAGATGAGAAAATCTCTCAGTTCGAGAAGATTCGTCAGGGAGCTATGACTTTGAATGAGTATGAATCAAAGTTTATCGAATTTCTGAGGTTCTTCCCACACATGGAAGCAACAGACAAGGAAAGGATCCAGAGATTTGAGAAGGGACTGAGTACGGAGTTGACTACTACAACATCAACCTTGGAGAATAGGGAAAGGTTTTCCACCTTTGTGGAATATGTTAGGAGGATTGAGAGGTCTACCATAGAGAAGCGTGAAGCTAATGCTAAGAAGCGACCTATGCAGTTTTAAGGGCAATCATCAAGAGGATTTAAGATGCCAAGGTTTTTCCCACCGTCGTCGCAACCAAGGTCAACCTTCAGTGAACCAAGATCACATGCACCATCACAGTGGACCCCAAGTTGGGGTAGAGGTCACAATTTTCCGCCAACGGGAGCCCACAATACCTCATCAGTTTCAGTGATAGGGTCATTTAGGCCATATTAGGACACCATAACATGTTACAAGTGTGGGCAAGTGGGGCATACAAGACCTTATTGCCCTATGAAAGATGAGGAGGTGACTCAGCAGCCAAGCAAAGTCAACAAGGTCCACAACAACGACAGTTTAGTAGTGGCAGTGGAAGAGGACGTGGGAAGGCATCGCAGGCAGGATCCTATGGACAAGAAAGTAGAGGACGTGGATGACATTAGGTGACAACAAGGTTCTATGCCATGACCCAGCCAGAAGCAGTGGTCAATCCATGAGTCGTGACAGGTCAGATGGAGTTATTTCATTCTGATTTTTCTGATTCTTGTTTTGTATATGTGTTATTAGACCCAGGTGCGACACACTCTTTTATCACTAGAGAGGCGATAGATAGCTGTTATCTACCTATTAGTCTTAGATCTGATAGCCTGCGGCTAGAGACTCCTTTGGTTGATTCTGCCGATTTGCGGGAAGTGTGTCCTTCTTGTGTTCTTTCTTTATCTGGACACAACATTCAAGTGGATCTTTTGCCACTTGACATGCATGGTTTTGATGTAATCCTAGGAATGGATACCTTGTAAAAATACAAGGTAGTTTTGGACTGTAGTACTAAGGTGGCGACGTTCCATGATGGAGATGTACAGTAGATTTTCTAGGGTGATAGGAAGATTCTTCCTACATGTTTGATGTCAGCTATGACAGCTGAGCGGTTGATGAGACAAGGATGTGCGGCTTTCTTAGCTCATGCTATGGATACCAAGGTGGTAGGTCCTAGTATCTAGGAGGTACCAGTAGTGCAAGAATTTAAGGATGTATTTCCTGAGGAATTTCCTAGCATTCCCCCTCCTAGAGAGATTGAGTTTGAGATCAATATTGTTCCTGGAACACAACCCATCGCACAGTCAGAATACAGAATGGCACTAGCAGAGATGCAGGAGTTAAAGAAATAGTTACAAGAATTGTTAGAGAAGGGTTTTATCAGGCCAAGTACTTCCCCTTGGGGTGCTCATGTGTTGTTTGTTAAAAAGAAGGATGGTTCAGTGAGGTTGTGTATAGACTATAGACAGTTGAACAAGGTGACAATAAAGAATAAGTATCCTTTGTCGAGATTGATGATCTTTTTGATCAGTTGAGAGGTGCTACTGTGTTTTCAAAGATACACCTGAGGTTATGTTACCATCAGTTTAGAATTAAGGTTGATGACATACCCAAGTCACCTTTTAGGACTAGGTATGGTCATTATGAGTTTGTGGTTATGCCGTTTGGGCTATCCAATGCACCTGCAGCTTTTATGGATCTAATGAATAGGGTTTTTAGACCTTATCTTGATCAGTGTGTGGTCATGTTTACAGATGATATCTTGATATACTCCAATGATAATCAACAACATGAGCACCACCTTCGCCAGACATTGACTTTGTTGAGGCAACATAAACTATATGCTAAGTTCAGCAAGTGTGAATTCTGGTTATTTAAAGTGTCTTTTCTGGGCCATGTTATATCTACAAAAGGCGTTTGTGTTGATCCCAAGAAAGTGGAATCTATACTACAATGGGAACAACCAAAGACTCCGATAGTGATCCATAGTTTCCTAGGTCTGGCAGGTTACTACATGAGGTTCATCAAAGACTTCAGTTCTATAGTGTTACCCCTAACTAGGTCAACCATGAAGGATGTTCCTTTTTCTTGGAATGATAAGTGTCAACGTTCTAGGTTAACCATGATTGTCCCACTCATCTCAAATTTGGGTGACTAGTGCACCGATATTAGTATTGCTAGAGCAAGGAAAAGACTATATTGTCTTTTGTGATGCTTCAAAGAATGTGTTGGGATGCGTGTTGATGCAGGATAAGAATGTGATTTCTTTTGCTTCACGATAGCTTATGAAACATGAGGAGAATTACCCTACACATGATTTGGAGCTTTTAGTGGTAGTCCATGCCTTAAAGATTTGGAGACACTATCTTTATGGAGAAAAGTGTCAGATCTTCACTGACCATAAGAATCTACAGTATATCTATTCAAAACAGGAGCTGAATATGAGGTAGAGGAGATGGATGGAGCTGATTAAGGATTATGATTGCATAATAGACTATCATCCAGGGAAAGCTAATGTGGTAGCTGATGCATTGAGTAGAAACATCTTCATCATCAACGGTAGATAATGCACAATTAAATTCTTTGATGTGCCATAAGAGAGATATGCTAGTGTCTCTTCGCCAGATGAATGTACATCTAGAAGTTTCCTTACTGGCATGATTATTGGCACAGTTACAAGTGAAACCTATGTTGAGACAGCAGATTCATGATGCACAACAAAATGATATTGTGATATAGAATATCTAATTAGGGATTGGTAGTGAAAAGTATGACGGCTTTCATGAGGCAGATGATGGTACAATTTGTTACCATAATAGAATAGTAATTCCTGATGTTGATGGGTTGAGGAAGATGGTACTTGAGGAGCTCACTCCTCCATGCATGCAATGCATCCTGGAAGAACCAAGATGTAAAAAACTTGAAAGACATGTATTGGTGGCCAGGTCTAAAGCGTGATGTGGCAGAGTTCATTGCCAAATGTCCAGTTTGTTAGTAGGTGAAGGCTGAGCACCAGAAGCTTGCAGGGACATTACAACACTTGCCAATACCACAATGGAAATGGGATCATGTTACTATGGACTTTGTGGTTGGTCTTCTTAGGATAGCCAAGGATCATGATTCCATATGGGTGATAGTAAACATATTGACTAAGTCAGCTCATTTTCTACCAGTTAAGACGACATTTACAGTAGAGAAATTGTCCCAAATATATGTTGATGAGATAGTCTGCGTGCATGGCATTCTAGTGAGTATAGTTTCTGACAGAGGTACACAGTTTACAAGTCATTTTTGGGAGCGTATGCATTCAGCAATGGGAACATAGATGAGATTCAGCACAATTTTTAATTCGTAGACTGATGACCAGTCTGAAAGAACTATTCAGACTTTAGAGAATCTCTTAAGGGCATGTGTGCTACAATTTTGTGGTAGTTGGGATGTACATATGACTCTGATAGAGTTTGCATACAACAATAGATATCAAAAAAGCATAGATATGGCCCCTTATGAGGCTATGTATGGTAGACGATGCCAGTCTCCTCTTTGCTGGTATGAGACAGGTGAATATCAACTTTTGGGTCCTGAGCTAGTACAACAGACTATAGAAAAGATTAAAGTGATACAACAACAGTTGAAAGCAACCCAGGATAGGTAGAAATCTTATGCAGATAACTGACGTAGACCACTTTAGTTCCAAGTGGGAGATAAAGTATATCTTAAGGTTTCTCCTTGGAAACATGTGCTGAGGTTTGGAAAGAAGGGTAAGTTAGATCCCAGATTTATGGGACCATACCCTGTCCTAGCTTGTGTTGAAAAGGTAGCATATAAGTTGGAGCTACCACCAGAGCTACATAGATTACATAATGTCTTTCACATCTCTATGTTGAAATGCCATTTATATACTGATCATACAATCCAACCAGTAGAGGTTGAGTTAGATGAGGATATCTCCTATGTCGAGGGTCCTCTGTTGATCTTGGATAGAAGGGTGAAAAAGCTGAAGAGAAAAGATATAATACTAGTAAAAGTGTTGTGGATCATCATGGCATAGAGAAAGCCACATGGGAACTAGAGAACGAATAGCATAGAAAATACCCATCTCTTTTTGCTTCGCAAAATCCTTGTTAGGGGTTTACAGTGGTAAGGCCCTTGAACTTATTTAATGAGTTGAATGAGATTAATTACCATACTTTAATGCTTAGAACCCTAATATAACCTTTTGATATGTTTTTAAATCATAATACAAGCTTAAATTGCAAATTTGGTCCAATTTGGACACTGTTTGAGCCAGTTATGCAATTTTTTGTACATTTTAAACTTTTCTACAATTCACCCAATTTAGGGGTTTTCTTTGCAATTTGTCAGATACATTATATTCTTTAGATGTTAATTATCATTCTTGAGTACTTTGAGCCATGGGGCTCCTAGTTGAGCCATGGTTTGGAGGTGTTTTCATCAAGGGTATTTTAGGGTTTACCCCTTCATGGATGAGCTATCTTTAGTAGCTATCAACAAATGAATTATGTCATTGACTGGGAAATTCAACAAAGGAAAGCTAATAAGGTCTATAAAGATAGTGGGAGAGCTTCTTGTGTGTGTACTTGTATATTCTTAATAAATTAAGGCCATGGACACTTGGATAGATACTAGAACTTCAAGTTTTTCTTTTTGCTTTATCTTAAAGTTCATATACTTATCCCCAAGCACCAAAACGAGCCATTTCCTCTCTACCACTTCCATCCTTCTCCCAACCTCGTTCTCCCTTTGTTCATCTGTGAATTTTGCTTCTCAAGGAAGACGAAAGTGGGGATTTTCTTGGAAAAAATTCTAGGGTTGCAATTGATTTTTTGGGTCTAAAAAGCTTCCTGCTAGTGATATTGACCTAAAAGTGTAAGTATTACCTTATTTTCTTCATTTTTTCTCTTCTATTCTTCCTCATATATATCTCCAGGTCAGCACCCTTCTGTTCCATGGTGAAAATGACTCTAGAACTAAAAAATCCTTCCTTCTTGTTTCTTTTTCTAGGATTTTGCTTCTTTGTGGAGAGAATTGCCTATTTGGCCAAGTTCAGATCTGAATCCAAGATTTTCTTGCCCTATTTGCTCGAGATTCTTGCTTTTTGGGATCTAAATTACTCTATAGAGGTGAGTTATATAACATTCTTCACTTATATTGCTTACTAGATGCTTGTTAGTTCATGTTTATGCTTGAATGTGATGATCTAAGCATAGAGAAACCATGCTTGTTTAGAATTACGAATTTTTGTGGTGTTCCATGTTTTGTTCCAGTTGTATATGAACTTAAAAACATGTGTACAACCTTTTTAAGGTGTAACATGATCTATGACAGGTTGATAGAAACAACCTATGGTGCTATGCACAAAACAATTGATGGTTCAAATTAGGGTTTTCAAGCTATTTCCTTCTCTATACCACAACCGATGGTCATACCATTCAATAACCAATAGTGTTGCTATCTTGGCAACTGATGTTCATGATCAAGAGTTTCAAAATTATGGTGACAACCTATGGTCACCCCCTTAGGTCAGGTTTTGAATCAATTAGACATTTAATTATCATCCACTAAGTATTCTAATGATGTTATCAATCGATGATGATATTGGCTTAATATTTGACGGTGTTAACTGAATGTATTACTAATCTAGTGACCAATGGTGACCTAATGATCACAATTAATGGTGTATCAGGTCATCACCATATATGATGAATTAGGAATGTAATTTTAGATTTGACTAAACCTTAAATCAATGGTTCCTTGGTTCAATATTTTTAATGGTTAGACTTATACTTCAATTGATAACTTTGAACATTGAACCTGATCCAATGAGTAATATTGGATGCTTCAACATCCAATGGATTAGAATAAATCGCATGGTATTATATGTGGGTCCTAGTGAAGATAATTCAATGGTTCAATACCATTAATTGGTAGTCTTACCTTTGCCATTATATAGTTATATTTGATAAATCACTATAATAAGTGGATGTTTAACTCCCATGTGATCTAGCTTGTTATACCTAACCTTGATGTAATTATATGATGTTGATTGGTTATAATAAGACCTCTTGAATGATTAATGTGATAATGAATTACACTCTTCTTGTTTTGAAACCACAATGTAGTACTATTTGAATATCATAGTGCCTTGCCATGTTAATATCTATGGACACATATGTGCTAATGATATTTGGAGCCTTGTTTAAGGCATGGAATGATGATGATAACCTTACTATGAATAATGTGACGGTATTAATGACCTATGGGCATGTTTGAAGCCATGATGGAGGTGAAATCCTCTTCATTATCTAATAAGGGTTAAAACCCTAGAACTTATGATAAGATATTAGTATCTTGTAATAGTATGATGATAAGTGTGGTCCATTAATTTGCAATGAATGATAGAATGTGGTAATGTGATTAATATTTATATCTTAAATGTTTTATATCCTTTGAAGTTGTTATACATATACTCTTGTTAGAAAAGAATTAGGGTTTAAATGTCCACTTGTATGATAAAGCCTTAACACATTCATTTGACAGTAATTAATAAAGTGTAACCTTAATCATGTAGAGCCATGTGTGGTAGAGCCATCTTCAGTGTCAGATCTTATTGGATGGTGAAACGAGTATTCCCAATGGAAACTCAGAGCACATATTGTTGAGTATGTGGGGGTGGAAGGTTGAGGATATATCCTTGTCATCCAAAATTGCAGTTTATGGAGGATGGCTATGGTCATGCCACTAACATTCAATGTGATTGAGGATAGTTGCGGTTGTACCTCGGATTAGAGGGTTTTGTATACCCTATTTTCTAGTGTCGTAACTTGTACCAAGTATGGACTAGTTGTTATTAGTTGACTATATGTCACTATTGGCAGTTTGACTGGTATGTCACTACAGTTTGCTCATACTGACCGAGGGGAAGAGATCTTAGGATACCGACACTCTTAGATCTTATACGGAACTGAATAGCACTTCACATTGGTCAGTTAGACTTTGAGTGGTACGTCTCAAACTCCCCATGGTATAATATTAAAAGATATAATACCAACTGTGTAGTATAATTGCTAGGGTTTAATACATATCACATTGGTTAATTAACCCTTGTCTTATCTGTACACTACATAGCTCTTACAAGATGTAGACTTATGAAAAGTGTGTAATTCTACTTGATGTTACAACTTATTTGCTTAACTAATTAGTACACTTAAACGGTTCAATCTATTCATATTTCTTATTTAATACCCTAACTGCTCAATGTATTTACTATTAATTAATATGTTATAATCAATATATGCTGGAGAAGGTTATATCTCTTGCTGGGACTGGGCCTCACCCATGGGTCACCACATTTATTTAGGTGGTCATGGGCAACACGATCGAGGTCATGTTGTGGAAGATAACCAACCTGGTGATCAATAGATTCAGAAGGTTGGTTGGTTGTAGATGTTAGTAGTATAGTCCTAGTGTCGGCCTTGTACTCTTAGGTCTGGGTATGGGATGTGTTTTCTAGATGATATACTTGTATCGACATGAGATTTTGGTAGTATGCCAATGTTTATAAATATATGGCATGTACATGTGAAATATCTTTTGTATGCAAGATGTGACTGAGGTCTTTGGACCCATATGTAAATACTTGTTACAGAATGTAATGATGGACCTTTTGTAAACGTTCTAGAGTTTATTTACATTGTTGGAATCAGTTTTAATTATTTTGCAATTTTGACTATATGATTAATTAGTAGTTGATTGTGTTTTGTGTTTTGAGTAATCTCATTTACCGTGACGAGGTGTCACACTAGGGATCCAAGAATTTGACCTAGGGGCAAATCCCAAAATTCACACATATAAGCAATTTTCCTAAATTCCTAAGTGATTTCACACACAAACCAACAAGAAATTCATGGATAATGAGATAGAAATGGAACATAATCATTAACAAATGGAATTACAAAGTTTACACATTATTTCCCCCAACATGGTATCAAAGTAACATTTTACACCCCAAACAGCCCACCCAAGGGGCCTAGCTACTCATAACAATGCAAAGTACAAAAAGGGAAGAGAAGGAAATAGAAGAGGCCATGGAGCTCGGTGTAGATGAAGTAATCCTCCACTTTAGCTGTTGCAGGGCGTCCTCCTCTCTCCTCCAAGGTGTAGGGGCATGGAATGATGGTCGAAATGGGTGGAGATGGAAGGAAACTAGGGTTTAATGGTGGAAATGGTGAAATGGAGTGAAATGGAGGTGGAAATGGAGTGGAATGGCTAAGGGGGAAAATGGGGAGCTAAGAGGTGGTAGGAGGTAGCTGACCTCGACCTACAACCGCCACCCCCTATATATAGGTGTGGGGGAAGCAATAGGTCAAGTAAGGGTAGATAGGGTAGTGTAGTGGCAAAAGTAGCTAGGTTTTATGAGTAGCACGACCGTGGTGGGTAGAGGTAAGAACGGTTGTGGTGGGGTAGAATGATTGTGAGAATTAAAATGGTAAAATTGTCAAGTTGTTTTGGGGGAGTGGCTGGCTGGTAGCACGACCGTGTTGGGAGCTGGTAGCACGACTGTGTTGGGAGCTGGTAGCACGACCGTGGTGGGTAGCACGGCCATGTTGGGTTGTATGTGGCACGGTCGTGCTGTTTGGCACGACCGTGTTGGGTTAGTGGCAACATGGTCGTGTTGCATGGCACATCCGTATCGGAGGGTCGCAACATGGACGTGATGCGTAGCCCGACCGTGTTGGGGGGGACAGTACGACCATTGTGCGTGGCACAGCCGTGTTGGAGTATGTTTTATAGCTGCTTCAAAACTGAGATTTTTCCTGTGTTCTTCATTTGTAGCACGACCGTTCTGTGTTACCACAGTCATGTTGGGGTCTTTGCTTGCACTTTGGGCTTCAAACTTCATTATCTATGGACTTCTTTGCTTAAGATTGACTCTTGGCCACTAGGGGTAGGTTGGGGGAGCTTTGGGGCCTTCTTTGGGCCCCATCATCTCTCCCGTCCATCCAAGTGTGTTCCAAGTACCTGAAAAACATGCAAATAATGTCCATAGTGCATTTTACGCAAATATGCATATTAGGGGAAATATCATGTAATCTAACATGTATAAATGTGATTAAAATGCAATATGACACAAGATGGAGCCCTAAAATAGGGCTACATTACCTACACACTCACAAACTGATAGGGCAACCTCTCTAAGGTTCTCTAACCTGAGATAATGCATCCAAGAGAAAACACATCTCACTCATGTATTCTACACATCACCAAGGGTGTTACATCACAACTAGGACCCAAAACAAGACACCCATCTATATATATATCTCTATCTCCTCAAGGTGATTCCAAGAGAGAGAAGGAACACTCTAGAGGTGGTAAACTTGCACATCAACCCCTACTTTGGGTGAATTGCAATTTGCACCAAAACCACATCACAAAATGCAAGCATCATCCAAACATGCTCAAATAAGAAACTTTAGCTTTCTAGTGTAACATCCCAATTTCAGAGTAAATTCAAACCTTATTGTGATTCTCCTGATAAGAGTCCACTAAGTGACCAAATAAACCTAACCATGGTTTAATATATAAATGAGCTAAAAAAGATGTATATGTCACCTTGCTCACCAATGCACACATAATCGCTTAAATATGTAAAGTTAGTAATAGGATAATTAGTGTAATGTACATTTCTAAATTAGTAGGGTCTTAATTAGCTTGCTATGAATTTTGAGGTTATTTGGATAATCCTAGATAACACACAATTATTGGAGAAGATGATGTCTAGGTATATATTTTGTTATTTATGAAATGTATAAGATATGATGTTGTCTTGGTGAAGTTTAGAGGTGAGTGATAATTCAATTTTTTGATCTAGATAATGGGACATGTGAAATCACACACTATAATGGTGTAGTCTAGTTAGTGAATTAGGTTGTGATAATTTTATATAAGAACATTATAGTTATACGAGGTGTTGATCAAATTTTAGGACCAATTGGATTAAAGAGAACCATATAGAAACTATGGAAGAAATCTAGAATTTTGATGCACTTTTAAATGGTGAACCAAGCTTGAACCATTGGTTCATATCCAACCCTTTGGTTCAACTGAGCCGAGTCAATTATTCGAAGAATGCTGGAATATGAGAAAGGTTTCACGACCCTTTGTTTATCCAAAATAGGGAGACTAGTCCAGTTTGAGTGTGATCTCTTTGGGTCATTGCGAGATCGAGAAGACAACACCTATAAAAGCATTATCATTATGGTATCGTGAAGTCAGAAGTCCCCTAGGGTTTTCAACGAGAAACAGAGATAGCGGTAGAAACCATAGAGAAGAAAGGGAGGAAGAGGAGAGTTGTGGCGGTTGATGCCCCAGCCCTCTCCAGCTCTGCGCCCTCCTCAGGAAGCAAGAGGAGAAAATATCTGACGTTGAAATTGTGGACACCGTGATTCAAGGAACCAAGGAGATTCCCAGTAGGTGTGGAACTCACATACAGGAGAATCGAGAAAGTCATGGGCGGTCTGCCATGTTCTTGCCGCGGAAACAGGGGAAGCGAGGTCAGGTCATGTGGGTGAGGTCGCAACTAATTCAAGTCTGGGACTACCTCTATCCATGCCACATCGCTGGGGTGGAAGCTCAATGGTAGCAGGACCCAAGAAGATCACTTGATCGGTCCCAAATGGCCAAACTTTGGTGGAGAGGAGACTGGGAGGCAGCGCCCTATTTCTGCGAAAGAACAAGGGAAGCACGACCCCCGAATCGCACCCCTGCGAGCAAAGAGGGTGAGTCCCTCCTTGCTGGGCTGCCGGGTCATGAGACCCAATTAGGCTGAATGAGCAGGAAAATAAGGTAATGTGTATGATTCGATTTTAAATTTGTTATAAATTTTGAGGATTCATAGATGTTGATCTGATTGTCAGAATAGGGTGTGTAAGGGCTCTTTGGAAAGATCAGGAGATGAAGAACATCTTGAAGCAGATTCCAGGCTCTCGAATGATCTAGATAAGGTAATTTAATTCGAGGAAAAGTTAGATAAGTTGATTATGTGCATATATGTTGATACTTTGTTAAACTGATGTGATAGATGTGAACCTCATAATTGAACTTCAAGGAAGTGTTACACCACAAGTTTTAAAGGTATGATGCAATGAGAATTGATGGTATAGAGATGAGATTGTTCTTATGTGACATTTTTGGCATACTTTTATACATGCCATAATATTATATTGGGTGTAACTAAGGGATAAATGTGACTCTAGAAGAATACTTGTGTATATGAGAATACATCAAGATAAACCATAGAAGTTGACTACATAGATTATTACGTTGTAGTGGTGGGATTTATTAGCAATTTTATATTGATTCAGATGGGTTTTAATGATAGGAAGTGTCTTTTCAAGATTTAGACCAGACTAGAGGAATCCAAGATGAAGATTCTATTTTCTCTAATACAAGTAAGTGGCTCATCCCCATGAGTATTCATATTTATCACTCAACACATTTTCAAAAGACTTCATACTTAATATGATCCACTGTTCTAAGATTTTATGTTAAGATATGCACATAAGATTTTCATACATTCATGGTTATGTCCTTAAACTTAATATCTTCGCAAGAAGAGATATGTTACTAAGATTTATAAGAATGATAGAGAATCATGAACCAGGTTCATGAGAAAATTTAAAGGATCATATTTTGATAAGAACTATTAGTAATGATCCATGTTGATGAATAAGACTACAAGATAAGATAGGTAATCAAGATAGTCATACATGATAATGTGGGATAAGCATGCGTTAAGATCTCAAGTAGAAATATGCTATTAAGATTTTCTTAGATAGATTAATATCTAAGAACTAAGTTTTATTTAGATTTCTTAAAATGGTTAAAATCTAATAATTAAGTACATGATACAATTATAAGAGTAGAATGCATTAAGTAATGATAAAGTTTGTAAGATAAGATTTTATAAGATTCATGTTTTAAGATTTAAGAGTTAAGCTCACATGAATGCATTATGATTCATGTTAAGATAAGACTTCGTGAGTCTTTCAAGAGGTTGAATTATCGTGTAAAAAATCATATTTAATATATTTACTACTAAATTTACTTTTATATACTTAGTATTCTCATATTCAATTGAGATTATTTTCCTAAGCCTTTAGACTTACATGTCATAAATCTGATATTAGAATTTAATGAAGTCTTTCGATCAAACCAGAGTATCAAATCAAGATTTATCTAGATAATAATAATATTGAATTGTAATACATATTTAGATTACTCAATATGTGGGTAGCCATATATTTTATTAAGATACATGATAAGGGTTTTAGACTCAATCTCAATTTTGCAATTGAGATTTTTCAAAAGTAGATTCAATTTAGAATTTACAAGTAGAGATTCAAATCTAGAGTTCAGTACATGTTCAGTACTTAGTATTTGACCGGCCTAAATCGCGCGTCCAAAAATGGAGGCGGATTTGAAGTTAGTCGGACTTTTACATTTATAAACCCGAACTCTTCTAGGCCCCCGCAACTTTGTTTATGGGGTCGAAGTAGATATACGGGGTCGAACACAGGGACAAGGGTGGTAGTGTTGAGAACTCAGAGTTGACACGCTACACTCCAATAGGTATAAAGAGATGATAAATTCCCAGAAGGGAAACAGCAAGATGTCACAAACAAAACAAAGATAACTTTCTCCAACTGGAGCTACTAGAAAGATTTAAGGTTTTAGTCATTTAGCAGTTTTTAGGGGTTTTCATGCAACAGAAACAGAAAGATAAAACTAGAGCTAAAGCAAGGTACGAAAGATCAGACTTCGGTAAAACAAGCGGCAACAGTAACATCCTGCACCCCTCCTCTCAGAGCGGGTACCTCTAACCAAGCATCAACACCCCTCTTGAGGTTGCTGGTCTTAAGTTAGAGTGGAATGTTACTGAAGCACCCTGGCTGATACGCTCATGTCAGGCGGCGCACCCTCTCGGGCAGCACGCATGATGGGCAGAGCGTATCGGGTTCGATATCGTGTCGGGCATGGAGCGACGCGTTCTACTGTCGGGCACTTGTGTCGCTCATCTACGTTGGTCGATATCGGCCTGTAGTGTCACCCGGGACAGTCCTAAGTGAACCGTCCCCTCCCTCTCGGGATGAGGAAGAGCTCACCTAGAGTTTCCTGACACGAGCACTGGGGCGCGATACTCTCGCTCTCGCAGTTTCCTCTGAAGATAGCTCAAAGTTCCCAATTGTCCGAACTGTCTTTTTGGCTTCCTGTAGCTGCTATTTATAGGCAGCGGTTGGGGGAAGTTATGGTGCTTGAAGTGCCATGTGTCCTCCTTATTCGCGGGTCAGTGGACGACCGATACTGGTATCGCTCGGCACAGGGGTGTCGGCTGTCGGTCACGTGACGGGCGGCGCCTGCCGGTGGGTGGTTGTGTCAGGCGACAAGCTTGGGTTGTCGTGGCGAATTTGGCTCCCTGTCGGGTAGAAGACGTGTTGTCCGTCAGTTTCTTATTGCACAACATCCCCTTGTCATGCGTCGTTGTGTTGCTCTACCATGTTGGGCAGAGGTCGTATCGGTCGTCAGGAAGGCCGATGCAGACTTGAACTTATTTGTACCAAAATGAGGAAAAACTCTGCAAAAGATGGAAATATTGGATTAAGAGCGTTGCTTGGCCAATTATTGCGAAAGTACTTATAAAAGAGAGGAAAATAGCAGAAAAGGGCAGTTTTGATAACAGAATAAAGGGCAAAAACATCACAAAAATTGGTGTTATCAACTCCCCCAAACTTAGCATTTTGATTGTCCTCAATCAATATTTAAACTTTATTTTGTGATGTTTCTTCCTGCTCGCAGTAGCTTTCTGTTCAAAAGGTGAAACAAGAATAGTGATGCCTTTAGAGATAATGTTGTCTCATTACAAACAAAAGACTTTGCGTTTCCTGCCTTATTATTTAAATAAAGTTCTTCTCTACAGCTTCAGCGAGACTTTGTTGTATGATTTCGAAGTTAGCTTACACACCAAACAACTTTATTTTTGGGGCGGAAAGTTGTGTATAGGGTAGGCTAAGGCTTTTTGGGGTTTTTCTTGTTTCCCATCAGTCCATCCAGGTAAGGGTCCGTTGGAGCAGTGATTTCACATCCTACATACCATTGCCCCGGATCTACCATGCCTAAAGATGGGTACTTTTGGAAAACAAGTGTGTATATATTTTTTCTTTTCTTTTATTGGGCACAACTCACATGCTTTTATTCATACTCATAAGGCTTCTCTCTCTTTTTGGGATTTTTGTTGGGTAAGGAAAAACAAAAGGGATTTCCATTGTTTGGCCAGCTTTTTCCTTCTCCATACTTGTCTCTTAGCTATTTGCGAGATTATTATATTTTTCGAAATTTTTGCCATGGCAAAACATAATCTTTTGTTCGTTTGAGGCAGCATTATCAATAAGATATGACAGAACTTGTATCTCGTTAAGCACATAGAAAACAAACTTTGCAAGAAGTCGCATCAGATTTCTACTATTATAGCAAATTTGTACATATGTATGAAGATAATATAAACAAAAGAATTTTCAAAACTTTAGTATGAACATATATATGTACACAAAGAACAAAAGAATAAAGAAATTGAGACAAAAGAATGAAGAAATTGAGTTAGAAAATTCAGAAAATTTTTCAAAATTTTGTACCTCCCTCACTGGTACATGGTACCCCCCCCCCCAAAACTTACTCCACACTCTGTCCCAGAGTTGTGAAGTAGATAAGGTGAGGTAATGTTTATTCCAGTGAGGTTACGCCTGCGTCAGATAGAAGCTCCCACACATATTCTCCCTTTTGCTGTGATAGAAGGTGTGGTGGAGCTGGTCAGGTGTTTCTTTATTTGCTATCCATTCCAGGACGTAGATGCCGCAGTCGTTGGATAGGGGAAGTTGTTGCGGGCTGCGGTGGCAGAACTGGAGTTCGTGCATTTGCCTTCTTGCACGTCCACGAATGGTTGGACCATCTTTGACACCTCGTCGTAGTATTTTCAGACCAGACATTCGACGGATGACAAAGGTTCTGATGTACACGACACTGGGTGGTTTTTGTTGCCGTCCGAGCTATTTTAGAAGATTCTCGCTCATTTCCGAGTGTACATTATCAGGAGCGTCCATTGGTTGTAATGGAGGACGGGGAGGAAGATCGTGCGTGGAACCCCGCTCTCCAATTCCTGCAGAAATGCTTGCTTTGCTCCTGTTTCATCGGCGAGGCAAATGTCGTTGAACAACATAGGATGGGCTATGTATGCATGTTCTGGCCTTAGCTGTTTATATTGGATTTAAGTTGTTGCCACAGATACATCCATGCATCCTCCTTCTTTCACCATGTCCCTTAGTTCATCGACCGGGACTACGACATCGCCTGCCTGAAAGGTGACAACCGATGGGGTAGAATCAGCTAACTTCAGCTGGATTACGTTGACCTGCTCCTGTGTGAGAGTTACACACGAAAAGCGGTCGAAATTCTTGATCAGCCCTTCTGAAGCTTCAGGTGAAGCAGTGTCTTCCATCCCGTGCACTTTCTTCAGGACCGCCAACTACTTGCCTGCCCCATAGGTGTCAGTTGCTATCTCCTCTTCTTTTTCTGAGGAGCTGCTGGATTGAGAAGAGTCTTCTTCTAGGTCACTGTCCAGCAGCTGCTCCGGTACCCCTGCGTCTCGAAAATAGCGCTTATCCTTGATCAGCAACATGGCGTAAATGCCCCTGCGTTGATAGAAGGATGTGCCTTTAAGGGCTCCCAAGTTTCCAAAGGTATTGAGCACCTCAATTGCACCCAAGATGGCGAAAGCGCTGTTTCCGCTCCCCTCTTCTGCCTGGACGGGGAGGTCTCGGAGAGTGAAGAAATTCCAAATTCCTTGGTGACATTGGCTTCCATGCTTTATAGCTCGTAGCAGACGTAGCGGTAGGAGCCTCGGCTTCCTGTCCTCCGGGCGGTAAAAAACACCCCCGGAGCGTGGCACTTCATCATTGCTGCAACACAGTAGCCGGACGTCGCGGTTTCTAAGGTCTGCTATGCAGAGAAACCACATGTTTTGGTGCTTGTACGGGGCCAAGACCAGGTTCGACCTATTCTCTTCAATGTATTGCAGCATGTCAGCCACCGCACAGGAGTCTGGATCTCCCTTCATCAGCCTTCTCGCCAAGGTCGGGGTGGTTGTATATAGTGTCATCCGACCTGTCCTGTTGTTGATATTTTCTATTATTGCATTCTCCAGGACCCTGAACAGTCTTTTGCCGACCACGACCGGCGTGCGGAACATGCCTCGAAGAACTCCCCGTCGCACGGAGAGGTAGCCGTCAGTCCAGATGACGTCATCTTCATCTGCATGCGATCGTAAGACCTTATTCAGCAGCTTCTGGTCTCTGATCGTCAGGTATCTGATGGCTCTTCTGTCAAAGTCGGCCATCTCAAAGGAGGGTATCTCAGATGGCTCACGGAATCTATCCGCCATCGAGAGCCTTCCTCGGGGTAGATGTCTCTTATTGACTGCGTAGACATCCCCCTTCTCTCCCTCAGACTCATCAGAAGAGTCTCCCCCGATGCTGATATCCTCGTTATCGTCTTCGAGTTCATCTAGGGGGACAGAGATGTTTGCTTATCCCAAGCCTAAGGAGCTCTCCTGTCCTGCTGGAGCTCCTTCGGCTGACCTTTGTTGGGTCCCCTCCTCGGCGTTGAGGATCGCCCGCTGGAGGAGGAGGAAGACGCTGATCCCGAAGGGGAAGCTGATGAAGAAGGAGGAGAGTCGTGGCTAGGCGGTGACGGGGACCTTCTCGGCTGTCTTCGGCGCGGATGGTCGTCACTTTTGTCCATCCTCTCCTCGATCTTGTCGGGGCGTTGGAGAACTTGCTGTAGTGTCGCATTCATAGCCTCTAGTCCGCCGGGAAGGCTCGCTAGAGTCAGCAGCTCTCTTTCTTGGCTATTCAGTCTATCTTGGAAAGATTCAAGTTTTCGAGTTAGGGAAGTACAAGTAGCAGAGTTGGTATCCTTTACCTCCCGCAAATGGTCGAGCTCGTGCCCAAGCATCTTTCCGAGCGATGGAGGAGTTCTGGTGGGTCTCCCTTACTTCCTTGCGACATCTTGGTCATGCGATGGTCTTCCAGGCGAGGTAGAATTGATCAGAATCGTTCGCGATCCAGATGCCGCCAGGCGAGGCGACGATGCTCTTTTAGTTGCCACCGCTTTGCCTCCTCGTCGGGGTGGAGATGGTCGTGGTGAGGGCGGACTCTGCTCCACCTCAGCACTGTAGGTGATCTCCTCAACTGCTGCAGGTGGGGACTTCAGCGGCGGTGTCGGTGTTCCTCCGAGCTCTATTCTCAGGATCTCGTCGAACATCCCGTTGCTGACGTCCTGCTGAAGTTCCTCTTCTGCCTCTGCAGGCCTTGAAGCAGTGACGGGAGCTGCGACCGTCTCTTCCGCGGAAGCTCCCGTAGTTTCTGTCTCGGTGACCTCAACGATCATCGGGTCCTTTTCAGCTACCACCGTCCTTGTTGTGATGGTGGATGATATAGTTGGAGCGACGACAATTCTATTAGCAGTTGTCGTCGGTAGCTCGGGAACTGCCCTCTCCTGGGCCCTGGTGGCGGTGGTGTAAGCTGCATCGTTTGCTACAGCTTCAATTTCGGTGGCGGTGAAGACCAGTTTTTCTGTGTCATAGGTGGCGCAGCGAGGGAGCAGGAGGAGTATGTTCGTTCTCGAAAACTTGTAGAAGAAGTCCCTCCCCTCCTTCTTAATGATATTGGTCCTCATCAGGTACTTGGTGTCGATCACCTCATCACCTTGCATCCTCAGAAGGCTGCGCGGCTCTTTCGGGTACCTGAGCCCCACCACGATTAAGTTGACGATGCCACCCATGCAGTACTCTTTGGTGGCTTCCATTGGGTGCAGTCTGTTCAGCAAGAATCGCCCGAGGTTGATCACTCGACCCTCCATCACGTGCCACATGACGTGGAGTTCTTCTGTATAGATGTTGCTGGACTCATTCTTGCTGAACAGCAAGCATGCCACCAATTTGTGCATTATCCTCCAAAAGCAGGAGTGCACTGCCACCACCTTTCTTCCCGGCTTGAATGACGATTTGTCGGTTAGATTGTTCCAGAGCTCCACGGGATTGAACCCGTCTCCCTCGGTGATTCTTTCACCGTTATCCATTAGATTCTTCTCCTCCTCACTGGAAGAGAAGATCTTATTCAACAGTTTCTTAGAGATGACGTACTCCAAGTTGTACAGTCGGGCCTGGAGTCTATCTGGTCTGCCGAATTATTCCCTTTCCGCAGCAGAATTCTTCACTCGGTGGAGAGAAGACATAAATTCCATTGTCAGTCGGGTGTAAGAGGAAGATCGGCTGAAGCAGATCTTTTTCAGCCCTGCCATAGTGAGGACTCCTTTCAGCCTCCTAACGATCCCCAGTTCATCAAATGAGGCTTGATGGCAGAACCTGCTCGGTCTGTACACCTTAGTTGCTAATTCAGCATATCGGCGAGTGTGCTCATCGTCCCTTGGCTCGCAACTTCCCGACGAGTATTCTGGGAGTTCTGTTGTTGCTATTGGTGTCGGTGTTGGAGTTGGAGTTGTCACTCCTCCAACCCTGGCCCTCTTTTTTGCTGTTGATGTCCCGGATGCTCCTAGATTCGGGTGTTTAGCCTTGGAAGTTTGTCCTTCAGCAGCAATCTCTGGGTAGATCCTCTTGCCTTGTGCGTCAACAGGGACAATGCTTGTCTTGATGCGGGCCATTTCTGTTAAACAATAAGCAAATACCTCGATCAATTAAATGTGTTGATGCTTTGAAGAAGTTAAAATAAATGTGCGACAAGGTATTTCTCTATACAAAGATTGTTCCACACCCCGTATCGGGCAATACAATGGTTTCAACGGTGAAGTCTTGTGCCCGATATGAGATATGGGTATCGCTCGTCACGTTCAAACATGCTAAAAGAACAAGGCGATATGGCAAAAGACACGCGTCAGGTCTGTCGCTCGACATGGGTGTGTCGGGCGATACAATGGCGACAGGATAAGATACCTGATAAGGTTCTCTTGAAATGAAAGCAGCGTGTCGCCCGACAACAAAACAGGTGAGGCGGTGCAAAGATGGGCGAGACGGCTATCTCCCGACATGGTGTATTGGGCAAATGTGAATAAAAGGTACGTTGCACGACATCCATATCGGGCGATACAAGGCTACTCAGTATAAGAACCATTAGATCGATAAGCTACTTGTTTAAAGAAAGAAACGTGTCGGGCGGCACGGTCTGCCAGGCGATAGGGTCTGTCGGGCTATACCTTGCTGTGTTCTGAACTTTTACACGATACGAGAGCAGGGGAGTCTTGCGCGACACGGGAGAAAAAGCACAAGGTCTTAGCACGATACAGGAGAGTGAAAACAGTAAGGCAAGGAGCTCGACACGGTAAAAACTCGCCCCTTTATATAGCAAACTCAACCGGGGGTGAGACTGGTAAATCCAGGGCACGCGTCGGCCGTTAGGGAAACTCGTTAGTCGGGAAAGTCCATCCGTCAGCATGAGAGTAATTACTCCAACCGCTCGATATGAGTGTATGCTTCCAAGGTATGTCTGTCACGACCCTTGCGATCCCCGAAATTCCACTGCCCGATACGGGCGCATTCATAGCGTTGGTTGGGTTGCTTCCCGATACGACCTGAAAACAAAGGGGTTAAAAGCGGCCGATGAGTAAACATCATTGGCCTAAGACTAAGATCCCAACCTCAGATGGAATTACCCATCCCGGTCAATAAAACTAAGACGGTGGCCCATAAAACAGAAGGGTCAGCGCATGTGGCGCATGCACTGACTCGGGCCTTATTACAGTCTATAATGTCCATAATGTTCGTTTTGCTCAAAAGTAAAGGCATCCTATACTAAAAAATTAAAAGGCAGCTCGGGATGCCTCCCGAGAAGCGCTGAGTTTTCCGTCCACAGCTGGACGTCTTTGGCTTCTTCTTCATCCGTTTCCTCCGCAGTTACTGTCCCGGTCTCTTGGCTGGTTCAGTGTTGGACGAAATCTTCCCCGACGGGTTCTTTACGATCTCGGCGAGCTGAGCTAGCTGCTGGTCGATTTGGCGTTGATGCGTCTGCATGTCTGCCAGCTGTACCTGCAACGAGTTCAAAATACCGGGATTTGACAGCACACTTTGCGCTAGTTGGTTATTGATGGTATCCTGTTTCTTAATGAAATCAAACAACTGGTCAATCACATCAGATTGGCTTGCTCCTTTATCCTGTTCTCGGCTTGGGCCTTGGAACTTTCTCGGTACTTGGAAATTGCCTTTTGCTTATTGGAATTGGCTGTTCATGGTATATTGTCCGGACCCACCTCTCTTCTCAAAAGTTTGTGTTGGTTTGGCAGAGGTGTGCAGCTGATGAGAATTTTCGGCTGCATCCTTGTTACTGTAATTTAAGCCAGGGTGATCTGGCCTCTTGAAGTTCATGTAGGAGACATTCTCTGTCCTTTCGTCTTCTGAGTCGGAGTCGCTGTCCGCTTCCGGTCGGGTGTAGACACAATTGTCTACCCCATGGCCTCCTTCTCCGCACGTAACACATTTCATCACTTTTTCAACTGGCTTCTTACCTTTACTGCCAGCTTCTCGCAATTGTTTAACATCAGTAGCAATTATCTGTATTTGCGAAGTGATTGACTCCAGCGCCTTAGACTCAAGGGTGGACCCTTCACCTACCTTCTTGACTTGTCCTCTATCAGATCAATCAAACTCAGCGCCGGCCATTAGCTCGACCATGTTCTTGATAATCATCTCGGACTTCTTTGGCTTCTTCCCTAGGAAGTCACTGCCTGCTGCCGCGTTCAGTGACACCCTTTCATCGGGAGTCAGGCCGTTGTAGAAGGTGGTGACGAGGAAGCCCTTCTTGTAATTATGATGGGGGCAATCCCTTTGGTACTCCTGGAATCGCTCCCAGGCATCGTTGAGGCTTTCATTTGGCTTTTGCAGGAAGGAGGTAATCTTCTGTCTGTTTCTGACCATTCTCTCGGTGGGGTAGAACTTATTTACAAATGCATCAGTTGACGCTCCCCATCCATTCAAAGACTGGTGGGGTAACCCGAGATACCAGGACAGTGCTTTGTCCTCCAAGGAAAAGATGAAGCCTTTACAATATATGACTTCCTGGGGAACCCCCCCCCTCGCATCTTTATTGTGTCGCAGATGTTCTTGAAGGCATTGAGGTGATGGTAGGGGTTGTCATTTTTCGAATTTCCCCTAAATCTTTTGTTCTGGATCATAGAGATCACAGAAGGCTTAAGCTCAAAATTGGCCGCGTTGAACCGCGGGGTGATGACGGGACATCTGGAGTTGTTGGCTTTTGTGGACACCAACTCTCTCAGCGTCTTTTCTTCCTCCTCGGAGTCATCGTTGTCGTCGTCCCGTCAGTGATGTGCCTGATCTTGATTCCTCCAGTTTCGTTGGCGGTGGCGACGCCTAGCTTGAGGATGTTCTTCCTCAAAGTGTTCTAACTCCTAATCTTCAAGACTATTATTGCCATCGTAGCGGTCGTCACCAACTAGCGGTGGTGATTCATCCCTAGGCCTTCCCTGCCATTCCCCCTTAGAGTGTTGCAGGTCGACGCGGGGAGGCATGGTGTTGATGACCGTGCTTGATCGAACAGTCGAGTGGTGTCGGAGCTCGGGGGAACAAATCACTGTTCTTCAGAGTTCCTGAAAATGGCACGAAAAATCAAGCTTAGAAATTTGAATTATTTATTTTAGGCAAATAATAATAATGAAAAGAAAAAGAAAAAGAGTGCTATCAAACTCATTTCTAAGCTTGAGGCACGGGAGTGTAGTTAGTGGATTCAGATTCATCTACATTACCATTTTGCCTTGTCCCCGACAACGGCGCCAAAAAGTTGACCGGCCTAAATCGCGTGTCCCAAAATGGAGGCGGATTTGAAGTTAGTCGGACTTTTACATTTATAAACCCGAACTCTTCTAGGCCCCTGTAACTTTGTTTACGGGGTCGAAGTAGATATACAAGATTGAACACAGGGACAAGGGTGGTAGTGTTGAGAACTCAGAGTCGACACGCTACACTCCGGCAGGTATAAAGAGATGATAAATTCCCAGAAGGGAAACAGCAAGATGTCACAAACAAAACAAAGATAATTTTCTCCAACTGGAGCTACTAGAAAGATTTAAGGTTTTAGTCATTTAGCAGTTTTTAGGGGTTTTCATGAAACAGAAACAGAAAGATAAAACTAGAGCTAAAGCAAGGTACGAAGGATAAGACTTCGGTAAAACAAGCGGCAGCAGTAACATCCTGCACCCCTCCTCTCAGAGCGGGTACCTCTAACCAAGCATCAACACCAATCTCGAGGTTGCTGGTCTTAAGTTGGAGTGGAATGTTACTGAAGCAACTCCATTCCAGGCACTCTCGTACTCCAGAATCGGACCAAACACTAGAGCCACAACACAACTCTTGAAGTTGTGGCGACGGGAAAACACGATTCTGTAGCTAAGTGAAACGCGATCCAAACATGCAAGCTAGAGTTCAGATATCAAACATTGCAGTCATCCAACAAATGCACCAAGCATAGAGCAGCAAGTAATTAAGCTTTTCTATTTCCATAAACATTAAAGGTCTTAATACATTGCGTAAGTAAAGAATTAAATAATAGAAATAAAGATAAATGTCGCCTTCTTGATGTAGAAGGACGACAGGCTACTGCGGCTCTCCAGCCCGATACCGGTCAGGAGCCTAGCCCAATACAGCAGTGTCGGGCGGCACACCCTCTCAGGCGGCACACCGTGACGGCTGACTGTATCACTCAAGGACCCTGGCCGATACGCTCATGTCGGGCGGCGCACCCTCTCGGGCGGCACACATGACGAGCGGAGCGTATCGGGTTTGATATCGTGTCGGACATGGAGCGACACGTTCTACTGTCAGGCCCGCAGTGTCGCCCAGGACGGTCCTAAGTGAACCATCCCCTCCCTCTCGGGATGAGGAAGAGCTCACCTAGAGTTGCCCGACACGAGCACTGGGGTGCGATACTCTCGCTCTCGCAGTTTCCTCTGAAGATAGCTCAAAGTTCCCAACTGTCTGAACTGTCTTTTCGGCTTCCTGTAGCTGCTATTTATAGGCAGCGGTTGGGGGAAGTTATGGTGCTCGAAGCGCCACGTGTCCTCCTTATTCGCGGGTCGGTGGACGGCCGATACTGGTATCGCTCGGCACAGGGGTGTCGGCTGTCGATCAGATGACGGGCGGCGCCTGCCGGTGGGTGGCTATGTCGCGCGACAAGCTTGGGTTGTCATGGCGAATTTGGCTCCCTGTCGGGTAGAAGACGTGTCATCCGTCAGTTTCTTCTTGCGCGACATCCCCTTGTCGTGCGTCGTTGTGTTTCTCTACCCTATCGGGAAGAGGTCGTATCGGTCGTCGGGAAGGCCGATGCAGACTTGAACTTATTTGTACCAAAATGAGGAAAAATTCTGCAAAAGATGGAAATATTGGATTAAGAGCATTGCTTGGCCAATTATTGCGAAAGTACTTATAAAAGAGAGGAAAATAGCAGAAAAGGGCAGTATTGATAACAGAATAAAGGGAAAAAACATCACAAAAATTTGTGTTATCATTATTCAATTTCAGATAAGTACATATTTAGAGTTTAGTAAAGTTAGACTTAAGATAATAAATTCAGAACCTTCACATAATACATTATATGATAAGTCCTCACCAGAGAGTCTTGGGACGATTCAGAGGGCGCATTGAGCCAGACACTATGGGTGTCACAGAGGGCATGTTATGCCAAAAGAGGGTGCATTGCATCATAGAGGACACTTTTGTGTCAACAGAGGGCACATTGTGCCAACAGAGGGTGCGCTGCACCATAGAGGACACTTCAGTGTCAATAGAGGAAGACTTATTCTATAATGGTGGGCACAGTTAGACAGAAGTCGTAAATAAAAGATGTCTTAGTTTAAAGAATGTACATAATCTCATTTATAAGTATAATGAAAGATATTAAGATAAGAGAGACATGACTCATGCCCTTTGTGCAAGTCATGTGGCCCAGTCACTGAACTACATGTCAATTCAGAGACATAACCCAGGCCCAGAGTGCAGGTTATGTGACCCAGGCACCTTAGTGCAGGTCATGAGACCCATGTACTAGAGTGCATGTCTCTAGAGAGAGATAAAGTAAAAAGTTAAGAGATAAGCTAAAGAAAGAAGATATATTTATGTTTCATATCTTATATAAAGTTTAATGTTAGTTTCATGTTTATAATATTCAAAGATAGTTTGTACCATTTTTATTTCTTCAGTAATATGTATATTAGAATACTCATGCCACTTACACTAACAATTATTTTTCCAATGCATGGCTGGGGACGAGATGTCCACATGTGAGAGCAGGAGTAGAGTACATTCTAGAGAATCAAGCACAAGGGTAGAACATGACTCAGTCTGGTGGGGCGCCAACTATAATATGATCCTCAGGTTTATAGATTCATCTATATGTTTCCATGTTTAGAACTTTAGAATAGAGACTTTATCTCAAGATGAATATAAGTTTTCCACGTAATAACATTTATGTTCCTATTGTAAGAACAATCATGAGAATGTTTTAATAATTCAGTTTGTGTGATTGATTATAATGTTGTTATGTATGCCAGTTTTATGTAATGACCCCTTGAGTGCACGAGGTATGGATAACTCATTGTTGCTTCCGATATGTGCATGTTTGTGCTTAGGGAGGGTGTTACATCTACACACCCTAATTACATCTCAAATGATTAGACAAAGGCTCTAAGAAACATATGTAGGCAAACCAAACAAGGTTATCCCAAAATGTGGGTCAGGGTCGTTACAGTTGCCAAAGATGTGGCACCCACTTGGTGAAAGTACTGATGTAAGACCGAAAGGTCACAGGTTCGAAACCCCCCGGCCACGGGATGAATGAATGGCCAATTTAAAAAAAAAGGGTCGTTACAGTTTTGCTAAATTTGTATATAAGTAAACTTGGTCTTGTATATATATGATGTTGGAAAATAAGTCATTGACTTATTCTGTATATTACAAAAGTGTGGTTAAGTGATCTTCCTAATGTTTACATTAGGATTCACATCTGACATGTTTACATTTAACCCAGTTTGCACACCATACTTCTTAAGCAATTGAAGGAGGCACTGAGCATTCAAAGAATTTGCTTTATAGAATACCATCAGCTTATCAATCAACATAATGTGAGACACATAAATATTTGAAATTTTTTTAGGAATAAGGATATGACCTTCTTAATAGATTTAAAGAACCCTTGCATGAATGATTCCCAGGTCTAATACCATATGAGATTTAAAAATTGGTCAATTAGTTCGCTATTTACTAGAAATAAATATGAATACAATATATGATTTCATAAATCCACATAGAAGGAAATCCAATTTCGTGCATGATAGTGTATATATACTTCCATTAAACATGATTGTATTCTTTATAATA
The DNA here is from genome assembly GCA_963693085.1 of Alisma plantago-aquatica. Classification (NCBI taxonomy): domain Eukaryota; kingdom Viridiplantae; phylum Streptophyta; class Magnoliopsida; order Alismatales; family Alismataceae; genus Alisma; species Alisma plantago-aquatica. The sequence continues at coordinate 371,850,699 of OY856412.1, forward strand.
TAAGACATAATGCACATTATACTTCCACTATTAGTTCTATTGAAATCGTGAAAAAAAATCATTTCTAAGGAGAATTACATATCTAATATCCCTACCTTTTATGGAAGCACCATGACTAGAATTAACAACATTATGAAGAATTGATCATAATCTATTTAAAATTATTTTGGAGATGATTTGTAGACCACATTGCACAGGCATTTCGTCTCCAATCATCAATATCAAAAAAATTATACCTTTGGGTATATGGACAATGAAGGTTCTATTATCCTATATGATCATCTTTCCACTAAGGAATAACTCTTTCACATGATATGCTTCACAATATTAGGACTTGATTTGTCACAGAACATGGAATTGAATCCATGAAGATATGGTTCATGATACAAATTTAAATTTGTAATACATAATAAATTAACTTCTGAGTTACTTTAGAGGACATGAGCAATCCAATCAGAATTCCAAAGTTCATTACTTTGGTTAGAAGTTGGTAAATTTATAATGTAGTATGGATACAAAGTCTATGATGACATTAGTAATAATTCAAATTAGTATCAATAGACAAAATTTATCCTTGAGTACTCTTCCTTTTAGATTTAATAAGAGAACAAAAGAATTTAGTACTTGATCACCCATTTTTGAGCCATTGAATTTGTGATTTCTGTTTAAGTAAAGACTTATCTGATATAATATTTTTAACTTGACTGTGTTGGGTTATGTTCAAAGGATCAAGGTCATACTCAAATTGATATTTGAGACCCCTATCGTTATAATCTTAGCTTTATCCATAAGAGTGCCCATGAACTTATGGTTCCAATCTTTGAATTAATATATGAGATTTTAATAAACTTAAATGCATACCCATCAACCTTGCCATTCCAAGCTTCTTTGATAACAATAAGAAAAACCTCATGGACAATCAACAGATTAATAAATCTAAAAGGATGTTTCCCTACCTAAAATACAACACATTCTACAGTAAGTAAACAAAAAGAAGGAACTGCCTAAATTAAGACAGATTAATGACTTGTTTAAAATAATTAAACTTTTAGTGATAATAAGAATATGACACATCAAGAAGATATATTTAATTTCAACACAAGAAAGATTTATTTGAAACTAAGACAAGTTAGTCGGCTAGGAATAGCTCAAATGATAGTAGACAAGTACCCCTAATGGAGGGCCCAAAGATGACCGTAGGTTGTGCCCTCGTACTAAATTTATCCTGTCACACAGGCCGACCCACTATGTGATTTGAAACTTTTTTCCAGTGTACATGTACATGAGGGAGCTTTATTGGTGTGGTTCCATTAATAACTGACCTTGAGAAAGCTCTCTCCTTAATCCCAAGGGAAGTAGTTTCTTTCTAGACATTAAAATGGTTCATCTATTGTGATTATAAGAAGCTTAACATCATCCAAAGATTGCTTTTAATGTCATTAAATCCAACTTCAACTTCACATAGTTCCTTATTGCCTCTATAAGCTATACTTTAGGAATTCCTAGTAACCATTATATTTTTTACATGCACGCCTTATATAGTATATAATACCCTCATGCAACTACAAGTGGTAGAGAGTACTTATCAATTAGTAGTGATAGTGGTAATCACTAGCAGTTCCGCTCCATCATCCGCAACATGAAAAGCGTATTAAAACTTACTAAATATGTTTCTAAAAGGGTGGGATTCCCTTTTGGCATCCCCATACTGAATGAAAAATGTTTATGGTAGTCAATCATACTAGTTCTCACCAATGTCCTCCAATATCTACTTCATGGAAGCCATGTATAATTTGTTGCCATTACCATCCACATCAGGTGTTTTGGTCGCTAAAATCATGCCTATACCTGCCTCATCTGCAATACATATAATCATGATAAAATAATTTTGTTGAATGAATCAATTGTTCATCAGTCTTACATATATTATTGTGAAATATATTGTTCCTATCTATCCATATAGCCTAGATAATCATTCTAATAATAGTTTTACTATTGTAAGCACCTAAAGGGTGACTAATTTCCTTGAACAGTCGATGCTCTAAGTTGACTTGTGGAGTTGAGAGGATGATGGTAGAACTAGTGAAGTGTGTTTATATCCTTCTGGCCGTACGCCATGCGAAGAAAAGATATTAGCTAGTTTCTTCTTGTATTCTGCACATCAAATATATAGATAGTCCCTGAATATTATATTTCCTACAGTTGTGTGAGTATAATTTGTAGTTTTCTACGGTGATGCGAGCGGTTGCCAACCAAAGAGACATCGGCTAGCGGTTGCCAACGAACATCTGCTATGTCAAGAGATGTGACACTTGTGGATAAACCCAAGTGTAGAAAATGACAAAACTTTGTCGGGGTCGCGCCCACACAAGGGGCTCTGGGAGGCCGGATTTGTACTCCCCCTGCGCGCGGGATGCATCATGCGCCGACACGCCCGATTAAAGGGTTTCCGGACCGGACCGGCCCAAACCCATTTAGGCTGCCCCATCATGTGTGTGCGAAGCCCATATCCTATTTTGTTCCTCAAATATTATATGGAACAACAACCATATAAGAATAGGAGAGAAGTCTCTAATGCAAGCAATGTGGGACTAAAAACTTTTGCTTTGAAATACAACAACAACCACAATAATCCCCCATTATTTCAAAACAAAACCAAACTAAAAATCGAGTTGACCACTGGAGGAACTTAAATAAATAGCATGCATAAGCATTGGTCGAACTGAATTCTTTGAACTAAAGCATTGAGTAGATATACGTAATATGTAGAAGATTGGTGGAACTATGTTCTTGAACCAATTCCTCCTTTGTCAGATTAGAGATACATTACTCACATGATATTTATAAAATCAAGTACCTTTCTTACGGTTTAGCACCTTAGGCCATGCGCCTACTGGGAAATTCATGAGTGCTCTAGAGATCTACCTGAATCTCAACAGGAGCGGCCTCACTCCACACTCACATAGTTGGACTTTCATCAAGTATACATTGAAAATATACACCACCATTAATGTCTATGAAATCTATTAAGAAGTATATTCAACTAAAATATTGCAATTGTTGTTTACATCATAAGAATGAGATACATTTATTACAACACATTTTGTCATCCAGTGACTTAGTTTTTCCCATTAAACCTTCTTCCCGGGATCACCGTTCATGAAGGTTGGGTTTCCATCACTTCGACTTCTGATATGGGCATAATCCCATTTTCCTTGATGTATCGCTCACTAGTTGTTGACTTAATGGCTTTGTCAGAGGATCGACCAAGTTTAATTCTGACTTAACATAATCCATTGAGATTATGCTATCACATACAAGCTGCCTCACAATATTGTGATGTAGGCAAATATGCCTACTCTTCCCGTTGTAAGCTTTGTTTTTAGCTCTTGCTATGGCAGCTTGATTATCACAGTGTATAAACACTGGTGGAGAAGGTTTCTCCCAAATGGGAAGATCCATTAGAGCATGTCTCAGCCATTTGACTTCAGTTCCAGCCTTTTCTAAGGCAATAAACTCAGATTCCATAGTGGAACGAGCTATACATGTTCGCTTGGAAGATTTCCAAGACACAGCACCTCCACCCATAGTGAAGATGTAGCCACTTGTAGATTTCAATTTATCTGAATCTGAAATCCAATTGGCATCACAAAATCCTTCTAGCACAGTTGGAGATCCACAAAAAATCAATCCATGATTAATTGTGCCTTTAAGGTATCTTAAAACCCTATGTAGAGCATCCCAATGATCCTTATTAGGATTTTGAGTATATCTACTTAATCTCCCCACTGCGTATGCAAGATCTGGATGAGTACAATTCATTAAGTACATCAGGCTTCCAATAACTTGTGCATACTTGACTTGTTGAACACTATTACCTTTATTTTTCTTGAGATTGCAATTAGAATTAAAAGGTGTACTGACCGGCTTACAATCAAACATTGAAAACTTATTGAGAATTTTCTCAACATAGTGTTCTTGGGATAGCATGATGCAATCATCATATTTAATAAGTTTAATTCCTAAAATTACATATGCTTCTCCCATATCTTTCATGTCAAAGTTAGAAGCCAAGAAGCCTTGTGTACTATTTATAATATCAATATTAGTGCCAAAAATAAGCATGTCATCTACATATAGACATATAATAACACAACCTTGGTTATCGACTTTAGAATATATACATTTGTCTCCTTCATTTATATGAAATCCATATGATACAATAACCTTATCAAATTTCTCATGCCACTGTTTTAGGTGCTTGTTTCAAGCCATAGAGAGATTTGATTAGTCTACATACCATATGTTCTTTTCTCGGAACTACATAACCTTCGGGTTGATCCATATAAATTTCTTCATCCAAATCTCCATTCAAGAAAGAAGTTTTAACACCCATTTGATGTATAATTAATTTCTTAATAGATGCCAAAGCAATTAAAATTCTGATTGAAGAGATTCTTGTTACAGGAGCAAATGTATCAAAATAGTCAATATCCTGTTGTTGTTTATATCCTTCGGAAACCAAACGAGCTTTGTATTTATCTACAGTCCCATCTGTTTTCAATTTTCTTTTAAAAATCCATTTACATCCTATGGGTTTTATACCTGATGGAAGTTCCACTAGTTCCCATGTATGATTAGATAATATAGATTCAATCTCACTATTAATTGTTTCCTTCCATAAAGAGGAATCAGTTGAACTAATAGCATCATTATAGGATTGAGGGTCATTATCCACTATAAAGGAATAGAAACCATTACCAAGATTCTTTTCCTTCCTCATCCTAGTGGATCTCCTAGGTTCTATATCATCATATTCTAAAACATCATTAGAAATGGATGTACTTGGGATATTCTCTAAAAATTCATTTGAAGGATTAGATAAATTTTCTAGGGGAGTTTTCATAGGAAATATATGCTCAAAAAATTCAGCATTTTAGATTCAACAATAGTATTAGGTTATACAACATTGTTGCTACTTCTAATAACCAAGAATCTATATGCGGCACTATTTTGAGCATAACCTATAAAAACACCATCTAAAATTCTAGATCCCAATTTTCGTTTCTTAGGCTCAGTTAGTAGGACTTTAGCTAGACACCCCCACACATTGAGATATTTCAAATTAGGAGGATATCCTTTCCATAATTCATATGGTTCCTTATTTGTCTTCCTATTAGGGATGCAATTTTGAAGAAAATAAGATGACAAAATCGCTTCCCCCCACAAGTTGTAGGGTGCTCCTGAATTGATTAAAATAGAATTCATCATCTCCTTTAGAGTTCTATTTTTACGTTCAGCAATACCATTTGATTGAGGTGAATATGGAGGTGTGTATTCATGTATAATACCATGATTTACACAAAATTCATTAAAAGGAGAACAATCATATTCACCACCCCTATCTGAGCAAAGACGTTTTATTTTCTTATTGAGTTGATTCTCTACTTCTGTTTCATATTTAACAAACATTCCAAATGCTTCATCCTTTGAATGTAATAAATATAATTTTGTATATCGAGAGAAATCATCTACAAAAATAATATAAAAATATTTTCCACCTCTAGATAGATTTCCTTTTAAATCTCCAAGATCGGTGTGTACTAAATCTAGTAATTCAGAATTTCTATGTGAAATTTGAGGACACGGTTTCTTGGTAGATTTAGTTTCAGCACATATTTGACATTTATTATTTAAATTAACAACACCATTAAAATCCTTTAGTAAACCTAAAGATTTCATGCATTGTAAATATTTAAAATTAACACGTCCTAATCTATTGTGCCATGTATCAAAAGAATCAACGATATAAGCAGAATGACTTATTTCATTATCAGCAGAGTTTGGTACATTCAACATAAAAAGGCCATTTGAACAGTATCCCATGCCTATGTAGTCTCCAGATTTGGAGAGAATGACCTTGTTTGATTCAAAGAACACTTTCACCCCAAACTTCACAAGTTGAGAGACAGAAATTAAATTCACACGAATATCTGGGACAAACAACACATCTTTGATCAGCAGAATTTTTCCAGAAGTCATCTTGATCATGACATTGCCCTTTCCAGTCACAGGAGAAGCAGTGGAGTTGCCCATGACAACCCGGTGTTCCTCCTGTCCCACTTCAGTGAAAGTCACGAAGGCATCTCTGTTGCCACTAATGTGGCGACTAGCCCCCGAGTCAATGATCCAATCATTCTGGTGGAATGATCCAATGCTGTCAATGCTGAAAAATGCCACAAACACATCCTCAGTAACAAGGTTGGTTGAAGGTTCCTTCGAATCCTGGATTGCTTCTTTCTTCCTATGCCTGCATTTAGGAGAAGTATGATCAGGTTTGCCACATACATAACAAAAAACATTATTTTTATCTATGTCTTTGCGGCCTTTGTTTTTATGATTGTTTCTTTTATCCTTTTTCTTCTTCCAACGATTTTTAGCATGATCAGAAGATTTATTATTTTATTTAACATCAGAGTTAACAAAATTTGCGAAAGAAATCAGTTCCTTATTCATATCAGATTTTTCTCTTATACGATTTTTATCTTCCACTCGGATGTGTATTATCACATCATCCCGAGACATCTTCTTTCATTTATGTTTTAAATTGTTCTTATAATTCTTCCAAGAACTGGGAAGTTTTTCAATTAAACTACCAACTATAAACGATTCAGGAAGATCTATCTTTTTGTTTTTCAAATCATCGAGTAAAATTTGAAAATCATGAATTTGAGTGATTATATCCTTGTCATCAGACATGCGAAATTCCAGAAAATTTGCAACTGTAAACTTCTGCGTTGAAGCCTCTTCTAAAACATATTTCTTGTTTATACTTTCCCATATTTCAGAAGCAATTTTAACAGGGAAGTATGCATCAAACAGTTGGTTAGAAATAGTACTTAGAATAACATGACGACATATACGATTTGCCTTTTCCCATTCAATATAACCAGATTCAGGTTTCGTTTGGGATAAAGCAAATGCAACATTCGATACTTCTAATGCAGTGAAAACCTTTGCTTGCCATTGTCTGTAATGAACACCGTCAAATGTTTCAATTTTGGAAACATCAGGAAGAGGAGTTTGCGACACTGTCGAAACAGTAACAACTTGATTGTTTGGCGCAGACGGCGTTACCGGCGTAGAAGGAGTTTCAAATCCTTCCATGTTGTTAACCATCGTAGAAACAGAAAAATACTCTTAAGATTGTAGTTCTACAGTGATAATAAATAGACGAAATGTAAACAAGAAGTAATACCAGATTGTTGAGGCGTGCACTGTCCTTAAGAGTATTTCTGCCTTACTCAACGACGAACGTCGGTGTAGTAGTAATCCACGGCGGGTACCCTCCCAGGATACAACAACAAGAGGAGTGAAGCGTGCACTCGCAAATTCCTCCTCAGGCGAGAGGTCTTTGATCGTTCTTCCAGCGATCACCAGAGAAGCGGCAGCGGCAAAACAACGAACGGAAAGATAGTGTCTAGTGATTTTGTTGCGTGTGTAAAAAACAAAGGAAAGCGTTTGGTTTATAGGAGCCCAGAGATGGATCAACGGATGTGAGCGGTTGCCAACCGAAGAGACATCGGCTAGTGGTTGCCAACGGACATCTGCTATGTCAAGAGATGCGACACTTATGGATAAACCCAAGTGTAGCAAATGACAAAACTTTGCCGGGGCCGCGCCCGCACAAGGGGCTCCGGGAGGCCGGATTTGTACCCCACCTGCGCGCGGGATGCATCGTGCGCCGACGCACCCGATTAAAGAGTTTCCGGACCGGACCGGCCCAAACCCATTTGGGCTGCCCCACCATGCGCGTGCGAAGCTCATATCCTATTTTGTTCCTCAAATATTACATGGACCGGCAACCATATAAGAATAGGAGAGTCTCCAAAGCAGACAATGTGAAACTAAAAACTTTTGCTTTGAAATACATCAGCAGCCACAACATAATTTATATTGTATCAAATAATCAGTATTAAAATGTGTACCTTAGATGGGCATATAATACTCCATATGTATTTCTGTGGAAATATGTGTCTTCTGTACTTTTAATATGTGTATACTTATTTGGCGTGCGTAAACAATACCCATTTCCATGTAATCTAATTCTAGTGTCAGTTTGCATAGTTGTGATCATGTGACATATATAACGGGTCATATGTTACTACAGGAAGTGTTTAATGCCATTAAGTTTGTGCGAGCTCAACAGCATATGGGCCTGTGCATGGTACAATGTTTGAAGGACGTGGAATGACATATCGTGTGTGAGGTGCTTTCTGGGGACTCTTCTATGCCACCACAGATTATGCCAAAAGAGTATGCAGACTTTGTGGTGAGGTGGGTGTGGATAGTGTTCTTCATAAAAGATGTTGTTAGTAATGAATTTTCAAGGGGGGATGGTATCTAACCGGTAGGTTCTCCCATAGATTGTGACTATAATCTCTGATCATAGATGTTGTTTTTTCTGGTATATGGATGTCATGTGTTTGTGAATAAGACATAGTGCATGTGAATAAAGGTCTATGATATCCCATTTTTCATATTACTTAGAACTGCCTATGGTGTTTCAATTAACCATGTGAGTACTCATTTTGTTATGATCTCGTAAGAAATGTTTCCTGATTTTGTCTATACGTTTTGACAAAGATGCGGATGAGTACTCCTTTTGTTATGAACCGTTTATATGCGTTGTCATTTTGTAGGAGTTTTCTTAGATTTTGTTTGCAAACAATTTGGGGTGTTTGCAATTTAGTGGCCACTGTCAGGAGTTATTTGGAACTTTTCTAAACTTTTCAAGGGTGTTTAGGTTAACTTAATTATTAGAGTTTGGACCAAAGTATGGAAAACTTGAGTGTATTTTGGGAGTAGATCCCGTGACGCCGAAAGCAATTCTGGGAAACTTGCATGCTTCCTGCAGGAATGGAAAATTTATAACTACACGACTCGTAGCGTGTCAACGAACCGCCTTCCCTGACCTGACGACACTCTGAAATGGTCGACGATTCTTGGGCTATAGCAAAGGCATCTGTAGCACGCGGACATTATATAAGCGACACGCGCCAATCTGTCTACCTGCAAGGGCTCCTCACCCTCCATCACGTCATAAGCTGCTGAAAGAGTGCCGAGCCGGAGCGGAACACGGACAAGACTGTCGCCCCGCCATCGCCTCCGACGGGGTTCTCCTACCAGCTAGTCAGCAGCCACCTCTCCCTCAATTGCCTCGTCTTCTTCGTGCAACTAGTGAACAGTCAGCGAGGGGGGAAATTATCGAATTGAGCCGAGGATGGAGGACGCGGGCCCCTCGGATCCCATGCCCGGCGTCGCCTCCGTGGAAAACCACGATTCTTGCAACCGGCGGCCGGTTAACGCAGCAGGCGCGGAGGAGACGGTAATCCGTTCGAAGCGCCATTCGGGCCTGTACTCGATTGCGGCCATCCTACTCTGGGTCGGCCCCATTTATCTCAACCTCGTTCTTGCTGTTGCGCTGCTCGTCTCCTCCTTCCTCGCGTCTTCGGTGGCTTTATTGTGCGTTCTCAGACCCAGCTATTAGTTTTTTTTTGTGTGTTTCTTAAACCTTATTTTCTTGGTAACTTATCCTGTTATTATTGATGCATAAATGCAGGATTCTGGCTTCTCTGCTTCTTCTTGCGCTGATTCCAATCGATGACGGCAGTTTTCTTGGGAAATCCGTTGGCAAGTATGTTCTCTTGCTCAGCACTTTCTATCAAGAATTCTCAGCTTATGTCATATCATCCCTGGTCTCTAATTCCCCCAAAAAATCATTAGCATCGTTCATTCTCTGGACTTTTTTCTAACGGCAAAGAGTACTAATTTATGTATTTCATAAAAGGAAAAGACTTCCTTCCTGTCGAGCTTATATATAAAAAAGACTTCCTGTCGAGCTTATTTATAAAAAAAAAAACTTCCTTCATGTCTAACCAGAAAAAGTGTCAAGGAGTTTTCTGATACACAGAGATTAGAGGCTTGAGGCGGTAGAGTGCTCAATAGAAGCATGCCAAATATAAAGAAAGCGTGTTCACTAGGACTGTCGCTATCCACTGAAACAACTAAAACGTGTGAAAGAGAAAAGTCGTCTTATCCACAAGCGTGGTGAATGTGTTGTTTAGGTTTATTGGGGTGTCCACGTCTAACTGAAACTGAAGCTGGTTTCCATGACATGCATCCATTGAATATACCAGTTATGAACACAATGATTTGAGAAATTCCAATCTTATGATTCCATGAAATGGAGGGAATCCTTCAGATATGTACTCGGGTTGTTTCTGAGCTCATTCTAGAAACTACTAGCACATTTATCAAATTTAATTCGTATTGCTATTATAAAAAAAATCGTATTTATAATCCAGAACCATTTTGCTGTCATTTGATTATCATAGTAACCTTCTAAAGGGATGAGATGTAGTTCCTGGTGTTTTACTCATGGGATAACTATTCAGTTGCTATAGCCTGCTCTTTATGATATATTGTTCTTTCCCGTAGCCTTTTCTTCTACTAGTTCTATATTTTTTAGCTTGCTGAACTTCAGTTTTTTTCTCTCTCTGCAAGGTTCATAGGTAAATATGTTCCGGGTCATTTCCCTGTCACAGTCCACATAGAGGACGCCAAAGCTTTTGATCAGAGCAAATCTTATGGTTAGTCTTTGTAGTTCTTAATAAAAAAATTCCGCCTATCAGTTCCAATTTCCCCTTTCTCCATATATTTTGTTTTTTTTCCAATAATTCATTGGAACTTAAGCGCAATTTATAGATATGTCCTGATGTTTTGCAAAATCTGAAACTAGCCCAATCTGACTTCCATTAACATATTCAAAATTTGGTCTAAAATTTTATTCTTTTTGGGTAACTCAGTGCTAGCATCGGAGCCACACTCTGTGTTTCCTGTGGGTTGCATGTCTCTGTTGAGCATAACAGGTCTTATGCCCCTACCTAAAACCAAAGGTCTTGCAAGCTCAGCTGTAAGCTCCTTTGTTTCCTCACCATATGTTTTTTGTTGTATTATTCTGGCTTTAGTAGTGAGTTCAATTCTCTCGTGAGTCTTAACGGTATTGAATGTTTTCAGGTGTTCTACACGCCTTTTTTCCGGCATATAACAACATGGATGGGACTTGTCCCTGCAACAAAAAAGAATTTCATCAAATATTTGCAGTTGGGTTATAGCTGCATAATTATTCCCGGAGGTGTCAAAGAGATTGTTTACATGAATCAAGATTATGAGGTAGATCTTTTTATTACAAAAAGTTACATTTTGCACATCTTTTCTGAGTCAGATTCTGAAACATAAGTATTTGAGCTATCATTTGACATTTATATTTGTTGTTCTGTCTTCTTAAAAGGTTGCATATCTTAAAAGAAGACATGGATTTGTTCGTGTGGCCATTGAAACAGGCAGTCCATTGGTGCCTGTTTTCTGTTTTGGTCAGGTATGGCACAGGAACTCATGCTAACTTCGTTTCTATCATGTGTTCTTACAATACTGCATTTATTCAGCTTTAACTTTTAGCTATAACAATGTCATGTACTGTTGCAGAGCAATGCTTACAAATGGTGGAAACCTGGTGGTGACCTATACATCCGTATTACGAGTGTGTTGAGATTTGCTCCATTAGTATTTTGGGGCGCCTTTAGGTAAATTCTTCAGTCAGATACAAATCCTATTCAGCTCTGAAATGTTTTGTTAGTTTCTTGTGGAAGCACGTTTCCTTTTTTCTCATTAGGCTGTCAAGGATGTTATAGTGTGACTGACATTCTAACTCTTTGATTCCTTGGGGATGCTTGTAGCTCCAAGAAAAATTTGATTTTTTTTATGGATTGAATATCAGATATCTCCAAAACGTTCTTAGGGTTTCATCAATTTTCTTCTGCTAGAGTGAACTGGCAAACCTAAGTGGCACTATACTTTCTTCTTCCCAAAAACCGCTTTAAAGGTTTTAGAGGGACATAGGGATGATATATGGCCTTAATCATCAGTTCTTCATTACGGAACCTAAAGTTTGTCTTGATTTGGTAAACAATTAGGAACGAGGAGCTGCTAATACGTGTAAAAATTTTATACTGCCAACCCTTCATGTTGCACAGAGGCAATAACCCTATCCAGTAACTAAATGATGGACATTATTGTTGATCGAGGATCTAGACTGTTGTTGTGCGTATACTTTTGAAGGAATAATAATATCGAAAAAATGATTCCCAACAAACCAAAATCAGGAAACCATGAAAGGCAAACCTTTAGTGAGAATATATCAAAGGACTGATATACTGTAGTGACTTTTGTATGCGTGGAATGAGTGCATTTGAATTTGATGGTAAAAAAATGGACGGCTATTATATTCCTAGGAATTATTGGTTCTAGCAGATACATAAAATCGGAATTGTCTGGCAGGATTCTGACCTATCAGTGTTTTTTGCTTCTGGGTTTTCCGATTCCGTGATGGATTCTGTGTTTGTGTATTGCATTCCGAGTTATATAGGGGATATTAGACAGAAGTCACAGAACTATATTTATAATTATTTATAATTGCATCTGATCAACGATTGATGTTTTCCTCCTTTATTTCAGTTCACCTATTCCTTACCGCAAGCCAATTGACATTGTGGTTGGGAGTCCCATCAACTTCAAGCAGAATCCGAATCCTTCTGCCGAGGAGGTAAGCCGCAGTACAATTTGTAGGAATCATACTTATGTTTAGTCGGTGATCTGTATGATCTGTGATTTCTATTAACATTGACCGGGGTGGGAGCATCCAACAAAAAATTTAAAGCATGAATGAGAAGAATCACCTACTTGTTACCGTATTGACAAGTTGAAAGTTTTTAAAGCCCGCTATAGTACATTTTACCCTTGAAAAAAATATTCAGGATTGATGCTGTCCGGCAAGCAATATTAGATTAAAATGCATTAATAAAGGAATGTGTCTTGCCTAAGTAAGAGGGATCAAAATATCTTACGCCGACTCTGGATCTAAAAATACCAAGTCGAAAGTTGAAATTAGTCGCTCATCAAGATGCTCTTGATGAGTCTCGCATGCAAAGGTTCGGAGTGAGTCTCTTTTAAAAATTTCTTATTTGGTGTTCTCAATATGAACCACCCGAAGTTCTTAATGGCTGGGAACAAGTTCCCGAATGTGACCTCCAATGGACGATCCGGTCCGCACTTGTGCTTCGGCGTAATAAGACGACTCTGGGCAGTTTGTTTGGTTTTTGTTTTCTTATTGGACTTTCCTGGATATGCTTCATATGACTTAAAAACTTCTATTTCAGGTAGCGGAAGTTCACGCTGAATTTGTTTCCGCCCTGGAGAAGCTGGTTGTCAAGTATAGGGAGAAAGTTGGACATCCTGATACGGAATTGAGAATTCTTTAGTTGGTGTAGCACGCTGATGATCGAAGAGGTGGAGTATACCAGCTTGTGGTCAGTGGCGGTTACCCGTTAAATATGGTCCAGTCCATTTGTGTAGATGTTACAACAAGTATAGATAGATATGCGGCCAGGGAACCCAGCTCTTCAGAAAGCTTAAAGCAGCTGTTGCTTGTTCCAGTATATCTCAGTGCAAGTTATGCCCACAATTCTATGTGTATGTAGAGTACCGTCTATAAATTGTAGCCCTCCATTTGAAGTTCTATGGAAGGACATTCTTTGTTATTTATTAAGGGAATGGTTACAAGAAATAGAGGTGCGTTGTAATCGGGTGTTTAGGCTGATAGGATTCACGCGGAGCGGAAGCTTCAAGCCAAGAAAACCCGATTATGCTACAGTCCGAGCATGCACGAGAAGAAAGCCAAAAAATTTGATTATGCTAAAGTCCGAGCATGCACGAGAAGAACAAGAACGACCCCAGTCGACGGAGTCAATAACAAATAATCATAAGAGACAAATAATCATAAGAGAATAATGTTGACGAAGAAGACCGTAAAATTCTATTAAACACCTTCAGTAGGATTACAAGGATCGTCGCTCTCTCACAATCTCACGTCCACAATATCACGCCCACAATATAATCTCGTATCCCACTCTTGTTCTCTCTCCCTTTGGTTATCTTTCTTTGGCCTACTCACAACACATGACTATTACTCTATTCATAGGCCTCAAAGATAGGCCAATCCCGGAATAGGAGTAGGACAAGAGGATACAACTATTCTATTTGGAATAGGATAATGTAAATATAACTTCAACTAAGTAGAAAAGAGAATTAGATAAGGAAATAATATTATGAAAGTCTATACCAATTAGAACTTTCCCATTGTTAAGATAATTCTCATTATCCTAATAGGATAATAGACAATATCCTAACAATCTCCACCTTGGATCTTATTAACTGAAGTGTGTCTGCTCTTTCAAGAATTTTACTCATGTTCTTCTTCTAAGCTTCCTCCCCCGGAAGCACTCTACCATGCACGCCTATGCGAAGTTCGTGTCCGAGCATGGCTGCCCAAACCCATCATGTGAGAGCTCCTCAAGATGTACAATTTGATAAACTGCACTGCTTCCACATGCAGTTGGAACCACATCCTATACACATTTGGCCATCCATGCCATTGGTTTGTACTTTCTCCGAGTTCCACCTGCTCGTTGGTACTACGTGGTCAGTTTTGTCACGTTTTCTTTCTTTCAACAGTTGATAACTTGACCTCTGCACTTGTTGATTTTTGTAATTGATCTTGCAGCCTTGCACCTGACTGCCCCTAGGAGATAACATTTATCACTTTCCGAGTTCATGACGCTCGCCTCACGTGCGAATGCTT